>JAAFCF010006596.1:32152225-32232406 GCA_013389785.1 Helicorthomorpha holstii | reverse complement strand
AAATGATAAGTAAGGTATGCTTGAAGATAACTATAAATACGAAATTCAACAAAAATATAAGCTGATTCGTGATCAAAATATCACCTTTATATCACTTATAAGATATACAAATAAACTGAATCAAATACGTTATAAGTTTAGTTTAACATTGAAAAGTTACAGTAAATTAGATCTTAAGATCCATGATTTAACTAATTTTTATTTAATGATATTAAATTCTTTTTAAAACATCTCAAATAATATAAATGTTGAGACTGAACAAAAACTGCAGCTGAAAAAATCAAAACTTTTATCAAGTTTTTCCATTAAAAATAAGTTAAATTAAATACGCAACCAAATTTTAAAAAAATGGATTCGGTTGGCCAGTCTTCTGAAATTGATGGAAACGTAGAAAGTAAATCATCTCAACTTCCAGAAATTCCACCAAGGTAATTTTTACTATTTTAGCTGTATAATTCTACTAAAATCTCGGATGCTACTAGCTTAAACTTAATTCCTTATAATACAAATGAGCCTGGGTACTACATCATTTTTGCTAACAAAGATGAAAGAAACATGATTGATGATGATGTGACCGTTATAACAAATACACTCAATCAATGTGGATTTGAAGGCGAAGTTATCCAAAAACCGTCACTTCACATGATGCAAAACAAATTAGAAAAAGGCAATTTAAATGAATATTTAAACTTCAAAGTCAAAATGAAAATTGTAACATGAACTTTTCTTGATACAGTTTTAAACAAAACATCTAAGAAGTACAGTTCACTGATTGTATTTCTTCTGACATTAGCAAATAAACGGTTTTTAATGGTAGATGGTGAAGAGCGTTTCTACGATTTATACAAAGAGCTAATTGAACCAGCCATTAAAAATGCTGGATCTGCTTTCGTAGGAAAACCAAAAACGTTTGTAGTTCAGGTATGCAGTAGCTACTCATAGTTTAGATTTGTAATTTACTTTCAATATTATTTTTAAATTCGACACTTATCTAACTATGTCTAGGGTTATAAATATTCACCAATAGATCCAGATTTAATATTCACATCGGCCGTTAGTCCAGATCCTGTAATCGAACTAATTCCTCAATTTGCAGACATTTTTTTGGCTCATGCCTGTGTACCAGGTAAAAAACAACAAAATATTTAAGTTTAGATAACCATTTCACGATGAATTTCATTTTGTCTTACTTAGGAACAACTTATAGAACAAATCCTTCGTTTATTCAGATGCTTTTTGACAAAATCCAAATAGATGGTGAAGATTGTGACATGGAATCACTAACAACCAGAGTCAGACAACAAGCGCTGAGCATCCATCAGCCAATTCCTATTACAATTTCAACTTTCACAAAACTGTTCTTCATAAAAACCAAAAAAAGTTAAAATTCTAATCATAATAGTTTTAGTACAGTTTACACTTACTTGTTTTAAAAAGTTTGTAAACGTAAAACATTTGCTGAAATATTTTGATTACTAAATCGGTCCAAAACGGAGATCCTTGTTAACACTAAAAGAAATCCATAAAAAAAAATTAAAAATTATTCAATCCAAACTTTAATTTCCATTAAAAGAAATCTAAAATATTAAAACAAAAAAAAAAGATCAAATTGTTCACAGTGTTCAAACAAATTCAGTTTTAAAATACATTAGTCCAAAACTAAGATGTCTTTCTTATGCTATAATTTTTTTTCTTTCAATATTTACCAGACAGATAATTCCCTTTATCAATAGTCTTCCAGTTATCTTACATCATAATGTCAATTTCAGTCATAAAAATCCAAATTTTAATTTTTGATGATTTTATAAAACAGTAGTTGTACCTGTACGAATAAATAGTCAAAATTTAGATGCTGCTTATCAATATTTTATTTTTATCATTATCACCAAGTGTCTCCCACATAGTTAAGATATGAGATTTGAATTTCCCTTCTTGACACAATGTCATAGTTTCACAACTTATAGTAAGGCTCTATGTAGTATTGCCATCTCACGATAAACTGCAGTACTAAAACAGTAAACAATGAATTTTATTGGCTAAAGTCAAAAATAGTCGATTTCATAATAACAATACTTTACTATTAAATTGATAAGTTGATACTGTGAAATGTAATGCAATGATGCATTCAGTATCTGTCAATCCTGAGTATCAATTTCATGGCTATTAAAGCGACTTTGAATGCGTGAAGAACCATCACAGCACTGGAACCTAAAAAGGAAAACGCATATGAATTTTAAACGTTTTAACACGACCAATTAAACACAATTACACGATATTTACTTACAAATTACAGTACTGTTTTTTTTTCTAATTTCATAGCAATGAAACTTTTCATTTCCTTCCAAAAACTGAGGTAAATGTCCTGCAAGTTGAATTAATGGTATAATTTCCTGTTTAAAAAATTGAAAATTACATTTAAATATTTTCCTTGCTTTAAAATACAGAAATATAAATTAATATAAAAAAGATATCAAATGAATGTTTTAGGATTTAGATAAAAAAGTTTTATCATGAAATTCTAGTGCTAACAAAAGAGATTATTTCTGTAGGCTGATCTCAACCATTTATTTAAACAGTGCTTCAGCTTTCAACCGGTTTAGTCAAGTTTTTTAAAAAAATGCTTTTACTAAAAATGCAATGCAATCTCTCGACAGGTAGGCTTTACACTTGAACTTTTTTTCACAACAATCGCCATCGTACAATGCTGGTTCTCAAACAATGGCTTACGGGAAATGACTCCATTCAAAAAAAAAAATACCAAAGATAAAATCTACAACTCAAAAAAAAATTAAGAAGAAAAAAAATAACAACTAAAGAAGATTACAACTAAGACAGGGACATAGCAATTCAATTAAAATTCTATATCAAATCTTCAAATATTGTTAAGACCAACAGAATGACACTGTTTGACAATTTAAGACGTTAAAAACACAGTTTCTAGTCAAATTTTCCATTGTTCACATTTTCCTAATCAAATTTTCAAGACAAAATGCCTACAAGGAAATAGATTCCTAATATGATTAGTGAGGGGTACTGAGACAATCCCCAATTCCTTATTTTTTTCTGAACTTGACCGAAAGTTGAAAAGAAATTTGACAATTCCCTTGGTCATACAACACCTGTACAAAGCTCCAAATCTCTTTCAAGTGTAATTTGTGACTGAAATAGGTGCCGGATGTCGTCTTTTCATTTGTTAAGAAATACTAATGACCAAGAGAAACTACCAAAATAGGTTTTTCAAGTACTGGCTCTCTCAATAAACGGTTGATAACCACTTTTATTTTTTATCGCTACTTCAGCATTTTCATGTTCAAACTCTTGAAAATTTTTTGATTTTTGATTGAAGTTGAAATTTACGCTGTCAATGGTTACGATAAGACTTAAGTTACAAGAAGTTATCAGCCGACATTTCAATTATTACAAATTAAATAACACGTTTTTCAAATTAACCCAGTCTTTCTCTATTTCTCTAATAATTTCAAATTAATTTCCGATTATTTTTAGTGCTAAAAATTGACAATAAAGTACAGTACTGTACTTATTTCTCATTCAAATTTCTGACTAGATTTAGTACAGTAAAAAGCTGTGTAAAATAGCAGTGTTATTAAACTATTGCAGAAGCATCATTAGCATTTTTTTTAGCAATTACAAGAGCTAAAAATTTTAAAGCAATTATCACAAACAAGTTAATTAATGCAATGTTTGCTAAAATTACATGTTGACATGTTTTTTTTTCTTTTTCTTCTTCTTGTTATTAGACTGTGCCAGTAAACAACAAACACTCAAGGCTTTAAAAGCTTAGCTCAATTTCAATTTCCAATGGTCATAAAGATCAAACAACATAGAGAAAAGATTGAGAACGATCAGATTAAAATATCTTCAAAGTAAAACAAAATTGAGATCAATTAATAGAGATTGAGAGAGGGACAGGAGTCAAAGTACGTGACATCAATTAAATAGATAACTTTAAGGGTCATGTTCATATGCATTGTACTAACTTAAATGTGACCAATATAGTATGCACTTTTTACAGTTTGTATTTTGGGTCAACTTCCAGTATGTCTACCTATGACAACAAATCGATAAAATAACTAAAATTCACAATCTGCTTGTCAAATTGTGACTGTCTTTTCAATCTATTTTTAAATTGTTGAGATTTTCAATGAAACTGATAAAATGTTATCAGCTGACATTAACAATTCATGCAGAATCGTATTAAAGCTTAAAGTTTTGTTCAAATAATAAATCGAAAATAAAATCTTGATAATAAGTTTCAAAAGGTTACTATTGTTTCTTTTTTTTTGACATATTCATGCGATTTGTCAGGTGTTCAACTAAAATTCCACAGACAAACACATTATCAACACATTACTAGCACAATGAGTGCTAAATGCAATTTAACTTTTTACCATTTTGTTACCAATTTAACAGACTTTACAACCTGCTCTTTAAACGACTTGAAAGTGACAATAGATTGGTTATTGACCTCTTTTAAATTTTAAACGACAAAAATTTAAGAGATTAAGGAAAATACCTCTCACTTTTGTAAATTGCTTTAAAGAGAAAATTCAGAGGAAAATGATAAAAGTCCTAGCAATGCATTAATAGACTACTTTTATATTTTAAAAAATCCCTTTGATGATAATAATAAAGTTAATAAGACTATAAAATATGAAATTTAGCCAGCAAATATTTTTTCTAATTTTTTAGGCATAAAACGTACAGTGAAATACGTTTAATACGAAATGGTCGGGACTGAAAAATTTCTTCGTCTTAAAAAATTTTTGTCTTAAGCGAGACATAAGCTTAGAAACACAAAAAATATTCTCACTAAAATGACATTTGTTAGAGTTATGCATATAAGAAAAAACAATGCAATTTTAATTTTTTTTTAAATAAAAACAAACAAAAAATAAAATGTCAATAAAGAAACGAGACCAATTCTCATTAGTTCCAATGATGATTTGCCTCGTTTCTTTCTTTATATTGATTTTGCATTTGTTTTTATAAAAACTTTGATTTTTTTTTTACATTTTTGCATTTGAAGACTTAAATTTTGATGTGTTAAGCGAGTTTTATTTCGTGTTAACAGAAAACAAATGTAGAAAAATGCCTATTCTTTAGTTGGGAACTGCAATGTTGTTTGGTGTTAACTGAGCGTTTGTATTAACCGGATTCCACTTTATTTGATTTTAAGTTATGAGAATTCATTATAATTCCTCAGGGTACTTATTACTGCATAGTTAAATAGAAAATTTGTTAAGTTAAAGCAATATTTGGAGACACGTCATAGCTTGTTAAGATATTGATTTAAAGTACCTAACTTTCTCTTAATAATATTATGTATTATGAATGTGCCATAAATAGCAAGTGTTTGGTATATGCGCAGGAGTTGCAATTAACGCCAGAGCCAAATAATCCAATTTTTTCGTTGCTAATTAGCCTAGTTACTGCTTTAAAAAATAACTCACAGCCTCAACACTCACCATTTACCAATTATACATATTATGTTAACTGATTAGTGACGTAATTAACAATAAGTTAACCAATTCATTAACTTGTTTACTCTTTTCAAATAATTTGTTGTAAAGAGTTATTGAAAGACAAAACAAGAACTTAACGGAAAAATCCAAATGTTTGAGTTGTTGAATGCAATAATAATTTTAGGCGTCAAGAAAATGTTAATCTCATGGATTATAGTTTTACAAATGGATTAACATATCAATCTTATCAATAATGGTATGTAACCACACTGACATTGTATAAATTTTCAATCTTCCCCCCAAATAAATCTTTATTCAACTTGACGTTTGCAAAACGAAAAATTGAAATTGAACACACTGTGCCAACCAGAGCAAAAAAATCAACAAAGGAAATGGCCGTGACATTATTTAACATATCCGGTCAAAATTAATTTATAAATTCGTTTACCAATAAGGAAATTAAACACAGACAGAAGTAATATGTTATCTACTCAATTGATGAACTTATAATAGAAAGCTACTATTTTTAGTAATGCAGTAGAATCTGTTTAACGTGAAATCGCTTAACACAAAACAACATTGCGGTCCCAAGCTAAATAATACGCAATTACATACTGTACAATTTTGTTTTTCTGTTAACACGAAATAACATTCGCTTAATACAAAAACATTTCGCTTCTCCAAATGAACAAAATGCATACACTGCCTTGAGAATGTCGAGAAAATCAAAATTTTTATAAGTTTTTCTAAAAACAAATACAAAATCAATGCCAATAAAGAAACGATACAAATCACCATTAGATCTGATGAATATTAGTATCGTTTCTTTATTGGCTTTTGTTTCCCACGTGTTAAAAAAGAAACGAGACAAATCATTATTGCAACTGATAAGATTTAGTCACGTTTCTTTTTTGGCCTTTTTCCCCCCCATGTGTTAAGAAACGAGACAAATCACCATTGGAATTCATGAGAATTAATTCCATTGTAATTCCATTTCTTTATTGGCATTTTTTTCCCCACGTGTTAAGAAAGAAACGAGACAAATCATCATTGGAACTCATGTGAATTAGTCTCGTTTCTTTATTGGCATTTTATTTTTTGTTTGTTTTTATAAAAAAAACAATTAAAATTAGAATGGTTTTTTCTTATATTTTAATTGAAAGATGCAAGTTAATAGTTTGTAAATTTGTACCAAAATTTTTAAAGAGTCACTCATGAATTTCTTTCCATAACCATATTGACTATTAATTATTAATTAAAATGATGCAATAATAAAAAATACCTAAATGTTAGTTACGTAATCGTCAAATTTAGGCAATGTATTAAGTTAAGTGTAGGTTTCTTCAGCGGAAATTGTTTCCGTTGCCCTAAAAACTAGAAATTGCATTTGTATTTCCTGTTAAAGCTCGCATCACCTGTTGTACTTAATTTTCTCACACAATTATTAAACGATACAGTAAAACTTATACAGTAAATATATTAAAAGTGAATGACTCAGTTGACAATATTTTTACGAGGAAATGAATAAGTGATTTCTATTTCAGTTAATTCAAATGGTGAAAGTCATTTCTTATTAAACATCATTCTGGCTTAGGCTGAGAAAATGAAAGCTTTCCTTTCCTTTTCAAATTGTTGACTAACAAGAATTTAGCTTAAAAATCTTATGAAATCAGACTGAAATAGTTCAGACGTTTGGCGCCAGTTTAATAATTAATTATGCTAATTAAATTAAATCTTGATAAATTGGCATACTTGACCAAGGATTTCAGCGTTTTAATTGTCATAAACCACTTTAATTATTGGTTTTTAAGCTTAAAATCAAACTTCTTCATTAATTAAATTCAAATTCTTAAGAAATTATATATTTTTAACTGTTTTATTGTGCATAATAAAATTATACTTTGCAAAGTTTTCACCACTTTAAAAACTGATATGCAATTTTATTAATTGAATTTAATCTACAAAAATTAACTAAGTAAATTTAATTTCATGTAACTATTAGTAATTATTAGTCGATTTCCTAAATATATTTCTTAGAAACTGCCTGAAATTGAGTCATTACTTACAAAAATAAAATGCAGAAATCTCAAAAAATTGTAAAGTAAAATTTAAGAAACATAAAAATTGCTAAAGTACCGGTAGTTTTAAGAAGTAAAATCAGCTGTTTTAGAGTTAAAAGCATGTGTCTGCGCCGACTCAGTCGAGTGGTTAGTTTTGATTGGCTGGTTTAAGCGATACGTCACTGTACATTTGAGTTGTAGATAAAAGCCCGGGTAAAGCAACGTCATTTAAGCTTTATCACAGAGAGACAGATAGAAAGCAAGAGAGAAGGAGTAGAGTGGTTTGGAAGTCGACTGGAAAGCAGTAGTTTTCTCTAATCTTTTTTAGAGAAGAATTTTTCAAAAAAAAACTTTTTAGTTAATTCTTTAAAAAATTTATAAATTTTAAAAAAATGAGTCGGGGCAAACGTTCAGCGCGAGAAATAATCGGCTTAACTGACTTGGCACCAAAAGCCTTTATTTGGAAAGCTCTTTTGGCCGAATTTTTAGCCGTGTTTTTCTTAGTTCTCATCGGTTGTGGGTCCTGCTTAAAATGGGAAGGGTCAGCCGGCAACGAAACAGGTTCAACCGACATCGTTCAAATCTCTTTGGCTTTTGGTGTAACCGTCGCTACATTGGCCCATTGCATTGGACACATTAGTGGAGGACATATTAATCCGGCCGTTACATGTTCGCTATTGGTCACTGGAGAAATCAGCATTTTACGCGCGTTATTTTACATTATCTCGCAGTGCATCGGTGGAATTGCAGGAGCTGCCGTGTTAAGAGCAACAACACCAGCCATAGGAATCGGAAATCTTGGTATGACGGAAGTCAGTGGAGAAATTACAGCTGTACAAGGTTTCGGAATTGAATTTCTCATCACCTTTGTATTGGTACTAACTGTATTTGGAGCTTGTGATGGAAATCGCAACGATATTAAAGGCTCAGCTCATTTGGCAATTGGACTATCAGTGGCTGTTTGCCATTTGATGGCGGTAAGTGACCAATTTTTACTCTTAATTTTACTTTTAATCTTAAAAATAACCTTAAAAAAATCAAAATCCATGAATCGTTAATCGAACACTGAAATAATTCAAGTTTTCAAAATTCAAATTGAAAAAATTTAATTCGAAATAGGCGCCATATGACGTCATTTAGTTTTACACTGCATTACATTAAATTTAGATAAGCATCAATTAAAATCGTAAAACTCGCTAAAACGACGATTTTGATCATGAATTAGTAATATATTGTACGTGTAAAAAAAGTAGGCTTTTAATGGAAAAAAAATAAGGTGTACTTATGTGATGTTGTTTCTTTAATGCTCACTGGAGATTTGCTAAGTTGGAATTCACTTAAGATTCACTTAAATATACAACCCAACATTGTAAGTTATGTTATCAGGAAGTTACACAAGTGTAGCAAAATTAATATAAATTATAGCTACAATAATATTATCTCATATATTGGTGAAGTATCCTTCACTACTGCATACTGTACTGTATGCAGTCAGCAACTGAATCAACATTTGTAACAAAATAAAACACCACTTGCGTTTAAAAAAACCATGTTTGCAATAACAATAATACTGTGTAACAGTGTCATTTATAGACCACTAAAAAGATCATACTAAACACCGGTATATCAATGCAGATTTTGCTTTCAAATTTCTATGAAAAGTTCAAAGCAAACGTGTTAAAAAATTCAGATGACTACTTAAAGGAACATAACCGATGACTTTACTTTAAGAAATAACATGATTTAGTACTTAAACTTAATTGATGTCAATGTCTGCCAAAAGCACAAACTGCCAACCATTCTGAAGACATAAACAGACTTAAGGAAAAGCCACAGAACTAATCAAAACCGCACATAATAAGGGCCATATAAAATATCCCAAATTGCCCAACTACTGCCCCAGCATTTTTTTAGAGGAGGAGGAGGAGGGAGATATAGCCATTAACACTGATAAACCTCAATCCCCAATTATTAGCAGCAATGAGATCCATCATGACCGCCTAACTATCCAATGTAGAACTTCCTCCTCCCATTCTAGACAATTACTGTACTGGAACCACAACCAAAAACACTTTGAAAGCTAGTTCACCGGTATATAGGCTACTTTAAGCCATTTAGTACCGTACATGGCAAAGAGAGAGAGAGAAAATAGACAACAACAATTCCTTACAATTGCTAATGAGAACCACCATACATTACCTTAAATATTTTCCTCCATTAAGAGGATTAAATAGAGCCATTAATTACATTGCATTAAGATGGAACCACAAATAAAACTTTAGGGCTATTAAATTCATTGTTTTCTTCGTGACTTCAATGAAAAACGGAAATAAAGTATTTAAAGGTCAACACAAAAACTTAAAAAAGATTTTGCGTGACATAAAACGCATAGAGAATATTTTATTTTTTTAAAAAAATTGGTGAAATGGTGGTTCTAAAAATTATGAGATTTTTTATCATTGAATTGCTGGACTGCATTGTACTGACACTTTCAGGACATGCATGTAACTGATGACTCCACCTACAGTACTGACAGGTATTTGATAAAATATTTTTGTGCAAATAAATATCATACAATACAGTACGGCATAATTTTTCTTAGTAACAACAAATGAGTCAGACAAAAACTAATAATCAAGGCTAAATTTACAAACTTAAAGGTTTTCCCTCTTTTACAACCAATATTAACAACTGCATGTTAAGATTTCTCAAATGTTGGATTTATAACTGATTGCGTGGCTTTAATTTAATAACAAATAACACGATTACACTAATCTAATTTGCATTTTTGAATCATCCATATACCCATAAATATATACGTGACAAGGCATTTCCCAGAAAATAATACAAATGAGTAATTGGTGTATAAAAAAAAATAGGATCGGATTTTAACTTAAATTAATAACTGCACTACCGATTATTAATTTTGTAAAGTTTAGGAACGGTTTTTTTTATCTGTTAGGTGGTTTTTGATATGAAATTTCAGTGCAAAATATTGTAAAAGATAAATATAGTCGTGTCACCAATCTATAAACCTTAGAGATTTGAGATTAGATAACAATTTCATGTTTTTGACGACCAATATTTCTAATCAAAGCACTTAATTAAGTTATACTGTATCTTTTTTTTTTCATAGAGATCATGTTGCTATTAACCTCGAGTTAATTTCACTTTTAAGCTTTTAAAATTAAAAAAAAAAAGTAATTTAAGTTTTTATTTTTGGGTATTTCCCTACGTGAATTGGTTGATTAAAATTGTTTTACATAAAATAACAACCGGGTATTATTTCACAATTAACCAACACACTGAACTGGATAAATGCACCTGAAATCCCCGAGTAGCCAGCTGAGATGAATACTAAATCAGATTGAAATACGTGAGATAATTACAGTAATGTAAGAGGAAGTAAATGCAGCTTTTTCTGGTGTATTTCAATTCTGAAAAACATGGATAAACTAATAATTAAAGCAGGAAAACAATTTGAAAGATTGGTAGTTACACTGAAATGTTACAACCACAAGGCCAGAGCGTTTTAATATTATAAAAAGACATTATTTGTAACAATCTATTGCATTGCAAATTGTGTTTTGATTTACAAAAAATAAAATAATAAGCATGTTGAACTTTTTTGTTAGTATAGTGAAGTAATTATGCTGTAAGTATAAAGTATAAGGCATTTATTTTAAGCGTCAATTTGAGCAAAGTCATTGCCAATTCCATTTCATCATTTTTTTGGTATTACAGGATATGAAATTAATGACAAAAAGGCTCAGTTGCAACACTGTTTAGCAGAGAACTGTTTCTGAGATTTGCTTATTATATAAGGCAAATACTGAATACCGGATGATTTTATAAGTTGGAACAATTGTTATAAAGAAACAGGACAAACCATCATTGAAAAGTATTGGATTTAATCTCGTTTCTTTGTGGGCACTTTAAACAGGAAAAATCGTTATTGATAAGGTTAAGTCCTGTAAAAAAACCAGTGTTACAAATGAGAAAATCATCCGGTGTTGTGATTTTTATTTAATTATATTTCAACCCTGTACTTTAACTTAAGTTCCCATTCCAACATCCATCTTCCTCACAGACGGTTTTGTTGTTCTCGTAATTTTAACAAATTGCGTCATTTTCTTATTTTTTCTTTTCATGTCTATTTTTTTTTTCGGTATCTTTTTGCTTTGCCGCACAACTACAAGTTGCAAAAGTAACCACAGTTACAACCCTATAATTACACGGTGAATGGCTGTCCATTTGGCAAACGTAAAAAAGTTTTGTAGAAATAGTTTCAGCTTCCAAGGCTAATTAAAACTACACACAAAACATTAAAGACAACATATTTCTTGAATCTATTTTTAAACTTTTGGTTTTGTAACTGTATTTTTTGACAATCTGCCACTATGTCATTATTTGATAATTTGGGAAATATTACATTAAAAAAGTCAACTGAATTAAAATGATAATCAGGTCATGTAATCACTTTTTTTATGTTTAAAAAAATTACCAAATCTCTTGTTACACTGCTTATAAAAATCAATACTTCTTTGTTTAGAAAATATCATTAATTTTCTAAGCATAACAGATGTACCAATTTTAGTTTTTTTTTTTTTTTTTGGTTTTAGAGAAATAATATAACATTAAATAAATACTTAGCTAAATTATAAATTCAAATTTAAGATAATGTTATTTAGTAATGTAAAATGAATAAACTGACTGGAAGTCATGGTTTGCATAGCAAAAATCAACATTGATAAGTCTTAAAAATAATTAATATATAGTGATTGATTGATTGAATACAATAAAATTTATTTTTATTTTTTTTAATAAGCAAATGTACATTTAATGTAATGTACAAATCAAATCCTTTTGAAATGTATTTATTAATTTTTTTTCTATTGAATGTACTTTTGTATGTTAGCTATTTCTTATCTTTTATGTTATGTTTTTACATAAAAAGATAAATATACTTTAAACATGCATAACATAAAATGTTTTCAATTTTTCATTTGAATAAGTTATACTTAAAGACTTTACATTTTTTTTAAAGATTTGCTATGCACTTTGTTCAACATTTTATTTATTTTTTTTTTTACAAAATTGTCAGTGGAGTGTAAATTGGTCGATTTGTAATGAGGATCAAAACTTTTAAACATCCTGTTAATATCCATTTCAACATTTCAAAAGAAGTTATGTATAAGCGTTGTCTTTTTATTATTACTTTATAAAGTTCAGAGTAAATATCACCTTTCTAAGTTTAGCTTTACTATTTGACTTGTATTATTTTATAGCATATGAAAAATATACATGGGTGTACACGCATTACATTGTTTAATTATTTTTTGATATAACATTTTACATTAAAAGTTTATAGTATATTATGTCAAGAGTAAAAGTTATTTAATTGAGTTTAATAAAAGCTGACCCTTTCATTATTAGGAGCAGCAGTTTACATACCAAAGTACCACTCTGTAAATAAACTCAGCTCCACCAAATTTAATATTCAAAAAAATCAAATCCAATAATTAAATTAGGTATAATGGTCATCTCAATTTGAAACTCAAGTGTATAACTAAATCGATTTAGCTTTAACGAGATTTATTCAAAAGTTAAACAACTTTTAAATCGAATTAAATGTTTATGTGTGGCATTTATGAAAATTAGCTTGTTAATATTTAAATGACATGTAATTTGCAGTAGTTTGAGTCATAAATAATATATTAAAAAAGTCTAGTTCAAGCTTTAATAGTTTGTTGTAGTTATCACAATAAAATTATAAGTAGTTATAAGGAATCGGTAATTTTATACTGTTTTTAAGTTGTAATTTGTGGTGAAACATTTCGTAAACTTATTAAGTGAATATGTTGCATTATCATCACTTTGCTGATTTGTTTTCTTTCAATTTTTTTCCTTATACTGTACGAATACACCTACTCATAACCTTTGAAATAAATGAACTGAATTTGACGCTTAGTTGAGGTCAAAAACATCACTTCAATCAACTTTACACGTTCTAACATTAAAGACAAATCATTACAATGCAAAAATCTTACAATTTCTAACTGAAGACTTGAAAAGCAAAAGAAATCTGAAAGAGTTACTGTACATTACATTCAATTCAATGATAACAACTAAGCTTACTCCCATGATCAAATTTAGTAAACATTAAATAAAATTTCAAGTGATATATTGCAATACTATTTTTGCAACGTGACTGTATGAAGAGGTCAAAGATGTAGCCATTATGGACGAGTATTACAAAATAATTACGTAATTCACTCAAATATGTAAATAATAATAATGATGTCCTAAATTTTCCACTAAATGCAATGACGACATATCATAAATTTCTTATGAGTTATAGATTTAATATTTTATGTTTATTATTGACAGTGTTGCAACTTTATGTTCATAATTGCAATGTAAGTAACCATATTGGTTGATCAGTTCTGCCTACGCACAAAAACAATGAAATCAGAAAAATTGTAGTTACAGTAATTATTATTGTTAATTTAAAATCCCAAATAATTTATTAAACTTGTTGAAGTTTTAACTCGCAATCATTATATTTTACCTTGAAAGGCATTTTAGTTTTAAAAATAAATTAAGTTTTAATGAGAAAATATTAGCGATTAAAATGCATTGATAAAAGCTGCAACATATTTAAATGGCATTTAATCTACTTTGTTTATTTGTCAATCAAAAGTTTGAAAAATGATCTACGTGCATGCAACACACAATGACTTCAAGTTCCCCCTTATGCTAGACAATATTGAATGATCTAGAAAAACAATACTACATTATCATAATTCATTTTTCAAACAAAATAAAAATCTCAAGAGTCCACTTTAATACAGAGGTTGTACTGTACGGTATGATGCTTTGTAATTATAAAAATGCCATGTTACTGTACAGTAAGCCCATACAAGTTACTAACTTAACTTAAGTACAGAAAAGCTTATAGCTATAATGCATTGTACATGTCTCTTGCATATTTCATCATAATGTAGTTGCGTGTTATATTTACATTCATAACTTATCATAAGTTACCCCCAAAAAAACACACAAAAAAGTGTTTTCCAACTTCCGTAAATGGCAAGAAATAATTTTGCAATATGCACCACCAAAACTAAACAAAATGTTTATGAAAGTGGAGTAGATATTTCAAAGTTCAAAGAATTACTACGCATTTAGTTCTTGAAAATTGTAATTAAGTTATCTTAGTACTGTTTCTAGCTTATTTCTAAAAAAAGATTCAATTCCCATAATGAAAGATTAAAAAACTAACCACAAGTAAAATCTTTCTTGAAAAGTTGATCTTTTCAAATTGTCCTAAATTATTCTGCAAGTCAGGACAAGTAAGTTAATAGCAGATGAATTGTTCAAAAGTTGTTGCAAAAGTATAATTAAGCACAGTAATTATCAGACGTTTGTTAAAAAGCTACACCTCTCAATCTTAAGATGATGAAATAGGACAAAAACAAGGGCAACGTTAAAACAATACAGTAACATGCAAGTAAATAAATACAATAAAAAAAAGTGTCAAATCACCTTGCATGTAAACTTATTTTTAAAAAAAATATGTTTTGGATGATTCAAGACTAAACCGCATGGAAAATTCATTAGAAATGCTGTAGTCTCCAGACATACGTTTTAGTTTGAAAATACAGTTGGTGAAAATGAGATTAATGTAATATGAGCATAATACTGAAATGAAGTAGATAAAAAAGCGTCACCTGTAATCATGTAATGTCTGAGCAGTAAGCATGGCAAATTTTGATACGCCAAACTGTTATAGGAAGCCACAAAATTAGTAATAACTTAACCACAAAGGTCATGGTTATAAAAAGCGTGAAAGTCAATCTATAAAACCTTTTTGTATTCCCATATAGAAAAACCCCATCTGTAAATTGACACAGACAATGGCTGTGCATTTGGTTCTAATTTCCAAATTACCTTAAAAATTGAAATAATGCATGGAAATAGCTTTGGACTAGTTTTCAATGTTAAGGTTGCCAGATTATTTTTAAATAGAGATCTCCAGGGAATTGCCAGCTCAGTAACCAGAAGGTACTGTACAAGAAGCCCATTATGGTCACCCTCAATTTTAATCCACATGTGTTTGTTAATGTCCTCCAACGACCTTATTATTCTATTATCAGCCAGTATTTCTACCAAGTCGTAAACCAAAATGAATAACATTGGTTTATTTTTGCGAAAAAATGTTTTCAATGTATTTTTTTAAAGAGGTACTAAAAAAACATTTTGGCTAATGTTCATAGTATGTACTAACGAACACAACAAACAACAGAAACACATGTTGGTTATGTCATCGACATGTTTTGTCACTAAATCATTCAGTAAAACATAAAGAAACATCAATAGTGCGTTTTAAATGCGAGTTTTCAAAGTAAACTAATTCGGTACGCAACATCATAAATGTCTAAATAAATAAACAAAAAATTGACAAAAATTTCAACTTTAAAATGCTCGAGTATTACTTGTGGACAAATAACTAAGCTTTCAAAATTTAACACAATAACAAACGTCCTTTTTTATAATTTTGTCCCAAGTTTCCAACTAAAACTTTTTAATGTAAATAATTCTCAGTTCGACATTATGGTATGTAACTTGATGCTGAAAAATAGCTGCCACTTTCAATAGAAACATTTATCAATTTTGCACAATGTTTATTTGCAAATTGCGTAACTTTTTTTCTTTCTGTTTTATAATATTAAAGTAATACGTTATGTGGTATTGCAATGACGAGATAATGGAATTCGTTATGTTGACAAATTGTTATCAGTTGATTAAATAACTGCTGTGTATTTTACTCTGTATGTCAATCATAGAGAGATTGATGACATCTTTTATTATCATTAGCGCATAATATACATTATGATGACATATTAGATAAAAATAGACAGTTACAAAAAAAAAATTATTAATTTACGCATAGTAATAAGTAATAATTATGATTATGATATCATAACAATTACTAAACAGCCTTATAATTACTGTTAAAAAAAAGAAAGGTGGACAATTATTGTTACAACAAACTATTTGCCAACACAATGTACTAAATACTGTACTGCTTAAATTTAAAGCTCTATATTGATTTTAAAAAACCTAATTTGTTAGCTATAAACAGATAAACACTAAAGAAAATCCATGTTATCCATTAATGGCAATCGCTCATAATCAGAAACATCTGTCAGATTCTCTTATCTTGGTTAAAGTCACCTATTTTAGCCATTAAGACAAGCTGTTTCACTCTTATTTAGAGGGAAAAAATTTGGTAAATAAATAGGATAACAAAAATAAATGGAGCCTGTACCAACGCAATTAGGGTTAAGTTGTTACAGTATTGAAACTGATACTTGTTTTTTTTTTTGGTATCTGTAGTTTAATTATCTTTAATTAGTTAATTAAAGATGCCATCATCCGTGCAAACTAGTACGATCGCCTATCTAATTATCAGAAAGATATTGAAGTAATTATAAGCCGCCATTTAAATCCTCTAAAGTTAAGTTATGCAACATCACGTACTTGTGTATTTGTATGGCATCAACAACATCAACTACTTAATTGCTTAGATTTTAATACATTTTAATAGAAGCAGTACTGTACGTGGAATTTTAAGCTCAATTCATGTGGTACTTTAAAAGTTACTGTATATTAAATTCCGAAGTTAAGGAAGTGTACGACGGTAGATACTGTACAATTTAATAAACATTACCGGCATTTCCTTTTAGGAAATTAAGGCAAAATTTCTTTTATTTGAAAAAGTTGTTTCATGGAAAAAGACAGCTATACAGTAACTTACAGTAGCTTCAGAATACAGTGGAATCCACTTAACACAAACTAAAGTATCAAAGTATACTGTAGGCATTCCCATACATTTTTTTCAACTGTTAATACAAAACAAAATCCGCTTAACACAAAACAGTTTGCTTTCCAAAGAAAAAATGGCATATAAAGCCAGTGAAAATGTAGAGAAAATCAAAAGTTTGAAGTTTTATAAAAACAAATATAAAATCAATACATAAAAATAATTGCATTGTTTTTCTTAAATGTATGCACAAACTGTGATGTATAAACTATACACACTTTTAACACGAAGAAATATTCTGTCCCGACCGTTTCGTGTTAAGAGGTTTTCACAGTATAAAGCGTTAGGAAAAGTTAGGAATGGTTATCAATGACTGGAGCTACCGATTGTTTAAATAATTTAAATGTTAGGTAGTAATCTATTAAATCACAGATAATAAATAATTTAAGTTGGAGTGACTTAGATGTCATTGCTTAAACCTTGAATGCTTCAATGGAATGTAAAACTTCCCATAAAATCCAAATCCAATTTTCCAAATGCATTAAAGAATCAACAAATCTATACACTGATTTAATCTTTCAGCTGTGCTCACAAATAATGTGAAGTAGAAATTTGATTTAAAGAAATAAATTTGTTTTTTAAAGTTGGTTCACTTAATGGAAGCTCAAACAGTTTATTTGCACAAACTCAATTATGCTATTATATTTTTATTTTGATGTAAAAAAATTGTAATGCATATTTTGTGGAACTTGTATTTACATTGTTGAGAGATTTGTATAATTGACTGATTTTATTTTTGATATTTTAGATCAAGTACACTGGTTCCAGTATGAATCCAGCACGTACATTTGGTCCCGCAGTCATCAGTGGAATCTGGGATAATCATTGGGTAAACATCAATTGTATTTCACTTGAATCTGAACAGTTTTTTAATTCCTTGTATTATATTTTAGGTATACTGGTTAGGACCAATTTTAGGAGGAATTGCAGCTGGAGCTCTCTACAAGTATGTATTTCAAGCACCAAGAGCCACAGCTTCCAACGCCATAGACGATGATTTAACAACCATTGAGCCATTGAACAGTAAAAATGGTGGTAAAAAGACTGAATTACTCGAACAGCGAACAACGTCGATGTAAACAATTCAAATAATAAAGAAATCGACCAAAATATCAAACGTTGTAATGATCGATTATCATAAAAAAAAAAACAAAAAAAAAAAACCTGTGTAAACTGCCACTTTATATGCCTTATAATGTTACCATTATTTTCTCGCCATTTTATTTCATACACCGCGCATGCCTATTGAAAACGTTTTAGCAATATCAAAATGCCATCTTGGCAAGATAGAAAACGGGGAGAAAAAAATACTTTTTAACAAGCTAATTTGGATGTAAAGTTGTATTCATTTGAGGTTTCATTTAACAACCAATAAAAAATAAGTAGATGGATGGATCAATCGCCATTTAAGAGAGGAAGTGTCGCTTTGCCAGGGGAAGTTTCGCTGTTTCAGTTAAGATGATGATAATAATGTAGCCTAAACTTTAAGAGGCATGCAAAAAAATCAAGTTAAAGTGCCTATAATATTATATTTTGATGAAAATGCTATTTGCATGTAAATTTAATGGATGATGAAATGTTAAAAGTGGTATAGTACATGTTCACTCATGTTTAAATATCTTTGTAAACTCAATCGATATCGTTCAACATTAATTAGCTAATTGTGTCATTAATTCAGCAGCTAATCATCGTTACAATAATACAATTAACAAATTAATTGTAGAATTAGATATGCTCATATAGTAAAAAACTAAAAAAGTTTAATAATTGACAATTACCGTTGTTTTTTGAATTTTAAAATGACGAAATTTTGTGAATAAATTTTAGCCTAAAAAATTCATAATGAGAAATTTTAAAAGTGTTAAAATATGTTATACTGGTATATTAATAAAAAAAATATACTCAGAAAATATCTACATGATTTAAGTTAGCTTATAAAATGTATAATTATATTTTTTAAAAAAAATTAATTTTTTTTGGTTGTGAAGGAAATTGATCGTCATTAATAGCAGCCGTCGTTTTAATCAGCCAGACTTTACATCGTTTAGTTAGGCTCATTAATATGCAAAATGAGATGATGAAAAGAGGCTAATATGAGTGGATTTGATGTGCCACAACAACATTAGCTATCGCTTGTGTTGCAAATTTAATTAGAAATTAATCAAACCACTTTGCGGTTATTCAGAGCCACGATGATATGAGAAAAATACATAAGCAATTTATCGCAGCCAACAACTCTTTTAAGCCTCGAAACTGAATCCAATTTGCATATTAACATTTCATTAATAATCATATTCCGTAATTAAACTCGAGCCTAACTTAGTCAAATAAATAATAATTAAACAAAACAGCTAATCAAATGCAAGTTTTAAAGTGACTAAAAATTGAATTGCTGGCAAAACCGCAACCATGGAAATGGAAATGGCTCTCTAAATTTTGAGATTTTGTTTAATTATTATTAAGTCAACATCATTTCAATTCAACTGTGTCTTTTGACTTTGTTACATAATTATATTTCATTTCATTGTTTATAGTCAGATATGTTTTTTTTTTGTGTGTGAATGTATAGAGAATTAAAAAAAAGTTTGCCTTGAAAACTGTTTTGATTAGATAAATTATTAAAAAAAAATTATGTGTTAATTAAATGGTATCCTGTTAATTTAATTATAGTTTCAAACAGTAACTAAGAAATATTGACGTCTGTACCAAATTACGTCAACTGGACAATTAAACATTGGTTACTATAGTATCTAAATAATTACAGTATAAAAATGCTATTATGCATTTATGACGATCGTTAATGCGATTTTTGAATGTCAAATAACGCGCATTAGGTGCTCAAATATTTTTATAGTCCCTTGGTTATTAGTTACAGTACCACAAACCTAAAAATAAAATGTTATAGAATCGTTTCTTAACATTTAAAAAATGTGTTGTTAAAGTGATATCACGTTTGGTTAATCAAATAAAAAGCTAAACCAATGACATCGATAACAATAGACAATCGACATCAAATCAAAAATAAAAACCTCAACACTTCGATAGTTACAATAAATGTTTGGCAGTGTTATGATAAAATAAATCCATTCTCTAAACCCAATGATCAAACAATATAGCTTACCAATTAACAATAAATAAAATAAGACTCATTAATAACTAAGTATAGTTCATCATCATTGAATTTTACATTTACAATCGGTATTTTTATAAGGTATTGTTCAGAATGCTTTTCAGTGCTCACTTTTGTTAAAATGTAATGGAAATCTGCCAAAATCAATAACTTTTACTCGGCTCTTTCGAATTTAAACTCCATTAAAACTCCCAACATCAAAACTGTCAATTCTAATCAATGTTTTGATTTTACGCTACTTGGAGTTAAATTTCAAATCGCACTCATTATATTATTTTGTAAACTTTTAAAATTTAGCTTTTATAGAAATTAAATTAACTTTTCATAATATTATGTTGGAACTGTATTATCTACTGCCAGTATGACTTTTTCTAGCGTTTGTCTTTTCGTATGTCTTCAAAAATCAATACAATAAATAAAAGAAATTTAAACAAAACAAAAAAAAAATTTTGTAATCTGTATAGTTTTCCCAGGAGATCAAAAAAAACTCTCAAAAGATAGCAACAATAAAAGTTTAAGAACCAAATAACATAGGATAGTAGAATTTAAGACTTTTAAAATAAACATTTGCCCATCGACCACTGCCACAATATTTACATAATAAAAACATACTAAAAGTTATACACATGCATAATACAATTGTAGTGTCAACGAATGGCACATCAAATGCTCCAAGGAATATTTGAGAGAAGAAAAAAAGATCACAACTATCATAATAAAAAATATACAGTATATCGATGACTACATTCAAAATATCAAATAAACAGTATTAAATCCAATAAATCTAAATTTAAAGAAAAACAAGCTATTGAATTACTTTTAAAGAAAAACATAGAAAATATAAAACAAGTTAATATTAATACAGCACTTATTGTGAATCCAGATCTCAAGTGTAATCATACTAGTATAAGTTATATTTATATGATATTAAAATTAATAATACGATATAAAAAATTAACTGCTTTAACGATCTTCATAATAATAATTATAGTTACCAGTTCGATATAACCTTTAGGTATTAAACTTATGTATTATTCATAGCTGTTTTTATATTCAAACATTTACGAACGTCGGTTGTTGAGACTCAAGAATATGTAATACAAACGCTGACTTTTTTCAGCAAGCATTTAAAAATCTTTTTTTTTTTATACTAGCATTCTATTGTTAAGTGTCTAAGATGTGTAACATTGGTATATTATTCAGTGTACTGTTCTCTGTACAGAGCCGTAAATCTATAACTATACAAAGGGAATTGCACTTGTAATAGCTCGATAAAGCTGTTAGTTTGCAACTGCAGCTCTGAAATATTTTCTTGCAATGATTGTCACATTTATGATCTGCCTACAAGAATGATAGCTCTCGTACAGTATGAAGTCCTAATGCTTTTTCGATCCATGTTTACATTGCAAAACCAATCGACCCACTTCTATTCACATTGATTTAGCTTCCATAGCGACTTAACAATAACAATAAAATTGATGCGTTTTATACTGTATTACTTTAGAATATACTGTACATGAGAACTAGTCGAGAAATGGCTGCTGCAACACAAACAATCGTTTTCGTTCTTAATTCTAGTGATTTAGACGCTTTGTCTTTGCGTGAATTTCATCGTCCACAGTACATACACACTTATACTGACTTATTGCTCTTTTCGTTTCTAATTATCGTGTCGTTTATATTCAACGCTATCCTGACAACTACGTTTACAACCGACCGGTATTTAAAACAAATCTCATCATATGTTCCTGTACTTGGACTTACAATAACGCAGCTATTTGACGGTATATTTAACGGTGTTTTATCGCTTGTTTATATAAGTCGAGTAGTTTGGGACATGGGATACCCTTTATGTGTCATACACAACTTTAGCATCCACTTCACCCTTGGCCTCACACCGCTGGTTTTGGCCATTATGGCAATCGACAGGTACGTTTGTCTAAACTATCCAGAAGTTTACAGAACCTACTTCACCTGTAACAAACTAAGGCTGACTATACTGTTGTTTCTCTTTATCTCAGTGATCATTTCTTTACCTTATGTCACAAACTTATTTACGAGCCGGCCATTTCCAGCTAGAATGTCGTGCGCCGGATCAATAACTGATATCACGCCATTTGTTATTTGCTGGACAATATTTCTAATTTGTTTACCTATTCTAACGGTACTGTTAGCTGGTGTAGCACTGGGTTATACCCTGTATCTCGATAAACGTGAAAAACGGCGGGTGCAATCACGAGCTTGGTTGGAAGCCAAAGGAATTGCGGTTGCATCTGGTCTACGTCCACCTTTAGCTCATCATGAAGTCCGAAGTATTTGGCTTTTGTTCTTGCTAAGCTTAATCTACTTGGCATGCACTTTACCATTTATGATTAACGATGTCGTACACCAGTTAAGCTATGAATTGATTTATGAAGAAGCTGAACACTATGACGTCTGTTTTAAACCTTACACTGATATAACTACTACTTGGCTTCGATATTTAGCAACAGCTCTTAATCCTGCGGCAATTGTAGCCATCAGCGATGATGTTAGACATGAAGCTATAGCACTGGTGTCAAGATGGAGAGTCAAACCGTCGACTGTCATAACCGAAGCAACGGCAACAGTCGATGATATAGTCGAAGCAAGCAATAAATCAACATGGTTAAAAAGATTCATCCAAAATTCAACCAAACCAGGTGATTCTGATCAAAAATCACCATGTTATGCTCCTGTTTTGTTTCCCAGCAATTTTGGATTGCAATTACGCTACAGTCACCGACCTGGTGGTAAATTTCGATATGTCTGGTGTGATCAGTTGGATTCTTGCTGCGTTGACCAATCACAACATCGTGTTATGTCAGGAGATAGTGGGTATGACAGTTTGAGTCACCATCAGGCACCAGAAGAAACTAAAACAAGCTCAAGTAGTAAGTTTGTTAAACAATCTCAACAGCAAAAAGTCAGTCAACGTTACTTAAACAAATTGAAAGAAACTAAAAAAAGAAAAAGTACATCCCAGAATCAAACAGGAAATAAACGGTCTTCTTCGGTTGACCAAATAAGACGACGATCATTTCAACAACAGCAAGCAAATAAATTTAAGAAAAAAAGACAAAGCAGAAGCTTAGATAGACTATATTCAACAAATAAGCCACATGTAAAACCAACTAAAACAACTCGGCAAAGAGCGAATTCAAATAATATGTGAACACAAAATCTATACGTAAAAGTAAACTCAACACTACCAACAACTACATTTAAAAAATAGCTATACATTGCCTCACTTCTTTCTTGAAAAAGAAAATTTAAAAGCTATGTAACGTTTCCATTAGTTTACAAAAATACCAGATTATAACTAATTTTCACTATTATTCTCTGTAGTGAAATGTTAGTCTCCCAAATACTAAATGTGCTCATAAATATTTTAAACAATTTAAGTAATTTTGTAATAGCTCTTATCTGTGCATAACTTTTACATGATGTTAGTTATTTGTAATTTTAGATGTAATATAAATAAAATTGCAAAGCATTTCCATAATGTCGTCGTTTTTACCTTCTAATTAAGTTTGCCAATTGCAATTTGATAGATTATCTAACTAAATCTATGATCTATGCCGTTTATGTATCTAAATTGATTCAACTTTAACTTACTTCGGTGCACCATTTGATATTAGATTTGAAGCACTTGCTCAACAGTTTTAATTGTTTAAAAATAATTTAATATTTACATAGTACTCACAGATGCTCTTTTAACCGTTTAATTTTCAGGATAATCTTCTTTGCAATTTCTATATAAAATTCGGCCTAAAAAAAAAAGTCTATTAGTTCATTATTAAAAAGAAAGTGTAAGTTTATAGATACGATAAATGTAATTGAATGAATGTTTTACTTGTTGGCTCTCAGGATGAGCTAAAACAAACGGGCTTCCACTATCCGAACATGAACTGATAGCTGAATGAATTGGAATTTTTCCTAAACATTCAGTTCCAAACTCATTACAGAAACGTTGCGTAGCTTCATCGTTTCCAAAAACATTGTGAAAATGTTCACACTTGTCACATATAAATCCACTCATATTTTCCACAACACCGAGAATAGGAATTCCAACTTTTTTAAACATTTCAGCTCCTTTTCGAGCATCAACCACGGCCAGTTCTTGAGGTGTTGTTATCATAACAGCGCCAGTTACTTCAATATTTTGTGAAATAGATAGCTGTACATCGCCAGTACCAGGAGGCATATCAACAATTAAATAATCCAATGGACCCCACGCTACCTGCAATAATACAAATCAAAAAGTTAATCATATTAAGTTGTATACTACCATTAAGCAGCTTAATTTTTAAGTAAATCTCTTAAACAGCTACCTGTCTTAATAGTTTTTCTATAGCTGACATGACCATAAGCCCTCTCCAAACTACAGGCGATTTCTCATCCACTAAAAACCCCATTGACATGCTAAATAACATTTTGATTTTATCATTAATCTACGAAAACTTCTTAAAATCTCAATAACCAACCATTTAATCCCATAATTAACTAATGGCTTCATTAAGTTTTCTGTAACAATACAACCAAAATAAAGAGCTCGAATACTCGACAAGAGTCAAAAAAATCATTTTACGTTTAGTGAGTTCTGGTTGCTCGTTTAAATTCATTAATTTAGGTAGTGATGGTCCATAAACATCTGCGTCCAAAATCCCTACAGATCGGTTTTCGTTTCTAGCAATAGCCAACGCCAAATTCACTACATTTTTATATTTAAAAAAATGTTTCATTGACACTGTTTAAACGAACTGCAAGTAAACAAAATTACCAGCGGTTGTGGATTTTCCAACACCACCTTTTCCAGATGCGACTAAAATAACATTTTCAACACCTGCAATGGGAAACTTTTTTGGTAAACCTCTCATTTGTCTATCATTATGAACTGAACTCTATAATCAAAAATGACACAATTATAAAATACAATTATAAATCATTTAAAAGAACTTTAATACAGTATCATTGCAGAACTAGTACGGTATACTCACAGATAAACAAATGCATCGCCTGTTAAACAGTAACATCACATTACCAGTTAAAAATCGACTTAGAACATTAAATGAGTTCATCTTCGCATAAATGTAGTAAATTCCAGTTAGACTTTTGAAACCTTTTAAGTAATAAATAAAGCTTAAATAGCACCCATTTAAAATGTCATCTTAATTCAAAATGTACGTGAAGTTTTATATTTTTAACGGCTTTACGTGAATTTACTTCGGCCAAGCTAAATCGTATAGCCGGGCTTCTATCAATAAACACATGTTCTAAGAAATTCCCATTATTCCCGTCAGTAAACCCACGCAGTAGAAATAAGTACATGGGAATGGGACAAAGTCGTATTTGGAAATGGGACAGTGTGATCCCGTCAAGGTTAATAGAGAAACTGTAGTTAATAAACCCAACAAGGTTAATCAAAAACTGTCACTGTTACGCTTAATGTCATCATCATAATATCAAATAAATTGTGTGTCGGTTGGAAATTTATTATTAACTGGATTTGTTTCAAGTGAATGTGTTAAATGTTTGTCGTTTATTATAAATAATACACCAGTGTCTGCTTAATGGCAGTGGACTTTATAAACGAAGCCGAACCCAATATGCTGTCTGATTTCATGTGTGACAACATCATTTTAGGTACGGTAATACAGTACATGTACTGGATAAAATACAGTAAATGCTATCTATGGGTTTTAAAGCACATGTTGACATGTCTGCTAGATGCACAGAAAAAGTCACAAACAAGCAGTAAAAGCTATCAATTCAATTATTTTAAGTACAGTTTAAGTGTACAGGATATAATATTTCTTGTTTTAATAACAAAAACGAAATTCTAAGTAATTAAAAGAGCCATTTCCTTTCGCATTCATTTCACGCTAAATGACTTGCTCGTTCACATTCATTTCACGTCATCTAACGATTAACTACAAATCTACATTTAAATACATTATATTATGTCTTATTTATTTACACGATATGTAGTTTTATTTTAGTTAATATATTAGTTTTTTAATTTAACAATTATCTCAATGATCAGCTTTGTTGCAGTTTACGTGGCATAATGCTTATCACAATATACGGTTGTCATTAGCAACGAGCATTGAAGCCACGTTAACTGAAAATGTGCCAAAATTGTGCATGACCACTTGAATAAATAGTCTAATTAAATTAATTGTTAATATATTTATTGTCAATAATAATTATTAGCATGTATTACTGTTATTCTAATGAAATCCTCAGATGTAGGAGTCAATATTGACAGTAAAGCAAATGAAAACATTTAATTTTATGTACCGGCAATGCATTAATACCCACTGTTGGTTGTTTTGTCAAATTATCTAAAAATTTAATATTAGCTTGAAGACAAAAAAAAATCTTACATTGAAAGAGTATTAATTTCTTAATATTATAACCTACTGTCAATTATAATTATACCGATAGTGAGTAACCATAAATACAGTAAAAAAATGTAACCGTATTAGATAAGTTATAATGGTCACTAGTAATTTTATCAACTCAACCAGCAGCAAGAAAATCATTAAAAAGTATAAAATAAACATTAAGATAAATTATCCACTCAGTTCAAAACAACGAGTGACATGACGTTTTAAGTTTATAACTAAAAATTTAGTTAATTGAAATAATAACAATTAGTGTTTACATCAATAATATTGACGTAAACATTAGCCACAATTTTAATATATAGAAATGAAATAAACATCATTTTAATACACTTTAAGCCTGCTAAATTAAGATTTATAAAGTTACATTATTATATAGAACTAAATGTACTTCTGAAATTTTATGTTGTTGTAATTTATTACTTTATTGTTTATTTAAATGTTTCAGATGTATCCCATGATGACTTTTACCAGCCACGTGGAGACATTTTTAATGAAATTGCAAATAACCTTGGGGTATTTATATAATGCTATATTATTTTGCTGTTGTTGACAATCCAAATTCAACTACTGTATAAAAGAATGATATACTAAACGTTTGTTATTGTTTTCCAATGTAGATATCAGCTATACCGGACGATGTTCTCACAAAAGATGTATTAAAGTGTTATAACACCACTATTGACAATTGTGACATTTCTGAATTTTTAAGTAATTATATTCCTTGTTTATATTTTTTACAATACTAAACTGAATACACATGGTTTGTAGATGTGAAACAAGAGCCGCCATCTCCAAACTCGTCATCATGTGATTCACACAGTTGTTCGGATAGTTGGAATCAACTGGTTGAGTATTTATAGTTTCCTAAACGTTAATATTTCTTTCCAGAAATCTAAATGTATATTGTTAATGTAGATTAATGAGTTTAATGGACATACCGGAGATTTCTGTAATCGACTTGAAACCCCACCAACTACACCAAGTAACTCTGACTCATCACCACCAGTTTCACCTGGAAGTGTCACCTCAAATATTATTAACAGCAATGGCAATAATGTTAACCCAGACGAAATGTCTAATTTCACCATGGCAACCGTTTCATCACCACAATGTAATGGTCTTGCAACTACGCCAGCTGCCACCAACAGTTTTGTTTTTACTACTAAACAAAATTTATTTGAACCAAAGATAAATTGTAAAGTTAAATGATTTTTCCCCAATAAATTCACTGCTTTCATTAACGTATTCTGCACTTTAAATAGTTAATATATGTCCACAGCCAGTAACAACTGCAACGACAGCTCCAATGACGGTATTGCATGCTGGTCCGGCACCAACTAGCCATTTACCAGTCAACGGAACGGTTTCAGTAGTTCCACAAGTTAAACAAGAAATTGATGTTAGTAATTTATGTCAAAAATGAGTGATATTTTATTAACGTAATGCTATTGTAGTTGCGGGCATTAAAAAGGCAACAAAGAATGATAAAAAATCGAGAATCTGCCAACTTGTCTAGAAAGAAAAAGCGTGAATACGTGCAGAATTTGGAAGCTGAACTTAAGGAAGTAATTGATGCTAATCAAAGACTAAACCGCGAAAACGAACACCTGCATAACAGAATTCGTGATTTAGAAAAAGAAGTAATGTCTTTCATTACATTTGGGTAAAACAGACAATTAAATCTAATTTGTCGTTTTCAGAACCAAGTTTTACGCCTTAATCAACATCCAGTATCTTTTAAAAAAGCAACTGCATTATTTGCCGTTTTTGTAATGATTTCGCTAAACTTAGGACCGCTAAGGTAAAGATAAATAAGATTTATTAAATAGACAGCCGTAGACAATAACTGCCTATGTGACATTTGAAATTTTTTTGACGTAAGATTCAAATGTCACTACACCGTTGTTGCATAATGCCGTCCTGTTAAGTATCTAAAATATGATTTTATTTTTATTTTAGCGGAATATTTTTAAATAATAATCAAAGGATAGCTGATATTCAAACTAGCATTGCAACTCATCATGGCCGATCTCTATTGTGGTCTGTCGAAAGAGATGACGGCAGTGCTGACTTATTGGTTAATTACATGAGTGGTGATAGTAACTTTAGTAATACGTCTAATGTGGCAGATAATATTACTATGCCACGTTCAATTTGTCCGATGTACATTAACAAAACAGAGTGCATCAGGTAATTGTTGTATAAATGAGTAAGTCCAAATTTCATCTAATTATTATTGTGGTTTCAGATTAGAAACTGACCTCCGAGATTGGGTATTTCGTTCAGATGAAGAAGAAAGGTCTTTAGTATTTAAGAAATCATTAAAGAAAAAGCTACCTTCAACATTTCGACTTAAAAGTTACCTTAAAGGACATCCTGATAGAAAGAAAATGTATGAAAATGTTAATCATTATTGTGTTAAAAGTTACAATAAGAGTTAATCGAATTACAGTGGTGTGACTAAATCACCTGACAATCAAGGGTTACAGTTGTACCAAAGTGTTCCACCGTCTTATGATGGATTCTTAAAAGCTATTAAACACAGGGATGATACTTTCTACGTGGTCTCATTCACAGGGGTAATTTGTTTTTATTATTAAATACGATGAATATGAAAATACAATTATTATAAAGCTATAAGAATTTTAGATGAAGTTACTAAAAGTTGGAAAATTTGTTTAACTATTTAGGATCATTTACTTCTACCTGCTCGAGCTCATAACAAAACTAGACGACCACAAATGTCGCTTATATTGCCAGCAATGCCACTGAACGGTTCGTTTGAAAGTTTGACACTAAAAATTAGTGGCAATTATAGCTGACAGTTTTATTTTGTTTCTAGACACAGTTCGTCCTCCGAAGAATCGGGTTGCAATGATGCAAATTGATTGCGAAGTAATGAATACCAAAGTGGTTTACGTCAAAGAGTCATTAATTCCATCTCATGTCAGACGACAAAATATGACATCATTCCAACCGTCTTCATCGCCACCAACTGGTGGAAACGAGTCAGATGCTAATGCCTGAAACTGTACAGATAAAAATTTACAAACAAGTTTTTTTTTTTACTTTCAATTTACATTTCCTCGATTTTTTCCCTTCTTACAAATTTTTTTTTTATTTTGAATTGTTCGTCTGGGGAAATTGGTATATATATATATATATATATATTGTAGAAAAAAGTTTTTTATTACCACACATTTTTATATCGTCAATTGCAATTGATTATACGATATATTTTTGCATATCAAGTGCAAAATGTATGCAAACAAAAAGTGTATAAAGATATGGGAGTAGTTTTTGTTTGGTGAATTTCAGCTGTAGTAGTTGAGAATGATAACTAGTCTGTGCATTTAAATTGAATATAATTGGCAGTTTGATTATTTTGTGCAATGCATAAATTGCCACGAAATCAAATTTCTTTTACTACAATAAAAGACCAGATTTAGGTAAATCTGTTTATTAATTAACTAGTTTAATAGTTTCATTTTTTCATCATTGGTAATAGTTTTTTTGAACTTTTGACCTAATTGACTAAAGTATTTCATTTATTAATCCTGAACTGAACTTACAAAATGCAGAACAATTTTTATGCATTATAAAATGTCAAAACATCAAATAAAACAACTGAAAACAATTAGTTGCATAAAACGTGTCCCTGATGTTTTTTTTTTTTTTTTTGTTTCAAAATTAATTTCTATTTTTCAATTTTTTAAAATAAAAATCAAGACAATTTTCTGTAATTTTGTCACTAAAACCAAATAAAAATTAGAAGTTTACTACCTAAGCAAACGTTTACTTGTGTTTAGATTTTTTTTATAACAAAAAAAAAGTTTTATTTCTTTTGAATATGAGAGAAGTTGTTTGTGGATTCTTATCTGTTTAAATTATCTGTCACAATGCTCACATTAAAAAGAGAAAAACAACATTTTAAAACAACCACCCATGTAACTGGTTTTTGTTTCTTCAACACCACTAACTCCCCTTCTCTACATCATCCCTCTATCTTTAACTTATAATACTATATTATTTTTTTTTGTTTGGCAACAACGAAATAGTGAAAACACCCACTGAATATTAAACATTTTCATATAAGACAGTATATACGCATACAATAAAAGTTAGAAAAGATGAAATATGTCATGGTTCACCGCCTATGGTAATGGTTTCATCACAAACAAATAATTAAAAATATTTTTTTCATCATCATCAAAGTCATTATTATACTGTACTAAGAGAGAAGATATAAGAGAAAATTAAAAAAGTGAAAGCTATTATTTTATTTTGGCTTAGAACTCAACTAACTTAAAAAAAATAGTAGGCTTGAATTTAGCCAATAAAAAAGTAAAATCGGTACATCAATTGATGATTTATCCTCTTCTCCCACCCCCTTGAATGCAGCTGCGATTTATTATTCTCTAATCAACAGTATGCAAAACCACAACAGTAACCCACAGCGACCACAATGTAACTTAAATGATAATGTATACTGTATTGAAAAATCATGCAAGCTTTTTGTTTGAAACAAAAGGTTACTTTACATTTAAAACACACGACAAAACCAGATATTCTGCTTAATCGCTACTGTACAGTACAGTAGTCTGTAGGTCATAAGGATTACGAGTTAGTACAGAATTTTAACTAGCATAACCAAATCAAATGCAGAAATAACTAATTTTATTAAACCTTTAAGATGTATCATCGTATTTAAATCCGACAATAGAGAAGTTTGATTAACACAGTGCATTAAAATTAAGATAAGCCCATTTCGCTTTTAAGTATTAATTTAATGCATAAAAAATGGTTTTATACATTTTCAATAATAAAATTTTAATATGTACTCGTTTCTACTGTATTATTGTACGTGTCAGTGTTTTGAAAAACGTTTTTTGTTACAGAGTGAATTTTTTTATTTTTTTTTCATGAATTGACAATCGAAATTTAGTTGCAATGAGAAATCAAATGACTTATTGCATTACGTCATTACTGCGAATTGTCAAATTGATATCAAACAAACAAACAAAGCACTAGTAATAATATTCCAATCATCTTTTCTACTGTAACCAAATGATGTGTGTTTGCATTGTCTGTAACAAAGTGGATAGGTGCTTATTGCTTAAACGTAAGCGCGCTAGGTGTGTATTTGGGCGTCTATTTGGTTTGTATGTGAATGGGAATTGGCGTACGCTTAGGTACATTTAAAGGGAGGAGACAAAAATATATATCTCCAAGCGCACAAGCACTTAAAAAGTCTTTTTGGAAGATTTTCGAGTTGGTTAAATAGACAAAAAGTTGAAGCTTAAAAGGTAAAGGTGTGCTCAGCAGGTGTTTTTAACGACTCTTCACTCGTTAAGAGATTACAAAAAGCCACTTGGAGAGAAGAGGCAGGCGAACAGACGTGTTTTTCATTTTTTTTTTACAGTACTTCTTTTTTTTTTTTAAATTTCAAACCAAGAAAAAAAATCAAAACAATTCGAGTCGTGTGCAGTGCTAGAAGTAGAAGTACGGATAAAAAGTACGAGAATAAGCTAAAGAGTTGAAGATGATGTACTGAATGAGGTTGTGTAATGTGATGGATATTTACCAGTGACTAAAATTATTATGGAACTGCATTGACTTATGGCGCTAGACGGATTTTACCACTTATACCAATTAATACCAATTATATGCATCGCTAATTTGGCCATTGCCATTGTCAACATTGACTTCAAGGTAAATAATCAATTATTGTATTTAAAATATTTAACAGAGTACTAACTGTATTAATAAACAATTTTGGTGATCATTTACTTAGAGAAATGATTTTAAAGAATCAAAAATAAATAGACAAAAATATTTCAAAAGTACAGAAATAGTTTGACTGGCAGTTGCAATAAACTAATAATTTCAAAAATCAGTTTCAGAAGACATTATGACTTTTGGTCCACTAAAAATGAATTAGTTTTAACCGCTCAAAGTAACATTTTAAAGGATTTAGAAAGTAAAGTTACTGTATGTGAACAATCAACAATTATTGACGAAATCTCCCCACTTTTATTGCCGTAGTTTGTTTTATGATTAAGTTGAACTTTATGGCCCTTTAATATGGTACTCAATTAGCGGCTCAAGCCTCAAAGGCTGTCCAGATTTTCCAGAATACTGTACATGTACTAGATTTGAAAAACCGACTGACTGTAAAAATTTAAAAGTATTTAAGTCATTCTACTAAACACTAATCAGCAATTTAAAATTCCCTAAACATAAAACTAATTGAAATTTTGTCACTTAAAACTTCCTTTAACCTCCAAATTAATAATTAACGTGATTAAATTTTCAAATGATTTTTAATTGTTTTTTTTTTATCACTACACGATATCTCTTGTCCTCACTCAGAGTTCATAAATTTGACAACTGTCACGTGGTCAATTGTCACTTTGGAATTTAAGTTAAGCCTTAAAGTACTGTCATTTTAAAGAGCCCTTAGTTAAGGTCCTTTAAGTCATTGTGGTGCTTTCACTCAACATGACGTCAGCACTAAGGGTAAAATAGATAAAAGGTATGGTACAACACACAATGGTACCTTTGAAAATGCCGATTTGTGGAATGTGAATGAGTACAGGTAGTAAAATATAGTTTACATTGATGAAAAGACTTGGAAGAAAATAAGCTTAAAGATGGAACTCCTATTGGGTCACGTTTCAACTTTAAAAATCATCAGGGGTCACAAGCTCACAGCCAAAAAGTAAAAAAAAAAAAAACAAGGTCATCGTCCCTTGTAGCTTTAATTCTAAAATTAAACCAACCAAAAAAAATTTCATATTAAATTTAAAAATTCGTATTATTTTTTTTCTTTACAAAACTGCAACTTTAAACTTTTTTTTAGTAAGTTACTGCAGCCTCCCAAAAAAATGCCCTTAGCCAACATTAATTTTCATTAAAATATTATAAAGACAGAGTAAGAAAGCCCACACAAAACCGTCTGCCACTTAAAGATTCAAAATTTTAAGATTATTTAAGATTTAGCCTCATTAAAAAGCATCTAAAATCATAAATACTGTATTACTGTAGCTAATTAGCTATATACATTTTTCTCTTTTTAAAAAAGCGTCTAATTTTAACATAACACAAAGCCATTTTTATTTAGCCTAATAAAAGTATATAAAAAGATTCGTTAGTGGTTAAGTAATAAAAGGGTCTTGAGACTTATGCTTAAAGACTAAGCCAATCGGTCGTCTTTTTTTTAATTGTAACAATTTTCCCACGGTTGCAGGTTCTGAGTGTCATCAACGCTAACCACCGTGAAATATGATCAGTTACACGTCTGATTATTTTTACCATACTAAAAAAAATAGTAACATTTAGGTTGTATCATGTACTATATACTAACTTAGATTTAACGGAGAGAGAAAATGTAATTTATAGTTATATAACCTTGTATAATAAAATCTACACACAAGGGCACACAATTTTTAATATACAGTGACTCATATCAGTTAGTGATGATAATACAGTAGTAATGATGCAACTTGAAAAGAATTTGTAATTAAATTAAATCAAAATAATTATTTTATATTACGGTATATGATTTTAATAAATACATTTTTATTTATCATTTTGTCAAAGTTGAGAATGATTTTTAAAGATGTTTGTAAAATTATTTTTAATGTTATAAAAAATGTAAAATTTAAACGTAAATAGTGAACTCATGTACATTTAGTTAGTTGAGGCTCTAAATATTAATTACGGCACTGTAATTACGATAATTAATTTACACTCGGTTAACACAAAATAACATTGCAATCTCGACTAAAGAATAGGTATTTGCATACATGTTTCTCCTGTTAACATGAAACAAAATTCGCTTCCCCAAATGAACAAAATGTAGAACTGTAGGAAAAATCAAATTTTGTACTGTATAAGTTTTTATAAAAACAAATACATTTTTCCTTGTTTTTACAAAAATACGAATTGAAATTCTCTTGTTTTTTCTTAAAAGTTTAATTTGAAATGTAAAATGTTTTGTTTAAGACAAAAGTCTTTTAACACGAAAACATTTTTCGATCCGACCATTTCGTATTAAACAATTATATACAGTATGTTTAAAAATAGCAATAAAACTTATTTCAAGTTAATAGTAATTTTAAATTTAAAAAATCCTTACAACTTAAAAAGTTAATTTTTTATTTTTATTAAAAAAATGCTTGAAATACACTTTATATAAAAAAATCAAAAGTGGTTGGTCATTACATTTATATACTGTAGTTATGCACATCATATGATACAGAAAAAAAAAGGATTATTTTACAGAATGAGGAAATCTGTGTTTTTGAATAAAACTTTTTTTTTGTGTACTTCAAATCGGATGTAATTATTGTTGTAAAATTTGTTTCGGTTTGTAGATTTAAAAAAAAGAGGACTGTTGTTGTCGGGATGTTATTTCATTGAATATAATTGAGAAGCTAATCCAGTAATAAAATAAAAATTTATATTTGTAAAGAGTCGATGCACCCATTGTGTCCCCTTTCCATTCGCCCTCACTGAACTTACATAAAGTACACACTCGTACAAAATACCTGTACATGTACCTGTGCTAAAATAGAGATAAAAGATAAGAGAAAGCGACACCTAGTGAGATTTGTAAATGTCAAAAAAAGGGTGTTCATATATTTGGGGGTCCATTACACCACCCATCAATCCTAAGGTTAAAAGCTCAGTCATTTACCTTTGAGTTGTTTTTTTTTTCTTTTTAAAGAAAGGCCTTCAAATTCAATAGATTGAAATTCGCGATTTGTGATCAAAATTAATGTTTTGACTCACAGTACAATGTCGTACGATTTCTTTTTTTTAACTTGCCAAATGTAAAAATGTAAAAATAATAAATAGCAACAAAATGAAACGTGCATTTCACACTTGAAACAGGAACAACCACTCTTTTAAAAAGTTAAAATCTGCATCACTAAAATGGATGGATGGTGTGTGTGCAATGTGAATTCCTTTTTATCAAAACGCTTTTCTGTTACACCCAAAGTCAAGAACTTCATTGGCTTTTATCCCCCCACACCCTTCAAGTATACAACTGTCCTTAGGCAAGGCAAAGTATGATAATGTCCCCCTTTTCAACTTTCCAAGAGGCCAGTTAGCTAAGTTAGTACTGTAAAGTAAAACATCTCGAGTACCATCAATTTTTTTTTGGACAAACCACAATTAAAAGTTTCTTTTATTGGTTTCTTTATTTTGCAGATGTCATCATCGTTTTATGTCAATGGACATGTAAGGCATCATCATGGTTTTCAACACACCATCAATTGTGACCCTACAACTGACAATAATGCCAAATGTCCCAACGGAATGTTTTTCAGTTTACCACAAGGTCCTTGTCTACCTTGCTCATTATGCGGTGAAGGGCTTTACATTGCTCATAGATGCCAACAAAATAGAGACACAATTTGTGATTCTTGTCATACTTATATGGGACCACACAATCATGATTTCATCCGCAAATGCAGAACTGCACCAACTGAAAACAGTACTGTCAGCAAATACACCAAATCAACTATAACATTCTTTAATGTTAGAAATAAAACCACCAATCGTTACGAAGATCATTTAACAAGTCATAAACAAGGTAAGATTTGAATTAAGTCATTGACATTAATAACAAGTAAGTTTTAAAACCATCACATGGGACATTACTATTAAGAAAAAGTTAAATACATTATCATAAGTCCACAAACAAATACTAAAAAGCCAATAAAGAAACGAGACTAAATCTCATCAGTTCCAATGAAGTTTTGTCTTGTTTATTTCTTTACACGTGAGAAAAAAGCCAATAAAGAAATGAGACAAATTCTCATCAGTTTCAATGGAGTTTTGTCTCATTTCTTTCTTAGTATTGACTCTGTATTTGCTCTCAAAACGGTTTATGCCATTTTTCATTCAGAGAAGCCAATTTTTTGTGTTAAGCGGATTTTGTTTCGTGTTAACAGAAAACAAATATATTGGAATGTCTATTCTTTAGTTCGAGACCACAATGTTATTTTGTGTTAAGCGAATTCGCATTAAACGGATTCCACTAAATCTTTAGCAAACTGTTGTGATATGTTTGTCTAACTAAGTTATACACCATTTGACAACGACAGAACTAATAAACCAATTTATAAATTTCTCTCAACAATCCTTAAATCTGCATTTAATTTTTAAAAAAAAAAACAAACTTATCAAGTTATAGACTTTCAAATGAGTTATCATTTATAAATCCTTGTTGAAGCTATTCCTTTGTTTTCTTGTAAATTTATCAAATTTCAGCTGCCCCAATTTTTAAAATAATATTATAAGCTTAGTTATAAGTTAACATATTGTAGCATTAATGAATTAGATATGAAACAATGCATTTAACTAACAACATAAAAATGTATGTTTTTTTAAATTAAAATTTTTTTCTTCATTTTACAGAAGTTGATTTTAACATCTCAACAATATCTATCATATCAGTGACAGTTGTGGTAACAATAGGTGCTATTATTGTCATTTTTATACACGTCTCACTTAAAAGAAAGGTAAAACTGATTATCCTTTATCACGCAAACTCCAGTTTTTCTTTTTCTTTTTGTTAATTAAGTTGTCATTGTTATACAGGCCATTGGTCGTGATGTCAGTTATGCAGCTGTGGCTATAGTTGATGAATTATGAATTTATAAAAAGTAAGTATAAGTACTGGTACGTGAAATTCAAATAAAGTTGCAAATTCATGTCGGTTTAACAATGGGTAAAATATCTATATAAAAAAAATCCACATAAAGTCATATTTCTCCAATGTTTATCATCACTTTCTGCTTGGCTGCTTCCAAATCATTTAGTAATAGAAAATACTTATTTTCATCCCTTTAGCTACAAAATTGTTTCCATCCGACTGAATCCGCTATCTGCTTAATCATACAAATAAAAAGCGCTTTCTAAACATCAGTTCATCCCCTTTATCATACCAAATTAGGTTTTTCCTCCAAATTAAAAGCCTCCAAGATAAAAATCAAAAAAAATTTAACTTCTTATTGTTTGGTCTTATCTGCAATTGTCATCTTTTTAAGCGGCAGCAATATCAGTATGCAGCACCACTCGTCATTTCTTTTAAGTCTTAACTCAAATGATTTTTTTTTTCATTTAAATATTGTAGCTATAAAGCTGCAACACAAGATTAGAAAAAGTACAATTGCAGTAATCAATGTCAAATGTAAAAAGGGTTTGAAATTCAACTGCAAGTCGTACTATTGAACTCCAAATGCCCCTACGTACAATACATCAAAATGCCTATTTTTTTTTACTATGTTAAAAACGACAACAAACTTTTTTTCTTATGAAGATAAATGTACTTGTACAATAAGTAAACAACATTGAATGTGGTTTTAACAAATTTCAGTTAAAATATTACAAATTTTTTAGTTAAATCGACAAAATTAAAATCTTGAAAACAAACAAAGAAAACAAGTCAAGTGTCCATAGATTTTAAAATAAAGTCATTGATCTCCATGAATTACTTGATTAATCTTGTGAGGTTTTCATCAAATATCTTATTAGTTTTTTTAAACAACACGACTTATTTGATGATAAACTGCAATTAACATTAATTCATAAAAGTCTTTTCTTCAAATAAAGATTAAAATTATCAGAAAATTTATAAAGATGATGCTTTTTGTTGTAGCAACTTGCAAACTAAGCTTAAGAAATAAATTAACTGAAGAAAAAAAATACACTATAATAATTATATGAATAATATAATTGTTATATTAAAACATTTTACGATTTTGGTTACTAAAATAATGTGAGAAATTTCCATTTTGAAACCACTGCTAATCTAAAGTAATGAACATTATCTTCTTTATTTTAATCATAATTTGTTTTTATACAGATTATAGTGTTTGGAAATTTGAAGAAAAGATAAGCTGAAGACATTTCAACTGTAAAATCCCTTTAGGATTTCAACCCTCGTCTTTATGTTTCTTAAAAAGTCCCACAAAACTGGTTTGGTCTACAAGAAAGAGTACAACCATAGGAAATTGTTCATTATCATTATGTAAAAAAAATAATAACTTAAATTTACCTTAAGGACTTTCAATTTTTCATATAAATAATTATATTATCCTCGCTGTATAATGTAATGTATATACTGTAATACTAACCTAAACTACACGAACCAAATCATCCGATATAACTTAATTGCTCATTAGCATACAGTAATGTATAAGCATTGTGTTTTTCTCTTATCAGTTGAAATGAAAAATCATCTATTGTTTCAAGTGGTAAGTCTTTGTGATAAATGACTAATTTACATTCGCATCTAGTCATTTTATACATCAACTACTATAATTGTTATTAGATGAAAGCTCTGTATATATTTATAATTGTATAAAATAATGCAATAAACCAATTGTCAAGAATTAACATACTGTATGCGACCAAGTGGAAAATTATTTAACCACCTTCACTTTATCAAATTCGTATCGTATTACAAAAAAAATTTCAAGTTGATCAAATTGCTCAACTTCAGACAATTGTGTAATCTAAAATTCAAATTTAAACAGTAAGTTAATTGTTTAATCTAGGATTGAATTTAAAAACAAAAATTAAAGTTCATTATACCTCTATGCTGACTTTAAAATACCATTTCACGAAAAGAAACGCTCATTTATCTTTGGTTTTTAAGTTTTACATACAAACAGATATTTTACTGTGAAGAAATGGAAAAATTTGCCTGCGAAATTTTCATAGTAAAAGAAATTTAGACAAATTTATTTTTGTATTGGACGATTAGTTGGAATAAAACATATTGAAAAACAGTTGATTTATCAAAATCAATATTAAATTTATGGCTTTTTTTCTTTCTATACACACTGTTATTAAGTTTACATAGAATCCAGTGGCATCCGTTTAACACGAAATGGTTGGGAACGAAAAATTTCTTTGAGTTAAAAGAATTTTGTCTTAAGCAAAACATACAAAACCAAAAAATATTTTCCCTAAAATAACATTATTTTTTTAACTAAGCGAAATTTTTTTCGTGTTAAAAGGATTTTGTTTCGTGTTAACAGAAAAAAACGTTTGGAAATGCCAATTCTTTGTTTGGACTGCAATGTAGTTTTGTGTTAACCGAGTTTTTGTGTTAAGCAAGTTTGTGTTAAACGTAATTGCATTGAAAAACAGCTGATTTACCAAAATCTACACTAAACTTATGGATTTTTTCTTTCTAGACACAAATGTCAGGTATCATCATTAAATTTACATCAAATACTAAAATTACAATAGTAAACTCTACGTTACCATAGTCGTCAACATAAAATAAACTTTATAACGTCACTAACTAGACAAAATTGTCTCATATTCAAAGAAAATTCGTCTAATAATTTAGGTGACGTATAATGAAATTGTCCTGTTTTAAACCTACAATATATTATCAAATCATTTCTTGTCAGTACCAGGTACATAAACCGTTTTTCAGATTTCGTTATTACCAGACCTCAATAGTAATGGAATTAAATATCTCCGCTGAAACTAAGTTCTTCAAACAGTCAACAGGTGTCTATACCTGATGCTTACTAAACCAATCATCAGATAATCAACTCAACAGGTGAGTTTTTTTGTGTAATAGGTGTGTCACTTTCAAAGTTCATTAACAACAGTACTACAAGTAATCAACAGGTTACATATCCACTCCAAATCAAAGCCATTTTCTTCTTTTCTTTGTAAATTATTCACAATGGTAAGTTTTACTTTGAATGTTATTAATACAGTATTTATAAATTGATTGCGATGACAATACACCTGCCACCTGTTTATTCAATTTCAGGCTACATTTTTCAGCGAAAAAGACATAGAAGGTAAAAAAAAACACATACAGTATTTTTAACCTTTCGCCATTACTACCAGACTGTAAAATAATCTTTTTAGTCGACTTCCTGATTAATAAATGGCATTTTTTAATAACTATTTGGTTTCTGTTTTAAGAGTTTCGTGACTGCTTCTATTTGTATGCTCGAAGTGGCTACATTAAAAATGAAAAAGAGCTTCAAGTAATTATGAGATCATTGGGAGTAAATCCAACAATAAATGAAATCGAAAAGTATTTTAAAAATAAAGGTAAGTCAGTACATTTCTTATCTTAGTTTTAAGACACTTAACAAAACAGCACCAATATACTCACTGTATTATAATCACATTACTAAATTGTTCATTACTCGTGTATCTAAAATATTAATAATGTTAGCTGGTGACAATACCCCTGAAGTGAAGCATAAACTTGATAAATTACGTGAACAACTACGAAAACGAGGAGTTAAAATTGTTGAGAATGAGAAACCAACAGTGACAGAGTTGAAGATTAACTTTGCTGATTTTCTGGATATAATGCACCAACATAGCAAAGTTGAAAACGTCGAAGGAGAAATCATAAACGGATTTCGAGCCCATGATAAAGGCAGACGTGGAGTTATATCCACAAACGACTTGAAATACCTGTTAACTCAATGGAGAGAGCCACTTGATCAAAGAGAAAGTAAATTAACATAGTTTTATCAATCCTAGAACGAAGAGAAAAACAATTCTGATTGTCAAAATGAATGACTAATGAATTAATGCTTCGTTCTTGGTCTGAGAATAATTAGTTTTATCAGAACTAACAACTATTTTTATATGTTCACTTGATAGTTGCAGCGTTATTTCGAGAAGCAAACCTACCAGCAAATGGCAACGTTAAATATACCGATTTAATCAATCTTCTGTGTCCACCAAAACCTGATTATTAATTAAACATACAAATTTTTACCTGGGATTTTTATCCATGATGTACTGTAGTTTTCAGGGGAAATTTGGGGATCACCCACTACTGGTACTGAATTTGACAACAGCCATTTTTTTCACCGAAGTTGATTTACCGACCATAGTTTTGAATATACAAAGTCACATAACATAAAACAAGCACCAACTTTTTTTAAAAATTGAACTGAATCACACTTTACTAAATTCGTGATTTAGTTACACAAATTTCGTTGATTGTCATTAAAATAAAACCAAATAACACAACCATGTGATACGCGCGCACGACACAAACACACAATTGGCTAATTATTACGGTGTCTAAGACATCCGTTTCAAAAAGTTATATAAATTTTGGTCATTTATAATAGTTAAAAGTTTTAAATTGTTTATAATTAAATCCAGGAGTTTTTCTAAATCAACTTCTAAATTATTTATATATTTGCACTGTAAATTTTATTAGTCAAAATAATTTAAAATGCCGAATGTATTTGTAATAATTATTATGGGTTTCTGTACCTTATTTACATAGTTCGTTTTGGTAATGATCAATATGAAATATTGAAAAATGATTTTATTTTAGTTCACTGTTTATGTAATGTTTTATTCCCAAAAATATCTCTTAATAAATTCCAATATACTTTTAGTTTTTGTACGTATTCGTAGTATCATTTAAAATCTGTTACGTATTTCAGTTTCAAGATCACACAAAACATTCAAAAATTAAAAAAAAAAACAACTGCATTAATTACAAAATCATACAGGGTTGAGATTAAGAACATCATTCAAAGATCCTATAATACAGTATTAATAACCAAAATGTTTCTTCCTGAGATCAAAAAAATAATAAAGTACAGTACAAGAAGCACAAGATCTATAAAATGGATCGACTACGGTATAACTTTTTTTTTGCACATACTGTAGAATTGAGCCCTTGAGTTACTAATTTTAAGTATGGAATTTGCATTTACAGAACCAGTCTGTGTAGCTTACTATTTTGTCTTCAACAATTTCAGAATGAACACAAAAAAGCACTAGGATACCTTTACTGAAATACCTTTTAATGATTCCATAATGTTTAATGTAATTTATAAAATCTTTAAATACTTAAACTCAACACTGACAATAAAAAGTTCAAAAAAGCCACCATTTATCTAATCAATCGCCATAAATACTAATTGAGCAGCAACAGCATTCCAACATTATTACCATTCGAGTGTATCTTTTCTAAATGAAAGCCTTGGGCTGTTTTCCGAATAAAACTGTTGGTACCACCGTCTCAATTTTGGTATATACTTATCTTCTTTCACTAGAAGTGGCTTATTTAAAAATATCTTGTGATTCCATATCGCTATATCTCGTTCAATCTGTAAACAAAACGAAATCGTCATGGATTACACTCTTTTATCACAAAACATTCGTAGTTAACAGTTGTGTTACATACAAAAACAACCAAGATAAACACACGGTACAGCTGTAGAGACACACATTTGTTATACTGTAGTGCAATATTTTCATTGTGTCAGTGTGTCATCATCATGCAAAAAGTTATCTGATTTCGTTTTACCCCTTGCATGAACAAGAGAATATTTGGAATTTACCACAATGAGTCATTAAACATTAGTTTTGGCAAAAAAGTTGGAATGTTTTCACAAATAAAATCTATAGAAAATTCTTGGCAGTTTTCATGTATTTAACCATATAAATTACCATAATTGCTTCTCCATGTAAAACTAATTTGCTGTACAAATAAGGCATCGCTGATTCACAATACAAAGCATGAGTTATTTTCTGAACTAAAGGCTCAACAGGTGTTATGTTGTGAAATAAAACACATTGTCCAAACGGTGTCTGGAATTTCAACATTACAGTTGCAGGTCCAATCTAAGCGTTTATTAAACAAGAAAAATGTCATGAGTATACATTAATGATTAAGCAGTTTCATTATCAGAATAGTATTATTCACCTGATTAACTTTTGCTTTGATAGTAATAAGATTTATTTTTCCAAACAATTTGAATGAGTGCTCGATGTCTAGCTCTGATATGTGAGGCGTATTCTCTCCACTAACCGACCATGAAGCTTCCCAAATGTGAATTGCTACATCCCAAATATGATCATAAAGTTTGCCAATATTAGCTCCTAAATAGACGCTTGGTCCGTGAACCTTAGCCAAATGTGCCCAATCTGCTCCATTTTCAGGGATTTCCTATAAATCATAATGTTATTATTACACGTTACAGTATCGACAAAAGTAGCTCTAAACATTAAAAAACCCATTTCAAGACGACTTATTTTTTTGACGTTATAAACAAATAATTAATCGTTGAATGATTGAATGAAGAATAAATTAATCACTGCAATTAACCTGAATATGAGCTCTGAGATAATGTTCTGTTCTCCCACGATAAACCCACTGTCCATTGGTAATTTCTTCAACTTCTATCGGTTCCCAGTATGGCTTCACTCCTTCCGCATGATACCATAAATAAATAAGTCCATTCATTTCTCGCCTTTCCCATACCCGAATTTTAGCAAATGACGGAACTAAAGTCATTCAAAACAGATTTACTTTTGTTATCTTATTACTTAACTCCAGAACCACTAATATACTTTTTTCTGCGTATGGTATCCCAGTACATACGCCATCAGTTCCTCTAAATTTCCAACCGTGAAAAGGACACTCGATGCAATTGTCTAAAACGCGAGCACCGACTCCTAGATTTGCTCCTAAATGAGGACAATGGGCATCCATAACGTGAACAACCCCATCTTCACCACGAAATACAACTAACTCTTCCCCTACAATTAAAAAAAGTCGTTACAAGAATTTTAAAAAACTGAATTTTTTACAAGTGAAATTTTTACCCAAGGCTTGAACAGCAAGAACCGATTTGAGCTTGAGATCTCTTGTTTCAGCAATAACATACCAACCATTCGGATAAACTGGCGGTAAATTATCTCCAATTTTTTGCCTTTTTATTAAATCATTAACTAAATCTCTCACGGGCATTCGCTTCCTTTTATCTGTCTGTTTTAATTCCCAATAACCAATATCACTCAGTTCCTATTTATTACAAGATCATAATTATTAAAAAAAAATCTGTCTTCACTTAATTTTATTGACCAACTTACTCTGATTCTGTTTGTAGGTCTGCGAATGATGTATGTCAAATAGCCCACAAATGCTGCCACAAATATAAACATCAGATTGGGATAAACATAATCCAACGAATGGCCATACAGCCACTGGGGCAACATCTCCAACATATTATTCTGAAAATATAATTACAATAAAACATTTAATAAAATAAAATATAATCGAAGCTACGAGATGTAATGATTTTAACATCCAACTTCAATGTAACACGTTTAATTCCTCGTTCAACAGCTAAAAAGTTAAAAGAGAGAAAGTGACGGTAATGTCCTTGGGAATTTTAATGAGAAAGAAATTTTATTTTTATTTAAACAATTTCGACTAGGTACTTCTGTATTTAACCGACTTTACATTACATTACATGGACACACAGTACCAATAAAAAGTAAAGAAAAAGTTCACATTCACACGTTAAAATTGACATTTGTTTTTGAGACTTCAGTCTACAAATAATTTGAGCTAATTCACTATTTTTAATCTACAATTTAAAATTGTTATCTGATTGGCATTACTTTCTGTTGGGTGACACTTGGGCTTAAATCAATATTTTAGCATCAGTTTTTACATTATATTGCTTTGTCGTTTTCTACAATACTATAAAAAACCCATTACTAATTACAAAATTACTTTGCTTCCTTATTTGGCCCATTGTTTAAACCCCCATTTACAATATTGTTCAGCCTTCACAAGTACAGAAAAATTACTCTTAAAACTAATTTAACGTCATAACAAATTAATGAAATCTGCCAGATGGATGTCACTAATTTTTATACCCATGAAAAAATAAAAGAAAAGCATTTCACTACTGTATATTATTAAAAAAAATTAAGTTATAATAAAATTCACATTAAAATTGCATGTTATTACAATTTACAGTTATTACTGAAATTTTTTTATCACTAAAGTTTTATAATAATTGTGTATTGTATATCATTTAACAGTAAAAGATTTGAAATTCAAACCGAGTCTGATATTATGTAGTCTACAGCTTTAAATTATACGTTTCCCATATGTAATTGATTGAATACACCAACCATTATAAACACATTACAATAATTAAATAATTAATTTTACATCGTCATCTGCGATTAATTTAATTTGTAAACGATGGCGACTGAGTATTAAATTACAATAATTTTGTTACCATTACACAGTACCGGTATAATGAGTCCAAAAATTTCCTTATTTAGTCTTTTGAAATCCTCCACGTCTGTTGAATTTATTGTGCTGTATTAACAATGATCAAAAACGCATATTGTTTTGACTATGATTAAACTTATGTATGTTTTTGGATTAAATTATGCTCGAGCACTGAAGAACCTGATATTCACTCAACAACTGTAACTTGTGATCAAGCAAATGGTGGGGGAGAAAAAAAGTCACAGACGCAGTTCTGACTTTGCCCTCGACTTTTATATGTTACGATATACGGTACTGTATTAAGTTAATTATTATAACTCAATCCTCCCATAGCTAAAGATAAAGGTTGTTAAGCAATATTAACACCTCATTGCCATTGTCAAACATGTTTAAACAATTTCCTGTTAAATTGTACATGTGGTAGGTTGCAAACAAAAACGATGTCAACGAAAACATTTACCATTTGCTTAGCTGCCACTGTAAAACGACAGCAAAGAGTTGTTACAGTGGCAGTATAAACTTCAATAATATGATAATATTTATTCAATATTCAGCCATATGCTAAATTTTAATATCAAGGGGGAATACCCTCCTCCCAATTAAATTATATTTTTCAATAGAAAATAGTAATGTTCAGTTTAATCCATGAAAAACAGTTTTTGTTTTCATTTAGAAACAAATGATGTAGATTTTATTTGTTATTAGCTTTTGGGAAACACATTTTCCACCTACTTTTTTTTGTTGCTAAGTTTGCAAAAAAAAAGTTTGCTATTTTGCTATTTTCTTGAAGTGATTGTGTGGGAAATGACTAAAATATATTTGACAGTTATAGTAGACTGACTGTTGACAGGCTAAGCAAAATAGAATTTGTTCAACAGGTCAGATTCAGAAAAAATAAATAATATTAAAATATGAACAGCATATATATTGTAGAAAATGTCATAAAGTTTGATAGTAATACAATCATTTTTTATATGAAAAACTCCAATAAAAAGTTTAAAAACGGTTATTTGACCGGTGTTTGTAACTTTAGTATTAAAACAGTTGCTCATTTTACTCTACTGTATATTTCTTGTATGTCAAAATAATTTTATCAATAAAATAAACCAACTTTGATGTATTTCTTAATTACGAATACAAAGCATTTAAGTAATAGTAAAAGCAATTTGTCTTCATTCAAAACTAATTCTCCATTAAATCTCTTTCTAAAACCATTGACATACAGTATAATAACTACAGTATATAACAATAAACAATATAGTTCCAAGAACTCAAATAGATAATTTGAATTTTTTTATTTTTATTTTAAAATAAACAACTTTAAACCGATTAAATACTTGTAGTTTGCAAACTTCAAATCGTTGACTGCCAGATGTTGGGGCTGTAATTATATTGAATTTGAATTTTATTGTGAAAAATGTAATAAATACTAAACATTATTTGCAAAGTTGCTTGGTAACTTTATCAATTATTTACTAAATAATCCATACATTTCTTAATTAAATATTCGATGCTAGGAACCACTTTGTTGAACGCGTCATTCAAGATTTGAATTTTTATTACAATAAAGTTTCTAATTATTAGTAATATCAAAAATGGCAAGCTAAATAGTGTACAATTTAATATAATATTTGAATTTTTAGTCATTTATGAATGTGATTTTATACTGATATTTAATTAATTTTATACCAGTATTATGATTTTACATTGTTTATCTGCAGTTCAAATCGCAATCAATGATTACATGACATCAAAATTTACATGACAGTTAACAATGAAGTAATCTTTTGTTATAATTTTCAAAAAAATCTGGCTAACAAATAATTATAAAAATAACATTTTTATTAAAATAATTTTTTAGGTAATACAGTAATAATAATGAAACGTCATAATTTTAAAGCGGAAATATAAAGCGGAGTTTTTCATGTCCATTCAATGTTTTTAAAGCGCTATGCAACTGCTACCAAATAATGGCGCATGCGCATTTTCATTTTAGATACCAGCAAAAGTTGCCAACAATGTCTAATATGAAATTCGATAAACCTTAGTTAAAGATGAAAATGTAAAACAATTATTACACATTTCGCATTCAGTTTAACGCTAAAGTGCTATCATTGACAATGGTGACGCGTAATTTGACAGAGGCTTTTATTCTGATGAGAAATAATGCCCTTCAAAGCAGGAATTTTTACTCTGACCAGGTAAGCAGTTTCCATACTAAATGAAAGGGCAACAAATGGTAAAATGCCAAGCGTTTATCATCCAAATGCCCTTTCATCTAGGCCCTTAACTTATTCTAAAACGTCATTATGAATGCTTAAAACTACAGTATAATTTCTTAAGCAGGGTGGGGATGACAGAGTTGCCTTGGTCAGTCGAGATGCAGAAATTGGCTTATACACTCATCGAGATACGAAAATGCCACCTAATTGGTAAATTACATTGAAATTTAATGTCAGTTTTACTCTTCCATACTGAAAGATGTTTAACCTATTAGGGTCGATGACGTCGAGGAGTTTCACTATGAAATTACAAGAATAAAGCAAAAACGTCAGTGTTAAATATTAAAGAAGATATGAATCCGTTTATCTAATGCTCTAATCTAATTATTTTATAGTGAAAGAGCTGAACAGCTTGCATAATAAACACGTAAATCGACCAACACTGGATGATTCTTCAGATGAAAATGCGGCTATTCAGCATATTACACAAGAAATAACACAGGTAAAAATAATAATAAATGGCCAAATGTACAGTTAAGTATTAAAAATGCCACAATGCATGAAGCAACAATAGTGATTAACATACTGTATGAATTTATTAGTGTTATTAAACCCATTGTAATATTTACGATTTAGAGAATTAATGTGATGCCAAAATTTATGTTGCAGACAGCAAAAGGATGAAACTCAACGTTACTTATCCAAATTTATCTCTAGAAGTGATTAATGATTAGTAAATAACTTTGTTGATGACTAGTTTATTCAATTTTAACATATGTGCAAGAAAAATTGATCTTCCTGATCAAAAAATAGTTATTTAGTGAGTTAATTTGGTGCCAAAATTTATGTTGCAGACATCAAAAGGATAAAACTCAACATTACTTATCCAAATTTATCTCTAGAAGTGATTAATGATTAGTAAATAACTTAGTTAATGATTAGTTTATGCAATTTTGTGTGATTTTAACAACTGTGTAAGCAAAATTGGTCTCCCTGATCAAAAACATAGTTTTATATTTGTCATTATTTGAATTTAGGTGCAAGTTATTGAAGTTAATGTGTATTTGAGTTATTTTGTTATCTGTCAAATAATTTATAATTGTTTTTTTTTTTTTAGATGTTTCAGCATTGTCAAAGATTGGTTCATAGTGTGAGTGCTAAGGGTCGTGGTGCTAGTCAGCATGAGCAAAAAATTAACCGAAATGTAATCTCATCACTAGTCAGCTCCATGCAGGAATTGTATCTCAACTTTCGAGCAGCTCAGTCCAATTATTTCAAAAGTAAGCACAATGAATAAAACATTACGTTCCCTCTCCCTCTTAAAACCGTTATTTTTTATATTTTGTTTCTTATTAATTGATTGTATCTGCCAGCATTGAAATCAAGAGAGGAAAGGTCTCAACAATACTTCAACAATTCGTTACCATCATTTTCAGGAATGGAGGAAAACGAGCTGTTAAATGAAGACTTTCAAATTCAAGTAATACCAAAAATAAATAATAAAAAAAGTTTAAGAAAGGTTGATTAATAAGAGAGTTGATTGCCTATTTAGGGATTCAACAAACAACAGTTGCTATTTCTAGAAGACAATTCCTTAATTACTGAACAGAGAGAGCGAGAAATAAACCAAGTCGTTAAATCAGTTTCAGAGCTACATGACATTTTTACTGATTTAGCTCACATAATTGCAGATCAAGTAAGTTTTTTTCTAGCCTTGTAATCAATTTTACGTAATTACAAGATTCTTTTAAGTGTGAAAATGATCTTAACAATATTATATGATTTGACTCGTTTTTAGGGAACCATATTGGACAGAATCGATTATAACATTGAACATTCCCAGATTAAAGTTCGAGAAGGTCTCCAACAACTTCAGAAAGCTGAAACTTATCAGAAAAAAAATCGAAAACTTTACTGTATTGTCGGTTTAGCTGTCACGGTTACAATCTTAATTATAATCCTCTTGTCGTTGAAACTTAGGTGAATAATACAAGCACTTCAATAGAAACAGTTTATGAAATTAAAAAGCATGTTTTCTTCATATCAGAAAAAAATAAATAAATAAATGTATTTACATTATAAAAATTTGAAGAATGAGAAAAAGAAAAAAAACGATAAATTATTAGAAGGAAATGAAAAGCCTTGTTTACATCACTTTGCCATTTTGAAAATAAAATTTATTGACATGATTTTGTCATTGAAACTTCCTGTCTATGGTTTTATTTTTTTGGTTTTGTTATGAAACGTTTTTTGGATATCATATTTTAAGCATGGATTGAATTTAATTTGAAGTTGTCTTTATAAACCTAAATGCAACTTCCAAAATCAATAACTTTACTTTTATGTCATACGCAGTTTCTTATGTTAAAATATTGGGTGATCACAAAGTAAGAAGTATTATTAAGTTTAAGTATTTCGCCATAATCCAGGCAGTAATCTAACTTACACATTCACTATAATTGCAGAAAAATAATATCCAATATATAGAGTAGTCAAAAGATCGCGCTACTCCATATGTAAAACCATCTAATGACAGATTAAATATTTTGAGTAAAATAAGTGTCTACTGTTTTGAGTAAAACAGCCTTTGATAGCCTTCAAATTCATTAGAAAAAATTACAAATATGCAAATTTAACTTATATAAAGTTCATTAAAAATCATTTTGTTATTTTGATTGTCTTAATGAAAAATAGCCAAAGGAAACCTTCTCATTTACAATTAAACGATTTACAATCTGAAAGTAATGTTTACAATTAAATAAAATATCAACTACAGTGTGTTTACATTTATTTTTTATCACTTTTTGATATTTTGTCAATGAAATTTTTAATTCATCCAGTAACTGTGTATTGTTTTATATGCAATCGATTTAACTTATTAAAAAAATTATTAAATACTGTACCAATTTTTTAATAAACAACTTTGTGCAAAAATCTACTGTATTAAAAAAAAGTTAATTTTGGCAAAAATACGAATGAAACTATTATAAATGTGATAAAAATTAATATAAACATACATGAAGCTGTGTTTTTATGTACAAGAATACAAATATAAGCATAGCTTCCATATTTAAAGCTATTTAATTGTAAATGAGAATATTTCCTTTGGTTATTTTCAATTAAGACAAACCATAAACAATGAATCAATTGTGATTGAATTATATAATTTAAATTACCGATAGCATATTTTCAATCCAAAGTGTTTTTTTACTTTACGAGCAATTAAGACATTTAAAAGTAAAATTATGTACGGACACACAATTTTCACAGCCTCTAGCATTAAGATTATGTTAACGATGGCGTCAATATAATTGCTTGTTTTAATGCATTTGTTTGTTTACTATTTACAGTATATTTCACCAAAAACAATTTTCAACCACAGAATTTTCAATTGAGCCTTGTTGTTAAAATAAACTTATCTAATTTTTATGTTTTTGGTAGAAATTAATCCAAAAATTTATGCTGATTACAACCACAAGTACTAATTGAATGTAAATTTGCATCTATCTTGATTGTCACTTCCTTATTTAACTACTGTACTTAAGTTATATAATTTCTCAATAATACACAATGTAAACAAAGATGCAATATGAATGATTAAGCGATTTCAGTCTATATCTAATTGAATCTTAATGACTATACAGTGAATTCTCGTTAACACGAACTCGACGGGACCGAGATTTTTGTTCGTGTTAACGGGGTTTTGTGTTAACGAACACATGCAAAATCTAATATATAATGGCCAAAATGACATTTTTTAGAGTAAATCACATTTAAACTCGCTATTTACATCATATTTGAATGATTATTTACATCATAAGTGATACCAGATTTAAATTTCAAAATATTATGCATTTTGTGCATTCATATGCATGTATGCACTTCAGAAAAAACAACGCAATTTTAAATTTTTTTCATAAAAACAAACAAAAAATGTATTGAATTTGTATTTGTTTTTATAAAAACATTAAAACTTATCAAAATTTTGATTTTCTATACATTTTCGCCGACGATATATGAAATTTTTCATTTGGAGAAGCAAAATTTGTTCGTGCAAACGGGGTTTTACTTCGTGTTAACGAACAAAAAATGTATGGGAAAGCCTATACTGTAGTTCGGGACCGCAATGTTGCTTCGTGTTAACGAGAAATTCGTGTTAACGGGGTTCGTGTTAACGAGAATCCACTGTATTTTGCATAACATCAGCATCTTAATACCAGATTATGATTGGAAGTGAGCAAGTTGGGACCATGTTTTAAGCAACCACAGAGCCTATGACGTGTATTGACTTTCAAATGCGCATTTGAAATACAATTGGCACCATAGTCTATGTGCTCGTCTATAACTTGAATCTAAGTACAGTACTGTATTTATTCACAAATAGATAGTGACGACTTCCGGTGAAATGTCAAAAACTGACAAATTTCAAGATGAATTTGTAAGACTTTTACTAAACTTAGCAAAGTTGGTTCCACCATCAAATAGCGATTAATTGCATATGAAACCTCATAAAATAACTTTTAATTTACTGTACATTAAAAGCATAAATGTTTCTGAAAAGCTGATAACCCCTGACTATAAATTTCAAATTTAATGCTTCCAATAAATTGCTAATTTCATTAACAACTGTTATCCATAAAAAAAAGTAAATAAATTCATAATGGTTTTGTTTTGAATTACAGTATCAGTATAAATTTGATATTTATTATGTAAATAATCAAATAATCAGTTTCCTACCTTTAGCTTAGTTTTAAACTACACAATACAGGCAACTGAAGGTAAATAGGACCTTTCGATGTAAACAAAATTCACTCAGTGTATTTTTCAAAAACAAAAAATAAGGCCGTTTGAGTGTGTAATAAGTAGCAAAAGTAAGCTTAGCAATGTACTGTAGAAGCACCTGTGGATATGTAATGTATTTGCCTTTCACTTTCACAAATGCTATTCCACTTGATGCTCATTGGCTGAACCAACCTTAGCATTGGTTGAACCAAGCTTAGCCATGTACTGTAGAAGCACCTGTGGATATGTAATGTATTTGCCTTTCACTTTCACAAATACTATTCCACTTGATGCTCATTGGTTGAACCAACCACCAACCCTCAATATCATGTTACAGGTACCGGTACCTCCAAAATTTATTAAACTTTTTTTTTTTTTGGTTGCTGTTTAAATTTCGTCTTAAACCTCAAATTGGTATAATATATACATCATCGTGTAGCATATTAATTTTAATAACTACAATTACTGGTAAATATTTACTTACAATATGTACTTTTGAACAAATTGTTTACCTAAATGACTTACTGTATGTTATGTTAGTTAATTAATTGGTTGTGATGACAATTATAGAAGAAAAGCTTTCTAAAATACTGTTCAAGTGACAAACTTTCAACTTTACATAATAAATTTGTGTTTTGAAGTTTATATTTAGTTTTTAAGTTCACTAAGTTTGTCATTAAAGTTGCAAAAACTTAATGCCAAGTTAGTTACTTAATGTTACGTTTAATCCATCAATACTATTTGTTATTTCAAGGCTTCTGAAAAGTTGATTTTAAAATGGTTGAGTTTTAATTAAGGACTGGTGTGTATTTGATTATAATGGCCAACTGTACCTACAGTATAAGTTATGACAGTTACATTCACTGTATAATGCTACTTTAACCATTGTGTGTCAACATTTTGTCAAAATTTCTCTCAAACCTGGTTGCTCCTTTCAAACCTCAAGGTTAAGTCTTTTTTTTCTTCTTTTTCTTAAAAGTTAAAAATAAATACTTAAATGGCAGGCATACCACCACCACAAACAACTTTAGGTATAGTAAAAGTAAAAAGAGGGTTTATTTATAGTATTGGTCAACCATAAGACTCCACAAACATCCAGTAAAAAAAACTCAAGTTATTTCGGTAAAAATCAAAAGAATTGCTCTTGCATTGCGCATGTGTACTCAAACATTAATGAACAATTGCTGTTGTTTCCTGTAACAAGCTTTTGCGTTTAATAAAACGACATGTCCAGCAATACTTTGAGGTTTTTCATGGAGTTACAGGGTGCACTTTCAATTTTAATAAAAGAGATCAAGTTAAATAAAGCTAAAATAATCAATTTTAAAACCAGTTTTCACAATTAATTAATTAAACAATACTGATCTAACAACAATGTTATACAAGGGACATGACCAGAATTTATTGCAATGACCAGCTAAATTCGACTTGACATTTTCATTGATTTAAAAACAATTAAAGATGAAGTAATTCGGGTTTTTCCGCCTGATTGAATAATAACGTTTTGACTTTTAGTGTGTCAACGATATTTTCCCGTTAGAAAAGCAAATGTAATAAGGTTGATGGTTAAATGAAAGCGTTCAACCCTGTATTTCAACTCTGAAATTAGTAAAAGACTAACAAGACATTGATCAACGACGTAACGTGGAGTTTGTGTAGTTGGAGAACCATAAATAAAATAGCCTCAAGGAAAATTCCATGACTTGTATGAAAAACCTATTAACCTACTGTCTGTGCACTCACAATGGGTCAAACATACAAACTGCTACCTCACATTTTTTTGTGACTTTTAACATGAAAAAAAAATTACGGTATAAATGAAAACAAAATGCCAGAAAAAATGTACTTATCAGACCTGTTTTTTTTCTTACAACAATTACATAAATATTCAAGAAAGTTATTTCTTAATTTAATAATTTTTATCTAATTTTCATGTCAACTTGAACTTTAATGAGCAAAATTATTATTTTTAAATAAAAATGAATTTAATTGTTGTCATTATTGCAACATTTATCTTTCATAATTTCGTATGTAGTTAATAGTTATAATTATTAGAGAATTTTAAGGTATTGCATGACAATTTATTTAGTCAAACTAAGCTTAAACAACCTGAATGACCTTTGCAATAAAACAGTCATAGGAATTAACTTATGCGATGTAACATATAAAAGTGAGTTTAACTGACAAAGTCAAACGACTACATGTTTTATAGCAAGCAAGTTATGGCGTTTACCTGAATAAATTACGGTTTTATAAATTTTTAATATCTTTGGTATTACTACAGTAGAAAAAGAGAAAAAAACAGACAACTTTAAAGTATACCTGTAATGTATCAGTTTTTGGGAAAGCGAATCTATAACAAGTAGAAGTTAAATTTTTGTATTTCCTCAATCTGACTAAACTTTTAAAGAAAAAAATAATTTTCTACTTGATTGATATTGACATTGTACCGTAAGACATGCATGAGTAATATCTATGATGAATGAGACTTCCAACAGCTCAAATTCATTCATATAACTTAAAATTCTTGCATAACTTGTCTTAAACCGACGGCACACGCCATTTCAATCTGACAATCAATCTGTTTTGAAGGAAAAAATAAATCACGTACTCTTATAATCGGCTTTAGCAGTTTAAAAGAACCGTAAAATGACTTTTTCTTCACTCCCTGAAGAAACACTTTACAATATTGTTTTTTTTTTACAAGATCTAAGCTAAAAGTAAATCATTTTTTAAACAAATATGGTTTTGAAGTTGATTGTTGTAGTTTTAAATGACATTATTATCGTTTGTAGACGAATGACAAAATAATAATTAACTTACTGAAGTTATCTAATAGATTTTTATGTCTTATTACTGTATAGTGTTTCTTTCTTAATTACAGTACAGGTAGCTTGAATTCGCTGTTTGTGTTGTTAAACAGTAAACACCAAACAGATTCAATTTATCAATTAAAATGTGTATTGCAAAGAACATGAAGTTTAATTTGCACTGATCGTTCAATTGTTAAATTTAAAACTGGTTAAAAGACAATCGATAACAAGTTTTAGTTATCGTATGACAACAATAAATGGACAATTTTTTCAGCCTTAATGTAAATTTCAACATCATTCTGTCTTTATGCTCCTTAAGCATATCATGCTTATCATTATGGCTTGTAAGAAAGAAAATACTGTATTGATCCACATGATAAAATAAATACATGTACCTACACTGTACCGGTATGTTTAAAGACTCAAGTACCGCGCGCCAACAAAGCCCTTGTAAAATCTGAAATCAATTTGCGCAACAAATCAACCTTTGATTGATTACTAATGACCATTAACTCAATAACAATTCCTGTGTAATCTTAAGAATATACAGTACAGTATGTGTAATAACAGAATGAATTACAACCATTAAATACTTTGATAAGTTTGTCACTTACTTAAAATGAAAACGGCACAGCAACAGTAAGGAACTCGAAAGTTGTGATGGAGCAGCCATGCTTCAAAATGGAAATCCTCTTCAATTTTAGACGGACAATCACACAAAGTAAACTGAAGTTAGCAAATGAAATCCTCTCCAATCTACACTACGGAGAAATATTTGGTATAAACACATTACCGACATTGTATCCACTCAATCTATAAAAGACGATCAAACTTGAACTTCGCAATTCTCATTATGTCACGCGTTGCCAGTCCACTGGGAAACTAGTCTTTAAAATCAACAACCAATATTAAAGCTTGTTAATTCACATTAACATCTGAAAGTTTAACAAACAACTACCGGTAATTATTAGTCGAAATTTAAACTTTTTACAGTCACAATACCTTTCATTCTCCGAAACAAAGTTTATCGATTCCGATGAAGCAATTTTCGTAACGCATCGATTCAATAATCGTCTCTATCCGATTATCGTCTAAACACCAAAAAAAAATGTGTAGAGCAAAATATCTCAGAAGAAATAATTTTCTTTATGTAAAATGTACAATAGAATTTCTAAGTTTGCATAAAGCCCATTAGAAATTTATATTATTTTCACATCATAATAATCATAACAAACTGCAATGGTCAAAACATCAAAATTATTAAACTATCGATACATTTTTAAGTCTTAATTGAGAATTCAAGAACTGTCTTGGTTTTTGGAATTTAACATAAGAAAAAAAAGCAAAGATGGAATATCACTGTTTGTATGAGAATGTTTGATAAGTCTTCATTTAAAAATTACAAAAAAAAAAACCACCGTTGGACCAATTGACAGCTTTAGTTGATTTAACCAAATCGGATGCTCTGGATAATTTGAAATATAGCTACAATAACCATTTAAAAAAATATGTTAATACAGGTATTCACATTTATAAAAGAATGATCTGCCTTACTGAACAACATTTCACAAATTATAAAGCAATTCTGGCCAACATATTAAAGGTATTCAACTTATATCTCGTTTATAAAGAGATTACATTTTCTATATCTAAATTAACCACAAAATCTATAAACACCTGTAAAATGAACATTTTAAAAATTGTAATTTGAATTTCCCATTTAAAAAATGATTGTATTACTATCAAACTTTATCACTTTTCCTACAATGTGTGTACTTTAAGCTTTACAGGAAATGCTTTGCTTGTCATCAGCCTGGCTCCTATAACTGTCAAAAATATTTTAAGTCATTTTCCCACACAATCACTTCAAGAAAAGTTTCTTAAGAAAAAAAAGTAGGTGAAAAATGTGTTACCCAAAAGCAAATATCAAAATCTACATCATTTGTTTCTAAATGAAAAATATAATTGAACATCATTATTTTATATAGAGAAATAAAAGTTATTTTAACTGCAAGTCATTTGACCTGCAATGGTAAAAATAGATATTGCTCAAATGTTGGTGTTATCAATTTGACAAACTATAATGCGTAGTTAGCAAACAATACTCAAAACCATGTCAAGTTTGTTAAAAAACGATTATGTCTCAATAAAAAAAACCCGTTAAAATGCTATTTCAATATTAAAAAAAAAATAACTGTAAAAGCAAACTACAAAGCTCATTTTTATCAAGTGAATAGAGAGTAGCTAAGTTATAATTCAAAGTGTAAACAAGTTTATTATACATTGCTGCAAATCAACCGTTTGTTTCGTGACCTGACCTTCTGTGACTTAATTTAATGCCGCTTACCTTTATCTGGGTCACCGACTTCCTACCAAAAAAACTAACCTTTCAAGATTTTATGCATTTTTTTGATCTTGTAAACTTGCCCACTTTAGTGCAGTAGTTATGCTATTTTCTCTACATTTTACAATGTTTGACCTTACAAACTCCGAATGAAAAAGTTAAATGCCTTTACTATTGGCTGCTACAGTAGTTCTACATCTTAAATAACAGCTAATTAATTTTTGTATAATTAACCAAAATTTTAACTATTCTTCTTAAATTTAAGCCTTTGAAATTAAAAGTGTCGCCTTGTTTCTAACTCTAAATTGATCACAGCACTTATTTTTTTTTAAGTTTAAGTTCATTTGTAATGTGATGAACTATTTGATAAAAATCAATAGGTTATTTTTGTTTGGCACTGATCATGTGATTTGTTTACATTGTTCAACGTGGCAGCCATATGGTGACAATTTCACTACAAATTAAATTTCAATGCTTAACCTGATCCACAAACGACGAAGACAAATAATGCCAACATCCAAGGCCCCACTGGATATTTATCTTCTTGTAGTTTCTATGAAGAAGAAAAAAGAACAAATTAAGTTTAAACTTTAGAACAGGATTTTAGTTAAGAAACACAGATGACGTCATGTCCTTAGATTTAGCAATAATTATTACTAAACTAATTACTGTTTTGTGGAGATTCAGTAAACAGTTAAATTACTTTTAGATATGGTTTTAATAAGATAATTATTTTTTTAAAAATTTAAAAAATATAAACAATATGGGTCATTGGCTTTCTCAAAACAGACCCAGAATTAGTGCTAACTCCATTATGTACCACAGTCGAATTAACAACAACAATACTTACTGTACTTTTCTGAACATTCCCACGATTAATGACATTCTTGCTGGCTTTTTCGTTAGCTAAACGCATTCTTTGTTTGGCAGCCATCGTTTAAGAATATTAAATCGATATTTCCAGGAAGAAAGAAGAAACAAACTCAGCTAAATCTATACCCAAACTAAATGCGAAGCTAACCAGATGAGAAAGAACAAAATTTTACAACGTCAGAAATCAGAATCTGCCAACGAAGCATGGAAGTGATGCCAGATCACCCAATTATAAACAAACATTAAAAATTAAGTTATTAAATTTATTTTGCATTAAATATGTTACTATACGTGCTTAAATTAATATAAATGTCATACATAAATTATTACAATATTTTGTAATCAACATTAATTAAATAAATTTAAAAATAATTCCTTATAAGTGTAACACTGCCATGAGACAAAAGACAAAACCCACTCGTTTGAACAAATCCATTGGTTAGATAAACTACGCATTAAATTTGATTTAACAACAGATAAACGCGCTTCACAAATTGACTTAGAACAACTCGCTCTCAAATTAAAAAACCTGCGAATTGAATCTGTTATGACTGAAACACACTAAATAAAACTATCCGCCAGTCTTTTCTTTGGAGACGATTTGTTGTTATTCAAGTTGTTAAAGGCAAACGTTATTTTCTCTCACTTGAATTTGCCAATTTATCTATTTATTATTAAAAATAATAATTAAAGCAAAAATACTTATTAACTTACTTATAAAAATTTCAATTCATAAATAATGTTTTAATTAAAAACAAAAAAAAAGTTCCCATGCCGGGAACCGAACCCGGGCCTCCTGGGTGAAAGCCAGGTATCCTAGCCACTAGACCACATGGGAAATACATTCAACACCATGAAAATTATCAAAGATAATAAAATTAACATAATTTGTTAATACTCATACAAATTTCAAACAAAACTCATACAAATTTCAAAAAAAATACCAAATTATTTTTATAAATTTCTAAAATACTATCACATACATAGACATGATAATTTGCATAAAAAATAAAGATAAATTGTATTATTTGAGTATTGACGAAAAAAATAAAACATAAATCAGATAACTTAACTAAATAACACATTTATTTGAAAGATAAGTCAACATTTTGAAAAGTTTATGAAACTGAGCAAAATTCAAAGTTTTTAATCTTATTGCTTCACAGAATAAAAAAATATTTCTTCAATAAGACAAATAATTAAATGATAAACTTTTTTAAAATCTAGAAATTTCCAATTTGCCATATAAAAACATTTTTTCCCTTCAGCAATACAAATTCCAATAACAATACAAACTCTACTATCTGCTGTACTATTCCAGTGCAATACTTAATTCAAATGAACACCATTTTGAGTATTATAAAATATGGTTTCGAATGTACTGGCCATTACTGCTAATGAAATAATTCAAATTAATGGAACGAAAAAAAAAATTCCCATGCCGGGAATCGAACCCGGGCCTCCTGGGTGAAAGCCAGGTATCCTAGCCACTAGACCACATGGGAAACTTACAAACGAAGAACAACTAACCGTTCATAAGCCAAAATAAATAATTTTTTTTTAATTTGTGGTTTCAAACAAGCAAAAATCATTTTGGACATGTGTTTTGGTTTAATATAGTGATAATAAAATCACGAATGTATTTTGACATTCAATAATAGTTCAACAGTTTAAAATAGCTGATTGCAGTGGTTATCATTTCGTCAATGTCATTGGTCCTCACGCGACCATACGGCTAATAGAGGGCAAAAAAGAAGGACACAATAGAGAACCGGATCTTTAACCGGTCGAGTTCCTTTCAAACCGACCACCCCTCTCCATATAGTCAATATAGTCAGTACCAAAAGTTTTTGCCAGAGCCAGAGGGTCGAAAAAAAAAACAAGAGAAGGGAGAGGGGAAAAGGGCAGGCAGCCATATTATCCGTTTTGGTCATTTCATCCGGTCGTTTGTTTTTCCTCGAATCGGTAATTTAGCCACTTGTAGCGTGGGTGTTCGTTTCGAACAACAGAAAAAGTTTTTGAATCTTACAGTAGCTTTGTTCTAATTGTTTGTTTGTAGTTAAACCATGGAGACTGCTGGGAGATCATCAGCTCGCCATAACCACGAGATAAATCTCCAAATGAAATTAAACCTAATACATGACGCTGAAACAGATCCCAGTTTAACTCAAAAAGCTTTGGCTAAAAAATATGGCATCGGTAAGTCGACAGTTGGGGATATTCTACGTAGACAGAAATCTAAGCTACTACAACTGAAAATGAGTACGGACCTCATGTATTCTTCCACGCCGTCTGTGCATAACCAATCGGCTCCATGCCTTTCATCTTCGGCGCATGATGAATTATCTTCTTACGAACAAGTAAGGCAGAATTTAATCGCTTGTGAAAACTATAGTAATAAAATGTACAACATGAACGATAAATTTGCTTACGGTAATAATAATAACGACCTTGACGCCGATGAGCAAGAAGAGTATGAAACGGTCGGCGCCATGAACGATGAGCAAGAGATGACATTCAACGGCGTTGAAGATGAAAGTGAGTATTGTCCGCCGGTTAAAACAATTTTACACGAACCAGAAGCTCAGGGATCTATATCAAGAACCAATTTAAGCGTTAAAAGACCTAATGAGAATATCGACGAACCTAGCAGTAAAAAACTAAAAAAGTCAAGCCCAACGGATTCTTTGGTATTGTTCGCCGGCGTGGATTTAAGGAATATTCTAAGTCCAGTTCAGCTGAAGAGATGTTATGCAGCTTTACGCTTACCGACGTTAAATTCAAATTTACCTCAAAATAATTGTCGTAAAAATGATAAAAAAGTAGATGAAGACATTCTAGATATTGATGAAAATTCAAGTGAAATTAGTGACGCGGATGCAGAATATTCGGAAATGAGCTTAGAAGACGCTTATGAGTTGACCCAGCATTTGTATAACAGCATGAAAAAGTTGCTACCACAAGGCGTTCCTTACATAAGAAAATGCAAAATGTTAATGGAAAAATCGTTGGGTATGCCAATTATCGGACATCAGACAAAAATATCTGACTTTTTTTGCCGTATTAAGAAAGAGAAAAAGACATAAATAGCGGTTGTCATACCAATCGCTTATGCAGAAAACATGGTGTTGCTAAAATAGAACATTCGAACGTACTTGTTAAAATTTACAAGAAATAAGTCCTAATAAAATGGCTGAAACATTATTACATTTTTATTAAAAGAAAAATCTGATATGTATTAATATTAATATTTTACTGCACTAAATTGGGCATTAAAGTACAATATTCCACCAGATGGATATCGTTAAGTTTTTTGCGATAAATGTTGGTGGTAACGTATTCACCAAAGAAATGTTAATTTGTATGCAAATATTGATCAAAATTTAATCACAAGATTTATTGTTATCGAATAGTATTAGTTACACCATGAAATTTTTTATACTGAAAGATTATTTTTGCTGGCAAATTCATCCTTGCATTTTGTATCAAATGTTCGCAGGACGACTGTAATTGTATTTTGTAGATTTTTAGTTGATAAACTTTTCATATTCAAATATTTTCATATATTTTTTTTGTAGAAACGGATTCCACTGTTTACTGTATGTTTAGCTTAGATTGCGAATTTCTGTCTCCAATATATTTTTAAACGCCAAATAAAAAACCCCAAACACAATGATTTAACAAGTTTAATATGAATTTATTCAAAGACGAAAAAACATTATAAATTTAACAATAAAATATACAAATATGCACACACATAAATATAAATGTTAATTACATATGATTTGACGGATTTTATTTTTTTTTTGCATAATTCTACACAAAACAGATTTTTTTTGTGTTGATTTTCAACTTTCAAATACATTTTAAAGCTTTTGAAGCATTTTAAAGTTTTTAACTTGATAAAAAAAAAGTTTTACTCTGGTTATTAGATTTATCGTAGATATTTTAATTATGCAAATTTTGGTGTTTTGTATATATATAAATTTCTATTTTTCTGATTTGTAGCTGTGATTTTGTGAGCCTGCGGTTCTCCTAGAATGGACTTTGCGTGATAAAGAACTGCGTGAGACTTGGAGCTGGAGAAATGGGAATCGGCGCTGTTATTGTGTTAAGTGTGACATTTGACTTGTCATTTGTTGCCACCCAAGATACAGCTGGTGCTGAGGTGGTAGATGGCCTTTTATTTCCACCAGAACTCAAATGCCTTTTAATATGTTTCGTTAAATGATCACTTCTCATAAAACGATGGTCACAAGTTGGACAGACGAATTTCTTTTCTCCAGTGTGGGTTCTCTTGTGTCGTGAAAGTTCATCTGAACGTGAAAACTGTCTGCCACAACCTTCCCACGCACAAACAAATGGTTTTTCACCTATTTAAATTCAGAAAAAAAATATTTCAAAATTAGCATACAATATTATAAAAAAAATTCACAAATAACAATAACAACTGTCACTAAAATACAGGGTGTTCGTGAATTGGAGGGCAAAACTGAAATTGGTGTTAAAAGTGGAGAAACTGATGGTCTAAAGTTTACAATTACAAAGTTCTAGGGAGACAAACAAGCTTATTATTACACCAATTTACAGTAAATTTGTTTGCCAATCCATTTGGCCCCAAAAGTAGCCCCAAGATAATGTTGCTGAAATTGACAGGAGCTCCATCATGGTGGAACCACATGTCGTTATGAATTGCTAAAAGAGACAGCAACTAAAAGTTCTGGTAACTCTTCCTCCAAAAAGATGGGTAAACATGATCATTCAGGTTTGGAGGAAGCAGATATGACCCAATCAGAACGTTACTTAAGTTACATGCCCAAACATTCACAGTAAACAAACCATGTTGGTTCTTACGCAGCCCTGTAAGGGCCACGACTTGTTTTCGATATCTCGGATATTATTTCAGATGTTGTTTTCACATCTCAGATATTATCTCACTTATGAACTACATCTCAGATAATATCTCAAATAATATCTCGAATATTATCTCAAATAATATCTGAGATATTATCTCAGATAATATCTCACTTATGAACCACATCTCAGATATTATTTGAGATATTATCTGAGATCTGATCCGCAATTGAGATAATATCTCAGATATTATTTGAGATAATATTCGAGATATTATTTGAGATATTATCTGAGATGTGGCTCATAAGTGAGATAATATCTGGGATGTGGCTCATAAGTGAGATAATATCTGGGATGTGGCTCATAAGTGAGATAATATCTGAGATGTGAAAACAACATCTGAAATAATATCCGAAATAATATCTGATATATACAAAACAAGTCGTGGCCCTTGCGGGGCTGCGTAGGTTCTCTTGGCCCCATAAATGGCTATTATGCACATTAAAAACCCTATAACTTTTTAATGGTAAACTTTGGAACCTCAGTTTTTTTTATATAAAACCTAATTTTAGTTCACTTTAACTCCAGTTTCAGTTCTGATCTCGAATTAACGAACACCCTGTACCAATTTAGCACCAACTATGAGAGATGAGAGGTTTGTTTTTAAAAAATAAACTTAAAAATTGTTAGTGCAAACAATTTTTTAATCTTAAATTTGTCTTAAATGGTTTATTGCTCACGTTTATGCTAAGCTGTTTAGCACACAGTTGTATCAAAACACATTGTTTACAAATTTGCTAACTAAACAAAAAATTAAAGTACCTGTATGCGTTCTTGTATGCGCTTTCAGATGGGAACTTTTGAAATATTTTTTGCCACAATTTGGATGTTGACAATGATAAAGTCTTCTTCTTGCATTAGCAGCCATTTTATCTTCTTGTTTTTGCTGTCCAATTGGCTGAATTGGAGCCGCTGGGAACAAAGGTCTTAATTTGGTCTGAGTAAGCGATGACAAATCGTTAGAAATGTTATTGTTGTTATCAGTTGATGCCGTTGTTGTTGCTGTTGTTATTGAATTTCGTGTTGAGTTAGTTGGATTTGCCGTGGAAACAACTGATGCTGGATTTGTTAAGAAAAGTTGAAATGGAATGAGTGAGCCACCATTGGCTGCATTTGGTGCTAGGTAAACAGCAGCTGAACTGTCCATTGGTACGAAAGGGATAATAAACGTGTTACTAGGCTGCAGTTTAATCGGCTGTAATTTCAAACTTTCTTTCTGAGTTGTGGCGGCCACAACGGTTGTCGGTTGCGTATGTTGTACACTTGGGTTGGACACAATGACAGGTGATGGGGCACAGCGTGTTGTTGGGGATGGTGACGAAGATGAAGGTGGGGTCGATTCAATACAAGGTGAACGAACAGATTCTTCAGTCATTTGGGATTTTGCTTTATTAGATGATGATAGCGATGACGCTCGAACAATAACTGAAACAGGCATTGACGTTACTGTTGTTGGAATTGGTGATGATGAGGATGAATTTGATATTAGAGGGCTTGGAGTTCGTGGTGGAGTGGCTGCCATTAACAACTAATGAAAAACAGGAAAATAAAAATAGATTAACTTTTTAAGCTTCATTTCACAACAGGGTTGTATTTTAAACAAATGTCAACAAATTAGCCAATCAACTTTATTGTGGAAAAGTTTTTCTTTTTCACCAAATGAGTTAAAGTGGAGTTGTTTAACAACAATTATAGTTAATTGTTTAACACGAAATGGTCGGAACCGAAATATTTCTTGGTGTTAAAAGAGTTTTGTGTTAAACTAAACATATAAAAACAGAAATTTAATGACCAAAATGACATTTCTTATACTTTTAAGAAAAAACAATGCAATTTTAAAGTTTTTTTTTTTATAAAAAGAGACAAACAATAAAATTCCAATAAAGAAACGAGACTAATTCTTATCAGTTCCAATGGAGGTTTGTCTCATTTCTTTTTTTAACACCGAGAAAAAAAAAATGCCAAAAAAGAAACGAGACTAATTCTTATCAGTTCCAATGGAGATTTGTCTCATTTCTTTTTTAACACCGAGAAAAAAAATGACAAAAAAGAAACGAGAGTAAATCTCATCAGTTCCAATGATAATTTGTCTCGTTTCTTTCTTGGTATTGATTTTCTCTACATTCTCAAGGCAGTCTATGCATTTTGTTCATTCGGAATAACGAAATTTTTTCGTGTTAAAAGAAAATAAATGTCTAATTTTTTAGTTAGAACCGCAATGTTGTTTTGTGTTAACCGAGGATTTCGCTGTAGCTTTATTGCCCATTAAAATTTAGCCAAAACCACTAAAAGTTTGTTTGTGCTACTTACAATTAATTATTAGTTGCTAATAAAATAAATAATAGTGGAACTTACTCTGGCTAATTCTGAATCATGTCGAGGCCTTTTTCGAGGTCTTTCAACCGTGTCCACATGAGATTCGTCACATTCACTATCAGACGAAGACACTGACAATGGACTCAGACGATTGTTAACATTGGTTAATCGAGGGGATTGGCGACTAAATGCCAAAAGTGTCTCCACAGCACTTAATTCCTCTGTCAAATGAAGCATCCCACCATTCTTCCCATCATGTGTTGAAGAATAGTCATAACAAAACTGAAAATTACAATTAAAAAAATCATTAATTTACTTGAACTTGAATTTCTTAACAACATTTTTTTTTCTCTTCAAAAGTTAAAAATGTTAAAAATAACCGCTTTGGAAAGTAAAAGTTAACAGTGAAAGTTGACTTTGACATTCAATCCCATTAAATCTAATTTAGTACATATACTAATATTACAATAAGCAAAACATCCGGTATGCGTCATTGCAAATGAAAGAAAAACAGTTCTCAAAGCTTTCATGATTATTTTTTTTAGTGAAAATAAAGAAATGAGACAAATCGTCATTGCAACTAATGATATTTAGTCTCGCTTACTGTATATCAGCTGTTAAGTTATTTTACGTCATTAAAAGTTGACAATATAAGAAAACAAGTTAAAAAGTTTTATGATGGGTGGAGTGGGGGGTTTTCTTTGTTTCGTTTTTTTATGTCGAAATTGCCATTAAAAAGTCAATCAGCTGACGTCAAATCGAAATGACGTAATTTAAGTTGTTGACCTAATCGTCCCAACCCAGCAATACTGTACTTGTACTTCAAAAAAAAAATAAAGTTGTGCAAAAGAGAAATCAACTAAAATAAAATTGCGAAAATAAAACCCAATCGTTTTTTTAAAAATAAAAATAAAATCAGCTGCCAAAAATAAAGTCAAGGGCCCCTTTAAAGCAGCACGACGCGTCATAAGGTGACCTCATTAAGAGAAAAGCAACGTTGTGCACGTGTTAAACACGCAACGATCATCGACCCAGCCATCAGCCATAGCGGTCATCCAGCACTGATGACGTCTCACCATGCCATTGGCTGCTGATTCACAACTGTTCACGTGCAAGGTGCATGATGGGTGTGTGTATACGATTGGAGGGGAAATTTAATAGAAAACATCAATCATGGTTTCCTCCTATTGACACACCTCCGCATTTTCACCTCTCAAAACACTGTTTCTATGCAAAAATGATTACTAAACTATTATGTAACTAAATACCCCGATTGTGTTATATTTTAATTAAAACAGCAAAAACAAAAATAATTATTAATTGTTATTTTACTGTACATCAGTTTTAAACAAAACAAAAAAAAAGATGGCTTTTAAGTAAAGTAAAAAAATAATTTTATTTAATATAAACAAATAAAAATAATGCATTGAAATTATTACAAAAAAAAATAACATTGCTAAACAATATAATTTCTGCAAAATCGCTAAGTGAAGTTTTAACAGAATTAAAAATATATAAAAATTAAAGTAAAAATTGTATTTTTGTTAACAATATTTTATTTAGGTAATTAATGATTAAATTTACTTACTTTTGGTGAATTTGGTGGTGTTTGAGGTGGAGAGAGCATGGCTGTTTCTCCAGTAAAATCTTTCAGCAATTCCATTTTTCTTCTTTTATTTCCAATTTAACCACTTTCTTTGCTTTTTCTGTTATTGCACATATAAAATCTTCAATTTTTCTTCAATTTACAAGCGCACAATATGATTTTTAGGGGAAATTTTTCAAAATGTTGCCTTCAGGTTTGCAAACCAATTAGATATTAAGAACCGCAATGGATTTTTAGTATGGGGTAACACAAGAAAATTTTTTTTTGGCGTGAAACCATTCGTAAACAGAGGCGCGTACAAGGAACTTGATTGCTATTGGTCGGCACAAATCTTTTCAACCAATAGCAGCAAAGTGAGCATGTGATCAGTGCATGTCATCCATCAGCTGTTCACGTGTAGTTGGGGTGAGAGAGACAAAAAGTCATCACAATACAGTCATACTACAACTGTATCATACGCCATCTAGCGTGTGTACAGCATTTAAACACAATGGATCTATCAATGTTCACACAGTTTTAAGGTCAATTAAATGACGTATGGACTTTAGGACACTTATGGATCAACAAAATAATCTTTTATTCAGTTTAAACTTTTCACTTTTGACTACAACAGTCAATAAAAGTGGTTTTTTTTAGATTTGTATTTGTAAGCCATTTGGCATTACAGTAATTGATTGGGATTGAAATGTAAACAACTACTTTGTTTTCAAAGTTAAAAATAAAACTTAAAAAAAAAACAACAAAAAACCTGTGATTAAGATTTTTAAAAATAATAATCAATAATGAAAACATGAATTTGTTTAAAATTGTCTGAAATGTAGTCTAATTGGTTCTCAACCTTTTTTAAACTGTGAAACACTATTATGAATCATAAAAATTTGGAGGAACACCCTCAATTTATATGAAATAGAAATAATTTCAAAATAACATCCAATTTTGATGCCATTTTCAGGATAGAAGATAGTTGAACTCAGAAACTATTATTTTTTCTTAATTTTGTGATTAAGTTTAATGGAAAAGTTATGCCTGATGTTGTTTACATATTTCTTGTCTATGTTATAAGACAAGATAAAACCTTTCTTATTTCTTAGTACAAATTTCTTAATATCTTTTTTTAGTTTTTCCATTAGTCAACGAAGAAAATCCCAGTTCACTGAAAAAGGAAGTTGAAAAACAACCAAATTTTAAAGGCTTTTTTTTTTTTTTTGAATAGATATCCAAAATTCATCTCTATTCTTTTCAAAGTTCTGGCTAAAGTAAATAAATTTCCTAAAATGCTTGTGGAGCACCGGTTGGGAACCACTGATGTAGCCATAATGCATAAAAAACATATTCAAGTGAATTACATTATTGAAAAAGTTATAAAAACGTGCTAATTTAGTTTTAAAAAAATTAAAAAAACACTAAAAATGGTGTAAATTTGCTAAAAAAATAGACTACCCAGTAATAATCAAAGAAAAATCTTCATTTTATTGAATTAATATAATTTTTTTTGCAAAGGTTCAACTTAAACTGTTTTCACTTTTAAGTTTGCAGCACCAGACACTTTAAAATTTGTTCCCTACATGGCCACCTCCCAATCCCATATGTTGTTATCAAATGTTTCCACCTTCCCTTAGCTCTTCTCACCTTACCACCCAAAATTTAGTGAAATTTACAGTGCACATCTGACACTACAGAGTGGAAACCCACACAACTGTTGCGTAGTATTTTTCTTAGAAGAATCTGCGCATTTCCAACGCAACACGTAGCCATATAACTGTGACGAAATTTCGATTGAAACCCAATAAATACTGTACGGTATCTACTGTATACTGTATTAAACTTTTCTTTCTGTTGTATTTTTATTTTCTTTAACTAAAGGTTAAGTGACGTCATAAGAAAACGTGAGGACAACACCCAAGGGCAATAGAAGGATATGGCTTTTATAAAGCAATTCAAATCTTGTGATCTTGTTGTACTGTATGTGTGAAGTTTAACAATCGCTTTTTATATTTTATAATATTGTTTACTCAGCTCTTAGACAAATAGATTTGATTTTGTAGTTTGATTAAGCTATAGTATGTTGAATGATTATTAAATAAAGGGCAAGAACCAAAGGTTGAGATACAATAGTGAAGGATAATCGAGACAACGTGAGTTGTGTCATGTCTCATCATCTATTCTATGTCATCTCTGACACACCTTTTAACCATGAAATGATGACGACATTATCACTCAACACTTTTGACAATACTGTAGCACTCAAATGAATGCCAAGAATTTCGGTTCCTGATTGAAATTCGTATTGGTTCGCTAAATGTACAGTACGTCATTTAAATACGGTTACTAAAGATGCTAAAACGTTTATAATGAACAGTGGAATCCGTTTAACACGAAATGGTCTGACTGAATGGTAACACTGAAAATATTTCATCGTGTTAAAAAAATTTTATCTTAAGAAAAATATACAAAAATAAAAAATATTCTCACTAAAGAGACATTTCTTAAAAACAATGGAATTTTTAATTTTTTTTTTATAAAAATAAATAAAATGCCAAGAAAGAAACGAGACTAAATCTCATGAGTTCCAATGGAGTTTTGTCTCGTTTCTTTCTTAACACTAAGAAAAAAAAAAGTCAAAAAAGAAACGAGACTAATTCTCATCAGTTGCAATGGAGTTTTGTCTCGTTTATTTCTTGGTATTGATTTTTTATTTATTTTTAAATTAAACTTATATTGTTTTTGTGTTAAGCAACTTTTTTTTTCGTGTTAACAGAAAACAAATGTATTGAAATGTCTATTCTTTAGTTTTGTGTTAAGCAAATTCGCGTTAAACGGATTCCACTGTATATACAGATACTGTATTTTTTGGAGACTTAAATTCTCAAAATACATGAACGTCTTTATTAAATAATGATTCAAGATTACTACCGTTTTTAAAATGCATTGAAAGTCATAAATCTCCTTAAATCACTTAGTTCATCAATTCGCTTACAAAATAATTACTGTATTTCACCTGACAAATTTGTGCAATCGATTTTACATTGTTTTCAACTTACGAAGTTGCGAAATTTGGCCTAAAGCAACACCAGTTTAAATGATTGGTTAAATAAGTTTAAAACCAAATCGTAAAAATCGTGTTCACATAATGAAAAAAAAAAAGAAGATAAGAAAAGTAAAAGAGCTTCAGGGCTCATCGAACTTACTGGGCAACTTGGAACTCTGCGAAACTCAATATTCTTCTGAAGATGTTACTGTACTTGCCAAAAAGATCAGACGATGCTCTCAATAATAATTATTCAGAAAATTAAACTCCCTGTAAATAAGATCGTTAAAAATTAATAAAATATTTAGTATCATTGACCGAAATGATGCTAAAATCGATACAGTTACAATATAATGTAAATACTTAATCATTTTAAAAATAAAAATTAAACTCAAGTCCAATGATAAAATCAGAAATTATCCTGGTAGTTGAAGCAAAATTAACCTGGTTGGTTCCGTAGCACCCAATGCTTGATGTGCTCACTTTTTTTCGATGCTGTAATAATTTACTGAAAAAAAAAATCAATTAAAATTTGGTTTCCAAATTGGACCAAGCTCTGTAGAGCAGTTAAGTTGGTTTAGCCCTTGAGATCCCTTTTGGAGAGCATATGTCTCAAAACTTACTTGAAAATGAGCTTCATGAAGTCTTGAGTTAATGATCTCTAAAACTATTGTTCGTCGTATTCATTGTACCTTCTACGTTAAAAAAGATTAGTCATTTTAATGTGGTGACTGTAAAAAGATATAATGAAAATGTAAATTGCACCTATGTTGTTTTTCCAAGATTGAATAATTGTTTAAACTCGAAATTGCGCTGGTCTACCATGTTTAGATTAAAATTGAATTAAACCTTAATTGTTAGAATTAAACCTTAATCTGTTGGATGCTTTGTGCTACTTGTACTGTATGTTTCCTCTGGTGTCACCGGCATTAGTTAACTAAATAAATAAATTAAATTCAGTTACAATTCATTAAATAACAATCCACAAATTCAAGTAGGAACTGTCACTTTTTTCAACTTCAAATCCAAAAAATCCCATTACGACTAAACCATCAATTTTTTTTGTAATATTAGAGCTTTCGATATTTTAAAGTTGTTGGTTTTGAGCTTAAACATAAAAACGATATCTAAAATAATTTCAAGTCCATTTTAATGTTTTCAAAACAAATTTTAGCTCGTTCCTGCTGTTAATAAAAATAAATTTCCAAACTCAACTCATCCGAAGAGTTAATACACTTAAGATATTAAACTGACATTTATGTTACAGTATACTTTTAATTATTAGTTAGTCGATAATTAAACATTCTCGCTCGCAATCCAATTTTATACATGCTCAATATTAAATTGTATCTTTCACTTTGTCGCGTCATCGTTTGCTTCCCATTTTACATAATGATTGGGATGATTCACCGAGTTTCATTACTAAAACGTTTTAGTATTTATTAATTCCAAACAATCTAACCAAATGAAATTGCGGCAGCTTGGGAAGCAAAACAACAACTAACGCAATAAAGTTAACTGCAAAATGTAGCGAATCGTATTTGGTATAAAAACTGGTCAGAAAAAACAAAACTATAGGTACAACGGTCAGAAATTTTCTGGTTGCTGTAAATTGTTCTCCGGAATCGATCTGTTCCCAATGAGTAAGCCTTCGAGCTAATCCTTGATCGTTTGGTTCCCACGGTGTGCCTTTGACAGTATGTAGAAAAATAAACATGGCCAAATTATGAGTGACGTTCGTTAATGTCCAAACAACCGAGACAGACAGAAATGGGAAACTGAGAAGAACCAAGTGAAGCAGTAGAATTCCAAGAACATACGCCAACCACATTCCCTTGCTGTTTAACCAAGAGCTGTTGGGATTTACTTCGCCTTGACCACTTGCAACCATCATCATGACACGTTCATTGACACACTAAATAACACTTGGACAACTCTTGTGCACACCACCACAGAAAAAAACAAAAATAAACTGCTGCAAACTGCTGAGACAGCTAACACACACCCATCCCAATGCACCTGAAAAAAATAAATAATAAGACATTTCAACTTGCAACACATGTAACCAATTCGATAAACGTTAATAATGGAAATGAAGATGACAGTAATGCCTGAATGACACAGTTAAATCTAAGAATAAAATTGTCATACTCTGCTAAAATAATTTCCCTTTTTCTTCTTTTTTTTTAAGGAAGAAAAAAACTGATTTGTAACTGATTTCACATAAACATTAAGAAAAAAGTATTTGAGTCAAGGAAGCAGCTTTTGAAACATATGGAAATCATTAAACAAGTGCCATGTCCTTTTTGCAGTAAAGTCTACAAAATGTCTTATGATAATTACGAATTGTCATTTCTAAAATGTCATGATTGCAAAACTCGAATTACAGAGATCAAGAAGATACATTAACTCCAGAAATACCGGTAATTTCTTTAGTAGACCGTCTACACTTTACAGTGAACAAACTACCGGTTAAAAAGTAAATGAACTTGCTATAACCATTGACAGCAAAACTGGCATTTATTTTTTTTTGGCAAATATACAGCAATTATTATATAATTTTCCTGTACCGGTAAGAAGAAACAACCAAGGTGTAACAGACTAATTACTAATCTAGATTGTAGATGCTTCATAAACAAACTTGTAATTCTTAAATGTGTAAATCAACACTTAAAAGTTAACAAAACTTTGCAATAGACTAACTAATACAGTATCTCCTGTACAAAATAAATCTACTCAGGACAAACATGGTACTCTGTAATTTAAATGAAAATAACTTTTTAAAGTTACCACACTCTTATTTTCAATCACTACATTAAAAAATTATGCCATGCTGACATATAAATATAAAAAAAGGTTGTAAACAACTCAGCAGTTAGCAGCTCAAATAGGTCAAAAACAAAATTTGACTTCGAAAACATTATAAGTTAATAAATTAAACATTATAAGTTATTAAAACTCAATAAAATTAATGCAAGTTTCTGTGCACTTGTGTGGTTAGTAACTAAGAAGTACAGTACCGTAAAGTAGTGAACTATTACTGGCAATAGAAATTTATAAATAGCAAATTGCAAAAATCAGTCGAGCATATGATTACAATTGCATGCGCAGTTTTAGCTTTTGTAATGAACACTGCAAAGTGAACTATGAGCATTGAGCAGTTCAATACAAGAAAGAAATTTATCATAAAATTGTATGCAGTTAAACAATTGGGTATAAATAACCTTTAAATTCAAAGGATCCACTGATTTGATTACAGGAGGATCATCATTACCATTACAAAACGTTAAAAACCAATATCCATTTGTTGCTAATTCAAAGTTTTGATCAATATTTACAGCAACTTTAAATGTTAGTCATGTTTATTAGTTCTAATTTTAACTTATAATCTCAATTACGCAATTACAGATCAACATTAATGAGAAATGACTGTTAATAAAAGTGCTGACGTTTGTTAAATTACAAGTTTAATTACACAACATGTTATCGCTTATATTACCTTAAACAGCTTGACAATCTATTCGGATGTTAAATATAATTATGAATAACGAAACCACGACAAAAACTTAAAATTAAAAAGCACAGTAGCTTGAATGAAATGACAAATCAACAAACTGTTTCCATGTTTACCGAACACAAAACTGGTTAAACCACCGACATTTTGCTAGTTTTTTTTTAACGATTGTGGTTTTCGCATAAGACAAGATTTAATAAGCTTACGAATAAATCTTTAGTTTATTATAGTAAAAATAACAGGAAACTGTCGATTATCTGTAAATAGTGTGTTGAACTCTTGTTTACGATGATTAAACTGCGTGTTTATGTTATTAGCCTAGAATAAGGGGCATTCGAATGCATTTCGAATACGAATATGTTCACGTAGCCCCATATTGAATTTTGTCTGTTTACAATTACAAATTTCAGCTGTGTTTGCTATGTAATCATCTCAAATTGACAAATATTATAAACATAACACTAAATCTTGAACGCTGTATGTAATAAACATGACATATCGAGTGGAATTACGATGAGTTTATGACTAACCGTCACATGAAATATGCCAAAAAGTTGCCATTGCTTCGGCTCAGCTGAACAACAATGTCTGACAAATGGCTTAAACGATAATCAGTTTATGGAGATATTTTTGCGATAATTAACTATAACTCGCTAAGTAACCAATACTATTATTTATAAAATTTCAACATTAACTTACTTAATGTGCGGTATTTATTTGCTAATTCCGAAGATTTCACCTCTAATCGTCCGATTAGAACCGCAAGGAGTTTACAGGAAATGCAATCTACAACATTAATTGCGCAAAACCGCGCTCATCCTGACAGTGTCTGCGCATATTATGGAATAAAAGTCAACATTTTAAATAAATTAATATTAGATTTAATAAAATAACCAGTTAGTTTATTCAAAAATTAAGATAGTTATTAACATTAATAGAAATTATTTATAAGACTTATGTCAAATTATAATTAGCAAAAACTTTAAAAGGCATCGGCAGAAGTCGTCACGGAAATGACAACACCAGGGTTAACTGTCTGCTGCATCTCTATAATTACGGAAATAAGCATGGTCTTGATATTATGGTAAAGCAAGAAACCGGTAATTATTATTGTTATTATTGCTGTTAAATTTAATTTTTAATTGTTTATTATTATTTTTCATAATTAGTACTTGAACACAAACTTATTGCCATTCAACGGCAAAGTTAGATAGAAATAAATTCTTAAAAGAAAAAGGTAATAACGTTAAAAAGAAATGCACTTTGAAAATTCATGGCTGGTTGGTTTGTAAATTGATTAAAACATTTCTTTTTATTTATATTTCAATAACTTTAGAGTTTAAATACCATATTCTTAGATGAATTTAATCAGAATTTATAATCACATTTGTCTATAATATGCACTTTGTTGTGATTGATACAAAGCCAGCAACGTTAAAAATCTAAGCTAACTATACAAACTTTCATGATTGTGTTTATTTACAAATTAAATGTCATACCTATTGCTAGCTCAGTTTTTAAAGTTTCTAACATATCTAGTAAAAATCTGTATTAACGTTTTTTAGGTGTTATTTACTGTATGAACAGGAGACTTAGCAACCATGATGTATCAGAGACTTTTCACTTGTTTAACCGTAGCAAAGTGTTACAAAAGATATCCACATTGTATTTCTACTATAAATCAAATACGTTTTTGCCAAAACCCGTCATTAGCCCAATCAGACGATCTTACTATTGATGCTAAGATAAAAAAAATCATTCGCTCTGAACATGGTTTTGCATACGATCACCATTTGCCACAATTTATTTCAATATGCAAGGAAATTGAAAAAAAATATTTCGTAGAAGAAGACGATGTAATAAATGCGATAACTAAACAACCTATTTTGTCAACATTTAGTTCAAAAAAGTGGCGTGAGATTGTGAAAGTTCTTGATGCCAATGGACTAGACATTGGAAGTATATTCAAAGTTCTTTCAAATAACCCTAGAATTTTAGAAGTCAAAGTCGACGATTTAAAAAATATTTTCAAGACTCTAAGGATGATTGGATTAGGAGGAAAACTACTAAAACATATCATCTCTGGAAGTCCTCAGTTACTTACTATAGATGCCAAATTTACTGAAAACCAATTCAAACTCTTGATGCACATGTTCCCACTGGAGGAAGTCAAGAAATTGTTTTGGATGTGTCCTAATGTAGTATTGGACGATATTCATGAAACTGAAGCCAAGTTAATGTATTTAATTCATGAAATGCGAGTTAAACACGAAGATATTATTAAATCGACAGTTCTGTCATTATCATTACCTCAAATTAAAAAGCGGTTTGAATTTTGTTTAAGAGCTGGTTACTACAAATTATCACATCCTAAAAGACAAGTTACTAATCCAACTCTTGAAGAAATAATGGATACACCATTAAGAAGCCTTGTAGAGAGAAAAATTGGAGTTCAGTGGGAAGAGTTTGTTGTATTTGAGAAGATGTTTCAGAAGACGCTTGAAAAAGAAACAGTTGAAATCTCAGACGACGAAGATTCAGGATCAGAAGATGAAGACACAGAATCAGAAGATGAATCTGATTTAAAATACAAGAAATAACATTTTTAATTTGTTTTTTTTTAAACAAAATGTTCATCACCTAATTATTAGGAAATTTAATAAAATCAAGAACAGATTAATTACAGTAATGTGTTTGAATTTTATTATGTTCAATGAAAGTATAAATTAAAAATGGCTAGATGTTAAGAAGTCATTTACTTTTGTCGATATTTGATATGTAATACTTTGAAAAAAAAGTATAAAGTCGGTCATACAGACAGTATTTTACTTTATGAATTTGAAATAATATTGAAAATTCTTAAATTCCATTACATTATTTTTTAATCAAATGTTAATGTGTGTTTTTGAACAGACTAATCATGGATTTTTCTTGTGTTCATACTTCTCGCCAATATCTTGTTGAGTTAGTACCATAATTTACAGGGCTTTGCTATGTTCTTTTAATTTGCGATTTGATCCTGGTTGACCGATGAGATTTTGATAGACTTTTCCTTTTTTTGTGTTTTTCTGTCGAGTTTTCAGGAGTATTTTTGTATTCACAATCGTCATCTGAGATAGATGTAGTTGAAGCGTTTCCATGTGAATATTCTTCCAGTTTTCTCTTCAGGTACTCTCTTCTTTTTGCTAAAGCTGTGGCACTAACATTAGATAAATTAGGAAATACTTCAACGTCCATTTCATTTCCATCGACAACACCAGGCGATTTATCACATTCATAATCACTTGAAGCTAATTGTACTTCAAGTTTACTAGTTTTTCGTTTTGATGATGATCGATGAGATCGTGAACTATGCGACTCACTTTCACTAACAGTTACAGCGGATTTTCTTTGTTTACTTTTACTAGATTTCTTCGCGTGTTTATGCTTTCTTTTATGCCTAAAATTAAACGTAATTGAGCCAGATTGTTCAAACAAATAAAAATTCATCTATATATACTTTTTATGATGACTTTTACTTCTTGATTTCTCTTCAGAACTTGTACTTTTTGGCGACGAGCTTCTAATTGGACTTTTAAATTCTTCTGGATATAATTCACGATATCCTGAATGTCCCCATCTATGATTAGCAACTAATAACCGTTAAAACTAAGATGAACTTAAACTAAATGAGATAAATAACCTGTCTGGATCGTTATCTTCAGCTTCCATCAGTTTTCTACTCCAGTAATTTCCTCTTCTTGATTCTCTAGCTGCTTCTTTCTGTTTTTGTAACTTGGTTGCATCCGCACTACCACCATCATTTCTTCTATCAGACGTCTTATAACTGTCCATTCTCATTTTCATCCGATTCCTGAATGTAAGATACGTTAACGTCAACATACAGTACATGTAATTGTAAATGCAAAATCATTAAAAAAGAGGAAACTTAAAAAATGTCTCGCAACACATGCGGTGCTAAACATCTCAGTTGTCAAATTAGTTTACCGAATGGCATCGTCTGTAACCATCATTGTTAGTCCCTTTTCCATCTCCCACTGTCTCCACATTTCATCTTCTTGTAAAAGCTTTAAAATTCAATAGTAAATATACGTGAGAACTTACAGTATTATTTTATACAAATTTGGAAAAACTTAATCCTAATCAATTTACCTTGTTGTGATAATCGGTACTACGAATGGTGTTTTTTAACAAGTCTTTTCCAGCTCTGCTCACCATTTTCAATGATAGTTATAACATTCGAAATTTACGTCTATTTGATTAAATTTTAAGTAAAAACCTGAAAAACAGCTTAAAAATTTATAAAGAAGCACACCACACTATCTTCCCAAAAACAAAACAGCAAAATAATGAATGATTTTAAACTTATCGAACTATCGATATAGAGTATTAATCATGAACGGAGGTCATCCAAGCCGCGAGAAAACATCTCAATTACAACAAGCCCTAATACTATTAGTCTTTTAAACAGAAATACTTTAGTTACTCATACCCAATATTTTATATCTTATCTATGTTAAATATTATTTATTACTAGCTGTTAAATAGTTATTAAAATTCTTACTTTTGGAAACCTACAATTTTAAAAAAATAAATACTATTATTCATAATTTACGAATAATAGAAATAGAACTTTATACTGTATATGTATAGCTACATTTCAAAATTATAAAATGACAAAGGAAATGAACAAAATCGCAAATAAAATGAACAAAATGACAAAGAAAATAAAGAAAATGAAGAAAATGTGAAATAAAATGAAGCAAATGTGGTTAAGAGACTTAGGTTTAGAGACTTAGGTGAAGCGACTTAGGTTAAGAAACTTAGGTTAAGAGACTTAGGTTAAGAGACTTAGGTTTAGAGACTTAGGTTAAGAGACTTAGGTTAAGAGACTTAGGTTAAGATACTTAGGTTAAGAGACTTAGGTTAAGAGAAATTAGGTTAAGAGACTTAGGTTTAGAGACTTAGGTTAAGAGACTTAGGTTAAGAAACTTAGGTTAAGCGACTTAGGTTAAGAGACTTAGGTTAAGAAACTTAGGTTAAGAGACTTAGGTTTAGAGACTTAGGTTAAGAGACTTAGGTTAAGAGACTTAGGTTTAGAGACTTAGGTTCAGAGACTTAGGTGAAGCGACTTAGGTTAAGAAACTTAGGTTAAGAGACTTAGGTTTAGAGACTTAGGTTAAGAGACTTAGGTTAAGAGACTTAGGTTAAGAGACTTAGGTTAAGAGACTTAGGTTAAGAGACTTAGATTAAGAGACTTAGGTTAAGAGAAATTAGGTTAAGAGACTTAGGTTAAGCGACTTAGGTTAAGAGACTTAGGTTAAGAGACTTAGGTTTAGAGACTTAGGTTAAGCGACTTAGGTTAAGCGACTTAGGTTAAGAGACTTAGGTTTAGAGACTTAGGTAACTAAGAGAGACTTAGGACTTTTTTAACCCAACTAAACCCAACTTTTTTAACCCAACTTTTTTAACCCAACGAAACCCAACTTTTTTAACCCAACTAAACCCAACTTTTTCAACCCAACTAAACCCAACTTTTTTAACCCAACTAAACCCAACTTTTTTAACCCAACTAAACTTAACTTTTTTTAACCCAACTAAACCCAACTTTTTTAACCCAACTAAACCCAACTTTTTCAACCCAACTAAACCCAACTTTTTTAACCCAACTAAACCCAACTTTTTTAACCCAACTAAA
>JAAFCF010006596.1:32111734-32151825 GCA_013389785.1 Helicorthomorpha holstii | reverse complement strand
TAAACATTTATTTTGAAAATAGCATCAACATCGAGGAAAACTCCTGTATTTCTATGATGGGACTAACAGTGTCACAGTACACTAAAGACAGTAAGTCGGTTGAATTCAATATTTTATCGTTATTTACAGGTCTCAAAAGGTATATTGAATCATTTACAGAGTTGATACTTTTATGTTTTGGTTATTATATTTTAATACAGCTATAAAATGCGCTTATTAGAAGTACCAGGTACCTTACAAGTTAAGTTGTTGGTGTTGAATCACAGAAATCATCATAAACTGTATAAAGAAAATCTGAACCATGATGCCATCAAATAATTAGTAAATACTGTATGGTAATAAAAATGGTAATTACATACATGTCTTATGATATGTCTATTTCATCATTTGTTGTTGTTATTGTTGTATAGCGATGTTGGAGAAAAACGATTTCAGTGTGTCAGGATGGCTGTAAATCTCTGGATGTATGTAATTATTTTCTCATGGTTGGGGTTTGTGATTCTTCAGGAGACCAGAATATTTAAGAAATGCAAGTTCATTAACTCTTATTATTTTATTGGTATTCGGTTGGAGAAATTACTTTCTGAAGATCCTTCAATTTTTGTGGATAAACCATTCACCGATTTATGGGATGACAACTGCGATATGGATGACAGAATTTCATTTCACGGGGATAATCCCCTCGTTCGTTACAATAACAGTTTTTCAGAAATTACGGTAACTGGGAGTAAAATCAAGAAGTTTAAACAAGATTATTTTTGTAATTTTGGAAATCTGATTAATCTGAATTTGTCTAATAACGCGCTTGAAACGCATTCATCAATCGGCGTTGGATCAGATGACAATTGTGACAAAAAATGCTGTTTATGTCAACTGCAAGTTCTCGCATTAGGCGGTAACCGTTTTAGAACTTTGACAAAGAACTTCTTTTGTCAGCTGAGGTCAGTGATGCATTTGGTTTTACACCACTGTTTGTTGGAGACGATTGAATTTGACGCTTTTTCGCTCTTGAAAAATCTTCAGAGTATTTCGTTAAACTCAAACTTATTATTGGAGCTGGATTCAAGAATTTTTGAAGACAACTTACTGTTAAGTTCAATTGAATTAAATTTTAATCAATTAAGTCAAATGCCACATGTAGGACACTTGAAGAGTTTAAGAAAATTCTACGTAGTTAACAACCGGATTACGTCGTTAAGAAAGCAAGATTTCCAGAACTGTACAGCAATGATCGTCATTTTCTTTGCAAGCAATAATCTTCGTTACATCGAATCAGGAACGTTTAATAACATGGTGAACTTAGAAGAACTGTATTTGGTTGATAACGCTATTGAAAACTTAAACGACTCATTTTCTGCTGCCAATATCACAGATTTATATTTAAATAAGAATTTTATTACCGAAATTTTAATGCATCAGTTTTCACCTTTTACCAAACGGATTTTTCTGGAATATAATAGAATTTCAGTTTTAAATACTTCGCAGTCGGAGAACTATAACCTGAACTATTTAGGACTGGGTTTAAATGACCTAATTTCATTGAATCAGCTGTTTCTACCAACATCTTTGGAGCAATTGAACTTGACAAGCAACAAATTAACTGAGCTATCTTTCCATCCAACTTATTACTATCTAGTTGAATCTAATCAGACGAGATTGAAGTCAATCAATTTGCAAAATAATGAATTTAAAATTGCTCCAGACATTCCATTTAATAAAACAAATATGGATTATAACTTGAATGGAAACCCATTGTTATGCACATGTGTCAATGTTTGGCGATTGTGGAGCTACAACATATTTTCAAATTTATTTCAACGGTCTTGTAACTTGTTGGGCGATGATTTCAAGTCTAATATAAGTTTAAATGACTTCTACTGCCAGTTAGACAAGTTTAAAATCCATCCATGTTTTCATCATTTATTGCTTCCTGAATTTAAAGAGTGTAAACTCGGATGCCCTGAACCTTGTCGATGCATTCTCAAGCTAAATTTGACTGAAGTCAATGTTGAATGTTCCAGTAAAAACTTGGAATCAGTACCGCAAAATTTTGATACCAGGAAGCATTACCGACAAACCGAAATTATTGTTCACTTAGATGGCAATCTTTTAAGAACTTTATTTTCAAGAGATTTTGCTGATTATAAAAATGTAGTGGTTCTTCTGCTCAACAGTTCGTCCATTTACTCAATCGATTCGTTGGCATTTAATGATTTACTCCTGCTCAAAATTCTGTATTTGGACCACAATCACTTGGATCATTTAAACAAAGAACTTTTCAAAGACTTGATCAGTTTGCAAGAACTCTACTTGTCAAACAACAAACTTTCTGTGATTTCAGCGGATGCTTTTGTTAATTCACCACCACTTCAATTAGTTTATTTACACAACAATCAGTTATCTACTTTACCAGATGCATTTTTGTCAAATTTAAAATCTCTCAATTATCTGACACTTAATGGAAACGATTGGTCTTGTAATTGTAATTTTATCGTAATGTTTAAAGACTTTCTACAGCAAAAACCAAAGATTGTCGATGATGAAAGCGAATTACGCTGCAGCCAGAATAATGTCAGTTTTATGCTGAGTGATATTATGAAGAATAACTGCTCTAGGAATGATTATCAATATCAGAAAAAGTCTCTTGCTCTTTTGAGCATATTGGGCATCTTCGTCATTATTTTTGTGGTTGCTTATTTTTATCGCTACGAAATACAAGTGCAAGTTTTCTCTACATTTAAAGTGAGATTGTTTAACGGTTCCAGAGATGCTGATGATGCTAAGGGAAAAGTTTTTGATGTCTTCATTGCTTACAGTGATTCTGATTTTTACTTCGTTCTTCAAAATATTTTACCTAAATTGGAAAGGATTGAAACGCCTTATTTAGTTTGCATTAAAGATAGAAATTTTGTGGGAGGTGGAGCAATTGTTGGATATATTGAAGAAGCAGTAAGAGTGAGTACAAGAACTATCTTTGTATTGACTGAGAACTATTTAGGAAATGAATTTCAGTTAGAATTTCGAGCTGCCCATGTTCTTCTAGAAGACAAATGTGAAAGACTTATGATGATTGTAGTTGGAGAAATATCACCTAATATTCATCCTGAGATTGAAGTGAATCTAAGTAGTTGTATGCACCTGAAGTGGAACGAAAAGTGGTTCTGGAAAAAATTGTATTACTTTTTGCCTGACAGAAGAGTTCCACGACTGGAAAAGGAAGATTTCATATTGATTGGATGCTCAACTCCTGAATAAACTTAACTCTGGATGTTAATCAGTATGGTACTATATTTGTTAACCAAATTGTACTTAACCATTATTATCTTAGTTTAAGTTATATTTATCGTTGTTGATTAGTTTTTAAAGTTTATACATTTTTTACATTTACCTTTTAATTATCGCAGAAATTACCCAAATTATTAGAAAAAACCCATCTATTAATGAGTTTATTTACCTATATTTGTAAAAGATATATTTATATTGCGTTTGTTGTCAAAATTAATTTTAGAAATGTAGAGCTAAATGATAATACTATGTATACTTGTTGACTAGTACACGTTTTATCATAACGCTGCTAATAAGAGTATAATTTGTGTTATAAATTCCGATGTAACGACAAGAAAGGCTGAAAATATCTGTGTGTGTATAACGTTTTTTTAAATTTGTTTTAGAAAAGCCATTTGTTTTAGAATAGCATTTTTAAACGTGATTAAAATTGTAAATGGAGAAAAGGCTTCCTGGAAATTCTTCGAAGTTACGATTTGCGAAACGAAAAACAAAGTCTATATTTATTACATGAGGAGAATCCGTCGTTTATTACGAAGAAACAATGATGAAGATATCTGTATTCAGTAACAATGAGAAGAACCAAAAGAAATCAAGAGCAAATAACGATTGCGACAAAAACTACTATATCTGCAAACTCATGCAACAAACCAAAACCTTTTAAAAGTCATTCACGTACAAGATACATGTTTTTATGTTTTGAGCAGTATTATATTTTAATGCACCTTTGACATTCACATTGCTTTTATCAAATGTATAAAGTACAGCTTGTTCATGTAAGCTGAAATCTTATTATCGCTTAGTCAGAATTTCGTAAAAATTTAAAGGAAAGTTACTTTAAATTATGATGCAAACGAATAATTCTCAAAAGCAATATGATCGTAAAGGTGCTAATTATAGCATTATGAAACACTCGCACAGTAAATCGCTTGTTACATGGTAACTTAAATGTATAACCTTGCTTGGTATGTTTCAGTAACAAGTATTTTTCAATGTGTCAAGATGGCAGCAAATATCTGGATATTCATATTAATTTGTTCATGGATTCCGTTTGCAGTACTTCAGGACATCAAGTTGTTTGAGAGATGCAATTTTTCTAAGACTGCTTATTATGTTAAAATTCGACTGGAGAAATTACTTTTTGAAAATTCTTCTATGTTTATTGATCAGCCAGTCACCGATATTTGGGATGATAACTGCGAAAGGGATAATCAAATCTCATTTGACGGTGATAATCCTCTCATTCGTTATAATGACATGGTTTCAGAAGTTACTATAGCTGGGAGTAAAATCAATCAATTTAAACAAAATTATTTTTGTTATTTTGGAAATTTGATTAGTCTAAATTTGTCTAATAACGCGCTTGAAACGTACTCATCAATCGGCGTTGGAGCAGATAAAAATTGTGACAAGAAATGCTGTTTATGTCATCTGCAAGTTCTCGCATTAAACGGAAACCGTTTTAGAACTTTGACAAAGAACTTCTTTTGTCAGCTGAGGTCAGTGATGTATTTGATTTTACACCGCTGTTTGTTGGAGACGATTGAATTTGATGCTTTTTCGCCTTTAACAAATCTCCAAACAATTTCGCTAAAAGCTAACCACTTGTTGCAGCTTGACTCAAGAACTTTTGACTACAATTTAAAATTAACTTCGATTTCAATTAATTTTAACAAGTTAAGTCAAATGCCAAGTATAGGACATTTGAAGAACATGGTAAAATTGTATATGGACAATAACCGACTGACGTCTTTAAGACAGCAAGACTTCCAGAATTGCACAGCTATATCTATCATTTACTTATTACGCAATCACATCAGTTACATAGAACCAGGAACCTTTAATAACATGGAGAACGTGGAAGAACTGTACTTGGATAACAATTTTATTGAAACATTAAACGACACTTTTTCTTCTGCCAATATAACAAATTTGTATTTAATGAATAACTTAATCACCGAAATCTCAACACACCAGTTTTCACCATTTATCAAACAAATTTATTTGAATAATAATGTCATTTCAACTTTAAATACCGAGCAATTATACAACTATCAACTGACCTATTTAGGACTGAGTTGGAATGTTTTGACTTCATTGAATCAACTGTTTTTACCAACATCTTTGGAGCAATTGAATTTGAAAGGCAACAAATTAAGTAAAATATCTTTTCACCCAACTTATTACCATCTTGTTGAAACCAAGCAGACGCGATTAAAGTCAGTCAATTTGAAAGCTAACAGATTTAAAATGGTTCCAGATATTCCATATAATAATAAAAGCATTGTTTATAGCCTGGACGAAAACCCATTGTTGTGCACCTGTGACAATGTTAGGCGATTGTGGAGCTACAATATATTCTCAAATATACTTCAACAACCTTGTAACTTGATGGACGGTGATTTTAGTTCTAATTTTACTTTAAATGATTTATACTGTCAGTTAGACAAGTTCAAAAGTCATCCATGTTTTCGACAATCACTTCTTCCCGAATTTAATGAGTGTAAAATTGGTTGTCCTGAACCTTGTCGATGTATACTTGACCTGAATTTGACTGAAGTAAATGTTGGATGCTCAAATAGACAACTGGAATCAGTTCCGCAGAATTATAATATTTGGAAATTTTTCCAACAAACCGATGTTATTGTTCGCTTAGATGGGAATCGTTTAACGACTATACATTCTGGAGATTTTGTTGTATATGAACGTGTAGTGGTTCTTCTGCTCAACAGTTCGGCTATTTACTCAATCGACTCCTTGGCATTTAACAATTTACTTTTGTTAAGAATTCTAAATTTGGACAACAACAACTTGAAACATATAAACAACGAACTTTTCAAGGACTTGATCAGCTTGGAAGAACTCTACTTATCAAACAACAAAATTTCTACCATTTCAGAAGATGCTTTTATTAATGCGGAACCACTTCAAATTGTCCATTTACACAACAATCAGTTATCTACTTTTGTGGATACGATTTTTTTAAATTTACAATCTCTCAAACATCTGTCACTTTATGGAAACGATTGGTCTTGTGAATGTACTTTTATCATAATGTTTAAAGACTTTCTGAAGCAGAAGTCAGAGATTGTTGTGAATGAAAGTGACTTGCATTGCAGTCAGAACAACGTCAGTGTGATGATTAATGATATAATGACCGAGGATAACTGCGCTAAGACTAAACTTAAAACCGACAATCGATCAATTGCTTGGGTCAGCATATTGGGCCTCTTCGTCGTTATTTTGTTAGTTGCTTATTTTTATCGTTACGAAATACAAGTGAAAGTTTTCTCTAAATTTAGAGTAAGATTATACAACATCTCTGGAGACGATGATATTACTGGAAACGTTTTCGATGTCTTTGTTGCTTACAGTGATTCTGATTTCGATTTTGTTCTTCAAAATATTTTACCTAAATTGGAAGGAATTAAAAAGCCTTATCTGGTTTGCATTAAAGATAGAAATTTCGTGGGAGGTGGAGCAATTGTGGGATATATTGAAGAAGCAGTAAGAGTGAGTACAAGAACTATCTTTGTGTTGACTGAGAGCTATTTGGGAAATGAATTTCGATTTGAATTTCGAACGGCGCGGGTTGTTTTAGATGACAAACTGCATAAAGTGATGTTAATTACAGTTGGAGAAATGTCACCACTTGTTGATCCGGAGATGAAAGTTTATCTAAGAACTTGCACTTACTTAAAATGGAGTGAAAAGTGGTTCTGGGAGAAGCTGTATTTCTTCTTATCTGATAAAAGAGTTCCACGAATGGAAAATGACGATGTGCCAATAGTGACATGTGGAAGTTTGGATAACTAATGAAACTATTTTGAATATAATTTGATTTTTGTTACTTAAATCTGGCTGATGAATGTTAAACTCAGCTGTGTAATTAACCGATTAATGTGATAAAATTGATACAGTATGATTAAATAACTGTTTTCTAAATCCATTTTGAAGTCAAAAATCGGGGTTTTATCTTATCGTCTATAATCGAAGGCGTAGACTTTCAATAAATTAGTTTTAGTTTATAGACATTTTTATTTTCACTTGATTAACTATTTCTATTATTAATTAATCTAAGTTAAAAATGTATCAATTGAATTGTTTTAGATACTTAACGAGGAAGATTCTCATCGTGTACCGGTACTGTACATTTCATTTGTCACCGTGAATTAATGTTTAAGTGATTGTGTTTTTATTAATCATTTACAAAGTTTAAATTGGTAAGAGGTTTATTTAAATTACAATAGATGTACAGCAGCGATGAATTTATTGAGTTTATTATTAATCTACTGTATGTGAATTGAATACAAAATGTTTTTTTTTATTATTTACAGATGCGATTAAAACTCAATTGACGTTGTGGAAAATTAGGAATTTATTGCTATTACGGTAGCCTAATGTAACATATGAAATAAAGTAAAACTGGACTTCAACTAAAGTGTTTGTATACAAAAATCATAATTATAATGACTTGCACAATAACATATTAATGTTTTTCTGTTTATACGTGTAGTTGAGAAGATTGAGTCGCAACTGCAGGATGGAAGTAGTTTGCTCGCGATTTCCCAGTTTAAGTTGTGTGAACAACTGAAACCGTTTTAAAATAGTACGCTAGTAATGCTGAATAACTTATCAAAAACTGAAAGTTTATTGGATTGATCAACGTAGTGAACATTCGCTGTTTCGTGTATGTGCAATTTTCAAACGAAATGCAGTACTCATAAAAGTGTTGTCAACGCTGGCGAGTCTTCATCTTTATTCAACATAAGGTAGGAACCGTTTTATACGGTTTTTGTTGTCTTTTTTTTTAATAATAGGATTTAGATTGATAAGGTAGACATTAGTTGTTGGTATTATTGATTACTGAATTGGTATAGGACGGTTGGGTATTAGCAATGATAAAATTCTATTTATCAGATCGTTTGGGCTGTTGATGGAAGCTCCCGATAATCTAGCTGGTCCGCTGCTTAGAAGGAAAGGCAAACCAGAAACGGTTTTGGTTATATTGACAAAAAATTGTGGCAAACTAGAAAATAGTTGTGGAATTCCTGAGAATGGTGGATTATTGGGATGAGTGTCACCATTCTGCTTTGTAGTGGCGGACGATATTAGTTCCATCTAAAAATTAGATATTTAGTAATCCTGGTTAGTTTTACAATTTTGAATCGATTTATACTGTACCTGTAAGATGATAAGTATAGCAAAAACTATGGTTGAAAATCCTTTGAAAGAATTCATGGTTGAATTTTCTAGAGAGTTGTAGTAGTGTACTGAAGCTGGAGCTGCTAATTTTGGTATTTATACTTTTTAAATTGGTTTTGGCAAAAGTCATTCCAACTTAGTTCAACTACCTGCATTTTAGTTCCTACTAAATTTGCACTCACACATGTGATATCAATGAAATCATAAATTCATCGAATTTATTAGAGTTGGTTTAATTAGTATGGATTACAATAATTAGTTATTTGGAGAGTCAACAACAAATGCAAAAATTAATGAATTTTTAGGCATATTTTGATATTTGTTCACTGACCGTCACTGTTTAATTAAATTCGTATTCAATGATGTGGGGAATTTTGACATTGTGTTTTGACTTTGACTGCAGTTGATTTACTGGATTTTGCTTTTGGTAGGAATAATACGTCGTAAACAAAACACTCATCATTAAAGTTTATTGCCTGAATTTACCTCTAAAATGATTTTTGTGAAATTAGAAAGTTAATTACAAAGCTATAATGTATTTCGGATTGCATTTTTAACTAGTGCATTTGTTTGTTTTTCATTATATGAAGCCGCAATAATCGGTTGTTTTTATAAAATGCTAATACAGTATTACTATTATAGGATATTATTGTGATGACGTTTCAGTTTGTTTGTCATGCGATGAATACATGTGATTCATAGACAAATAAATATGAAAAACTTGTACACAACGTTTTCGGATTAAACATCAAAAATTATTAATATTAAGTATTAAAAACATTTGTTTAGTTTTAAAAAATGAATTCATTAATCGTATTTATCAGCATTTTTTTTCATAATTTAATAATAGAAGAACCGTATTATTTTAAGAATTCGTGACTTACTGTGGCTGTTTATTAATTATAACATTTGATTTTGTTTAGTTTATGATTTTTTGGTACTAGTAGATTGGGTATTTGAAGTATGAGAACTTGTTGACGATTGTGTCGGTGCTTGTGATGGTAAAGATTGCAGTAATGACTGCAACAGTGGTAAAACTGGTCCTTGCATTTGAACTAGTTGTTGTATTTGTGATAGTGGATATGCAATTCCATGTTCTCCAGATGATAGCATTTGTAGCGAATCTGGAAGTGGCATTTGATTAGATCCGCCTCCACTTAGACTTCCAAGATCAGTGGAACCTCCACTTACAAATTGTATCTAAGCATTTCTCTTGTTAAAAACGGCTCAAGTTATAAATGAATTTAGTTTAAAACAGTTTAAACTTACAAACAGTAACAGTAAAACCATTGTGACTAAAAGTTCAGTGAATATGGCCATGGTAACAATCGGTACACCAGTCTCAATCTAGAATCTGTATATTTTAATCATGAATCTGCTCTTATATATATTAAGCGGCATTTCCGGTTAAAAACTATTCAAACATTTAATTTACATATCAAAGTTATAATGAACGAGTAAACGCATATAAAAACCATAATAGCGGCGTGAAAATGAGATGATCAAATGAGTGTTACTCGATTTTGCAATGGTTAATTAAGCGTATATTGCTTAATAGAGTCGTTTTAGTCTGACTTTGTTTTTCTATTGTAATTTTATTCAGGTTTCTGATGTTTACATCGGTTGACATACAGCATGAAATGTGCGCAACAAAATTTCATTGTTTGCTTTGAGCTTAAGGCGTGAAATATTAATTGGACAAATGCAGTCCATAGCCTTTTGAAATTTAACTACTTAAAATAAAACAATTTGATTACGTTGAAATAGGTTTTTGTACAAGATTTTTACAGTAACATCGATCAAATCAATTTGTTTATTTTAAATTTCTTGCTAACTGCAATTTTTTGTAGGAAAAAAATAATTAAATGTTTACGCTGTATGTTGTATTTCTCTCTACGTGAAACTTAACTTTATAGTTTTACTTAATATTTTTAAAGCTAGGAAAGGTAGCTTAAAATCGTAATGATTGTATAATTATGTTATTTGTTAAATAAAATTTTAAATTAACTTTTAAATCATTAAATGAACGATGAGTATTGATGCTACTGTATCATTAATGGTACATTTAACTTATTCTATTGGTTTTTCATTGGGATTTTCAAGTCCAATTGCTCTTAAAAATCCATTGAAAGCATTTCCAATTCCTTCAGTGAATTGTTCGATTATTCCGAATGACTCAACTGGTTCCGACTGCAAGACCCAAAAAATATGAAACTTAAATTAAAACCTACTTGCATTTATAGTAATTAAAGATTATAAAACCTGAAGCAGTGTAATGATGAAAATAGCCATGAAAACTGTAAGCATACAACTCAGTGAAACAGCCATATTTGATACTTGAATTTTTTGTTGAGAATTTGAACTTCACTGAATTTGATACGAGATTGTCGTGGCTGATCAGGTCGACTTTATGAGAAATATCGAAGCTAAGCGTTTTATATATATATTTTCTAGAAAACAAAAAATGTTACTGTGTGTCATGGCAAAACAAAACAAACAAACAAACAACAGTGGCTTGTCATTGATCATTCATATACTGTAACATGGAAAAATATTCAAGTAAAAGCTTGCCATATGCCGTTGTTTTTGCTGGCAACGTCAACTTGTTTATGTTAGATAAAATGATTCATATTATTTCTTTCCTATTGCTGTATTATTAATTTGTTTATAGAGAAAGTATGGTGAAAATGTAATTGTTTATTGGTATACAATAGTAAAGTAGAACATAGAAATGTTTATAACAAATTTCAAAACAGTAATATACGCTGAATTTGGTTGATATAATGAAAATAATTGGCGTAATACAGTTAATGACATAATATTCCCAATGGGTTGTTACTTGATTTTCTAAAATTTAGCATTTTCTGCTATCGAAAATCTTGAAAGTGTTTTCTTACGAAACATTTTAGTCACTAAAAAAGCAATTTATTAGTCATAGTTGCATTTTTATTATTTGTAATGATGGAGAAATAAATTCAAATAGTTACAAATGAAGTTACTATGATTAATGACGCATCGTTATGACAAAGACAGTACTCGAAAAATCGAATGTCTTTACAGTCTTGTTAATATTAGTTGATTATTTGAAGACCAATGCAAGTTTATAAAAAGATTACAGTTAGATATACATTATGTGAACTTCAGTAATTTCAAGCACCGTTTTAACTAAATTTTTATATCTTTTATGGTTACTGAAATTACACATTTTATTATTACAATCTTGTCGACAACTTGCAGTTTCAATGTCGAGTATGCGTTTATGTAGTACAATATACAATATGATTACGAAAAGTACTTAATAATATATTGGATGGAAACCGATGAGAAAACGATTGTTGAACAGTACTAGTACTACCATTTTCATTAGTCATCACCACAACTTAACTTTCCACCACTAAATCCATTTATGAGAGTGAAAGTAGTGTTTAAAAAGTTGTAAAAAGGCGTTGATTCTGTTTTTTCAACCTATGAAATATTGATTAACATTTCTTAAATATTATAACTATCTTTTTTAAGTACCTGCAGCAATCCAATGACGAAAATGACAAAAGCAAAAACGAGAATTGTTGGTAAAGAAGCCATTTCTGTCGACTTGAATGAATTAACGTGAAAATAATGATAGATCTGATAATTTAATTTGAAAGTTTTATATAGTTGGTTAGTAAAGTAAAGTATGTACACAAACAATTAAGCGTATTAAGGCAACTTAAGTAAATACATAACACATGTAAATATGTGATTAGTTAATAGTACAATATTCTTTAATGAAAGTAAGCCAAAGGGTAAATACCGGTCAGTTAGTCATTAAAGCTTAATATTACTAATTTTCGTCGATAGTGTTAATTAAAATGATAGTTTATGATGCTGCTAATTTTTTATTAACAACTGTTTAAACAGTGATTGGTTTAGTTTTCTGGTTATAGTTGATTTCACTTTTAATTTGATCGGTTCTCTTGAATTTTTTAGGATTCAGGTAGTTGCTTGTGAATTAATTTCAAATTTTGAGTGTTAAGTTAGTAGAGTATGTTGAATATTATAATGTAATAATTGAGCTGATTGATGATTCAGAGGTGATATATATTTTTTAATATTCTACTTATTGTTTTCAATGAATGGTCTGTATTAGCATTTTTTATTGTTTTTTGTATTGGGTGTAGTGTTTGAATACTTGAGCAAATATTATTTGCTATCTCATTTACTACTGCCACCTGGTGCTGTTGCGTCTAGCATTGTGTTAGTATATGTGTTTTTATTACAGACCTCATTAAGTCTACTTTCCAAAGTTATAACTGTTTTTTCAATTTTTTGTTTGAAAAAGACTGTAATTCTGTAATAAACTTTTACCACTCATTTTAGACATAAGTGTCAGTTCAACAAGCAACAAAGACAATTGTTTATAATTTTATGTTAGAGGTTAAAGGTAAAATTCTTATTTTTTTCATGGCATTATTTAGAAAGTAAAAATATTTTTCCCAGATGTAGACAGATGTTTGGGTATAATGCTATGCAGCTGATTCGAGAGAGAAAAATATTTGAAAATTTCTGAACGTGATATTTATTCCTTTAAGAAAAAGAAATTCTGAATTCCATTTCTACAGTAGAAGTGAAAAGTGGGAAAATCGACTGACAATAACATTATAACATTATACAAAATTAAACTTAATAATAAAAGGCATTATGGGGTATGGCTGACCTGATTTCCTAGAACTCATTTACTCATTTTTAGTCGAATATAAGCTAATGATCATGCACTTTATGAATTTGACTAATAATGAAAGTTAGCTGCTATAAAATTTTCAAAGACCACATTTAAGTGAGAACAACCATGTCTGGCCAATAGATGTTCCTGATACAGTACATAGCCAGCAAGTTAGAAAATCAACAAACTTAATTGGTTTATTACTTATTAGATAAGTTATATAGTCTTAAAAAGTTTTATTTTGTGTTGTTAAGTGACTTAGCAATTGAGGCTTTATGTTTATTATTTACACATTTGCATACTGTTACTCTAATTGAAGTAAAATGGCATAAACACTTGAGACGTTTGCAGGAATAGTTCCCAGTTCCATGGAAATGACTACTCATCTTTACTCAATGAGTTTTCCATTTCATCGTAATTGTTAAACAGTGAAACAACAAACAATGGAAAAGCGTCAATATACTCAACACCTGCCCCATTAACAGTGACAATAAGTTTAAATTGAAATTCAAAGGGTCATATGATCAACCAAATATTAGCCTAAATAAAAAAGCTATTCAAATCACCACCTGAAGATCGATGCCATGTGGTTTGATTTTTACTGAATTTTTGTTTGGGTGTATACTAACTTCTATACAGTATTCAATATTTACTGTTTTATTTTATTTTTCTAGAGAAGGAGGATTAGTAGTACCGTATATAGTATTATGAGGGTCAGCCTGTTAACCTCTGACTTAATTTACGTTTGAAGTATTAAATTTATATCGTGACTTGGAAAGTTCCACATTTTTTTACATAGCGTCTTTAAATAACTTAGCTTAAAATACTTTTTTTTTTTGGGGAAGAAAAGTTTTTTTCTAACCCAATTAAAAGAGGGAAATGAGAAAGTTGTTTACCATTGCGTTGCGTGCAATTTTCTAAACTAAATTTCATGCTGTACGTGATACTGAAACAGTTCATCAGTTTTAATATGTCATTTAATGAGATGATTAACCGAGCATGTGTATTGGCTAATAACCCATTAAACAAGAGAGCAAAAAAAAATTTGAAGTAAAAAAAATCAATGTTTTTGATTTTAATAATGTAATTTAGACAATGGTACCTGTTGCCACTTGCGCAAACGCAACCTATTTTAATAAAGACCGAAGATGTCACTGTTTACAGGGCAAAATTTCACCATATCCAAATTAAATAATCACACGGTTACATCAAAATTACCAATTGTTAACTTTTCTTAATAGAATTTATCTGAAAAAATTGATATTGTTTTAAACTTAATTGAATTCATGACATTAAAGTAAATAAAAAAGCAATTTAAAATTATAAGGCTTGTTCACTTTATATTTGATAGAGGATGTGGTGAGTTAGTATTTTATGGGGCAGTTGTGCAATTGACTTATTGTTTTGGCTTGAGATTGTTTTTAAAGTAGTTTAACTCACAATTGATGCTCTGGAGATGGACTTTATTGATTGGGTGTAGCATTATTGTTGAGTAGGTATTTCTTTCAGTAATCACTTGAAAGTGAAATCGATTAGGTTTCATTGTAGGAGTCAGGCATTATGGGGTGTGTTTATGCTTTGTATGTTCAAAGTGTGAATAGATTTTGAGATTAAGTGACACAGTGATTTTACTGATAACAAGAATTTTCAATGCACCCTAAGTAAGTTTAGAGAGCTGCTTAAAAACGAAATAAGGAAAACGAGAGAGAGAAATTAGTTGCCACAAGTTTTCTAATAACACGACTTTAATATTTTAAATAACCAAGAAAATTTAATTAAATTGTCAAGTCATTTTTTATGAAGTATTAAAAATCTACAGTATTAGTGTACAGTAGGTGTCATTGACTTGATTTTTATTTTTTTACTGGCGGCTCCAACGTTTATGAACTTCACTGCACCATTTTCAATAAATTCTAAGAGCATATGAAATATTTTCACAATAAATTAAAAAAGTACCGTTTTTTTATTACTAAAGGTGCAAAAAACATGCTATAAATTGTATTGGTTGCTAGTGATTTAGTTTACAGGTTCTTGAAGTTACATGAGTTGTTCTTGATATCTTTTGATAAACGCTTAAATGGACTCCTACAAATTTAAGGAGAGAGATAAATCACGATATATTTTTGATCAGGTGGGACCGCATTCTTCAAGTTGATGGGACTAAATTGATATAGAAAAGTTTTTGAAGCGCGTCCGTAACACTGATTTGATTTTGAACATAAGATGGCAATCAGACTATTGTTATAATTTCTGTAACTACACTAAAATAACAAGGGTAACATACTCCTCCCATCCGTCACCCATGATTTCAAACGCAAATGACCTCATTTTACGCTTTGGACGTTTTATTTTACCGGCATATTATGCATCTACACTACATTTTCTACACCTACAACTCTTTTTTTTTGGTTTCTTTTTCTCTTTTAAAACTGAATTTTTGCTGCTATCATCACGATTTAGCAGTCGATTTGCTTAATGTTTAAATGTGGCAGAATAGGAGAGAGGGATTAAAGAATGCAAAATCACAGCAGGACTTCAGCCGTTCAACTGTTTGACAACTAACTTTATAAATTTGTGTTTGGATGGATGGAGCCAATGGCCAAAATGTACTGTAGTTGAAACCGGCCATCGTTGGTTTCAGTATTGAACACCTGCGTGCAATGCTTATTAATTTTACTGTTAAATTAGATGAGCCACTTTAAATGCTAATAGGTTGAGCAATACTGTTTTGTTTACGTTTTTTGTTTTTAAAAACTTCATTAACTACTGTTTAAGTGAATTTTTGAATACTCAAAAGAAAAGCAAGGTTGATTATTATTACAAAGAAGTTAAGTTTTTGCAGTTAAGATTTTTATTGGCTGAAATTACTTTACTTTCTAATAGCATTTAGTTAGTAAGATTATTAGAAATTATTAGGAAAAAAATTTAAATTATTTTTGTTAGTTATGAAATATTTTGTTTTTTTTTTTCTTCAGTTGTTTTGAAATCTGATGTTTATTTTTTGTTAATTTTTTTCATTGTCTGAAACTGTGATGTTGTAAAATGTTGCGGAATTCTTTTTAACTGTTTTTAATTGTAATGATAAGAAAAAACCAGTCTTTTAAAGCTGTAGAAATGCTGTTAAAAGTTAAATATTTAGTAGATTTAACAATGGGATAACAGTATTTGTCTGACGTCATTATGTGTCAATGCAGGTCTTGCAAACCAGATAGTTAATATATGCAATTACTGAAATGTTTACCGAGGTCATTTCATGTCTGAAGTCTCCAACAAAAATTCAAGAGAGCCGTTAACTCATTATTCATTAAAACAAAAAGTTTAAAGAAACGAAAATGTAATTGTATAGACGATACCGGTAGAATCATATTTTATATAGGAAATTGTCAGTGAATATGCAAATAAGTGAAAAACGATTACATTTGGCATTCACAAATCCTAACTTTTTGAATTGCTAATTCAATTATGAATGTTTTTTAAAGCTTTTGTATGAAATTGATGGAAGGAAAGCTCTTCTGTTGTTGATTGGGATTAAATTTGAGATTTGCGGCGATTATCCTTTAATTCAAACGATGAATCCTTTGATAAGGGATTTGTTTATAGAATTATTTACCGGATACAATCACGGATGTAAAGTTTTATCAGGTTGAAAAGACAAATAAATCTGGTTCCGTTTTACAGGTCATCAGAAGTTGTATCGTAACGTGGGCCAACAATATAACGTACACTACTTTTTATATAAAATTATTCAAAAAGCAACTTACGCCCAAGGTTGGTCACTTGAACTATATTTGGCATTGATACTGAACATCGTAACAAGTTTTAAGATACCTGTTACTTTGTCGTGAGTAATTATAAATTGCTGTAAACGTTGAGTCATGCCATCGTAATGGAAAACAATTACTTGAAGTTTTATCTAAGTTATTCGACTACAAGGGCAGTAATTAAAGCTGCAAAGGGCATTTTTGGGGCTTTTAGGATTACCTCATTGAGTGATTATCGTTGAATTATTATAAACTTGATCATTACTATTAGGAATAAGAATGACTAAGTGCAATTACTAGGAAAGTGGAGTCACTAAAAATGTGCTTAACTTTACAGTATAAATGTCTAATATCAGTACATTTTAATAATGTTATTGTATAACGTTGAGTCATTAGTAAAAAGAGGTAAAAAATGTTAATATTTTCGTTTCAATAGTTAATTTTTTTTTTAAAAGTTGTAGGGAAAGTTTGATCTACATGGAGTTTGTTGCTATGTTATTATTACGGACTGGCCATTGGCCAATATAGGTTTTATTTGATTAAAAGCTATCATTTATGATGTAAGATGATGCTATTCAATATTATATAAAAGGTTGGTATGGCTATTATGTATTATGTGTATCTTTATATCAATATTTCAGAAAGTCATTATGGTGTAAAATGTTGTGGAATGTGGCTCCTGATGGGCCCACAAGTGGAGCTGGAGGGGAGGGTGCACTGCAGACTTAAGAGATGTTTTTCCTCCCTTTCTATTTTGTGTTATCCAAGTCTTTAAACACCTTAAGAAAGTAGAAAAAAAATTCTTTTCAAGCTTTCTTTAACTTCAAATGGATATAACGCGAAACGTCGTTAATCCGAACTGATAAGCATTAATCGCGTAAATTTAAATGGATTTACAATTGATTTATTGCTAAAAATAGTGGTACTTTACTTACAGATTGCACTTTACTTAAGTAAAATTATTTAAAAGTTTATGTTTTAGTTATTTAATATGCTTTTACACTTGAATTTACTTAAAGTTGAAATTAGAAACTTTGTTTTTATGTAATTTAATACTTTCAGTAGTTTTAAAATTTTATAACTTGGAAAAGCAATTAATTTTTTAATTTTAAAAATATTATAGGATTTTTTTAATGATTATTTTGATATTGGGTTACTTTAACTTTACTTTTCAATAAAATTTGTTGTTGTTTTTTTAAAATTTGAATGCAACATTTTCAGTTTGAATTTTTGCGGATTTACATGTTTTTGTTTACGTTCGTTATGTTGAAGCTTTACTGTGTTATGAATGTATAAAAAAAATTCTTTATATTCAGGTGAGGAATGGAGGAGTGAGATGGATGTGTTTTGAAGGGAGTTTTTAGTTTGTTTGGTGGGGGGAGGAGGGGGGAGGGGAAGAAGTAGGGGGGCAAGGGAAACCGGTCACAGGGGCGTGCACATTCTCTCTTCCTCCTCTTTCTCTCTACTTTGGCTTAGAAATCAAAATCAAATCCAACCAACCCAACCACCCTTAACAACTTACTAGAACCAACTTTTAAACTTCCATCCATTTAAGTTTAACCTTTTTATTTTTTTATTCCTTCGGCGTATCGAGTCATTTGCTGTGTTCATTATTAGGCAACATAGTCAAAAGGGAAGTTGGAAAATGTTGCCTGGTCGGTTGCTGTTTGTGCATATTATGTAGAAGAGTTTGGTGCAAACATTTTGGTTTTTTGTTATCAAGTGGAAAATGAGAAAAACACTCTTTTAATATGTGGATTTTTATATTATTTATCTTTTTTAATGATGTTTTGGTGCTGTCGGTGATGGCTGATATTTATTCAACGGCAAACGGGAAAATTACTGCCGCGTTATGCTCGACTAAGTCGGCATGAGAATTGAAGTGGAATCAGTGAAATGATGTGAGAAAAAATACATGATAAAAAAAAGTTATTTCCAATTTGAAGAGAAAAAAACTTCTGGTTTGCTTTCAGGTAAATATTTTATAAATATAGAGAAAACTTGAATTTTTAATATTTTTATTGGAAAACAGTTGAAAAATAAGTTGAAACTCAGAGGATTATAATAACTTTGGATTTACCATGTTGCAATGTGTTTTTTTTTTTTTATAAAAAGAAAAGTCAAAATATTTTTGTAGTAAGGAAAAGTTACGACTTAAATTTATTTAATAAAATTGTTTTCATAAAGTTAAGATAGTCAAAATAGTTAATAAATAATACAAGTGTTGGAAAGTAAACAAATAAGTACTTCAGATATTAATTATAGACAACATTAATGATAATTACGACATTTATCTTTCATAAAGTATTAACAATTGTACTTTGGTGCCAGTTAAAATGCAAGACAACTTTGTTTATTATAATAGAAACTAATTTGTTTAAAATTGTCTAGAAATTATTAAAATAACTCTTACCAATAATTACTTCAGGAAAGTGGTCAGAACTTATTTTTGTACACAAGTTATGTTAATCGTTTGATCTACTTTTGATTAATTAAGCTTGATGTCAAACTTTACTTGACAATCTTGTCCTGTACCAGTATGAAAAAGCAAACTGACAGGTTTATTCAGTAACAAACGAGAAATTGTGAATGAACTACTAATTCATAGCTGTTAACATAAATAACATCAAATAAAATAGCAAAAGAATTCGAAATGCAAGGTTTTTTAACTTACTGTTTTCAGTTTATTTAAATTTTTTACTTTTTGTATTTGAATTATGCAGCATTTTCAAGCAAAGTGCAAGTCAAGTAAACTTATAGTTTTTTTGCTGCATGAAATTTATTATTGTTGCAATTTTATGAGGTTGTATGGGAGAATAACGACCAAGATTTTTATCAAAGTCATGATTAATATTTTAGAATTGTTTCAATCAAATTAGGAGATGAATTTTTCTGGTACCAACCTGTTATGTTTACAATGTTTTTAGAGGTCGCATAGAATTTGTGAATGTTTTTCTTTTCCCCAACAAAGTTGTTTTTAGCATTAAGGTCGACTTAGTTTGGTGTTATATGGCCCACCCTCACCTTTACTTACCCCCACCAGTTTTTAACTTTTTTAGAGGTTAGGTCACTTGAAAAACTACTACGAGAACATGCTCAAAATGTATTGGGTAAAACCGTTTTTTCCAAACGCTCTCATTCTGTGTAAATGCCAAAGCTTCATTGGAATTGTTCGGCTGTTTGTGGATGATTATCGTCTCATTAAAAATGCACTGTTATTACAGTATTACTAGGCCGGGGATTTAATTGACCCATCACTTCCTTTTAATAGTATTTCCCACATTTAATAACAATATACAACGTTAGGTGAGCATCGAAATTTGGCGAAATCATTGCAACATCAAAAAAATTACATGAACGAATTGACTGACTGGAAATTTCTCTCGTTAAATATATTCACACGAGATCATCTATTTTTGAATATTTGATTTTTTGTGGGGATTTATGCCGAATAAACTGTAAGGAAAACGTACCCGAGCGTATAATGATTTTGTTTTTTTTTTGCTCTTTCCCTCCTCAAACGTCATATCCGTCTTAATTTTGGTGAGAAAATGCTGCATTTAAGCAGGAAGCGACGATAGGAAGTGGAATATTAATTTGATATGTAAATATTACTATATGGTGGTGTAATTGTTATGTCAAACGATTGTTAATAATAGAAAAATAAGTACAAAATGCGGAAGGGTGTTAAATTTAAACAAGGTTTATTTATCTTTTTTTTAGCTTAGTTTAGTGCCAATATGACACGCCCGTTGGCCACTTGATCTCAATTAAAAAATATATATTTTAGGAATTTAGGGTCACCGGCATTTTTTTTGTTGTAATTAAATAGCGTCGGTCGATTCGAGTGAAATCAAATTTTCGGTAAATAACACTTCAATTATGAAGTGATTGTTAGTGGCGGTCACTTTGTATCAACTAACATTTTGCTTTATTAAAGAAATTGTTTAATTTTTTTAGTGACAAAGTGCGAAACTTTTTAATTAAAATTTTGGTTAAATGGTAGAAGTGTAATTGCAATATTAGTACGTTTATATTCAATAATTATCACTTAAATGTTAGAAAATTGCCTTTAAGTGCAGACCCAAACACTGATGTGAAAATTGCAATGAGGCATTTTATACAGTGAAATCCGTTTAACGCGAACTTGCTTAACACAAAACAACATTAAGGAACCGAACTAAAAAATAGGCATTTCCATACATTTTTTCTGTTAACACGAATCAAATTTCACTTCTCCGAAAGTGCAAATTGCATATACTGCAAAAATGAAGAAAAAATCAAAATATTTATTAGTTTGAAAGTTTTTATACAAACAAATAACAAAATCATTACATTTTTTATTTGTTTGTATAAAAAAATATAAAATTTTATTGTTTTTATTAAATGTATAATATTTTTAAATTTAATTTACTCTAAGTAATGCCATTTCAGTGAGAATATTTTTTTATTTTATTTTTGTATGTTCTGCTTAAGACAAATTCTTTTAAGACGAAAAACTTTTTCAGTTCTGTATATTGTTTCGTTCACTGTATATTGTAATTTTTAAATCTCAAACTTCTGTTGACAAACATTTAAGTAATTGTACAGTGGTAATTTATTTGAAACAAAATTTCTACTGGTAACAGACATTGTCATTGTTAAAATTTATCTAGCAATTGTCACAGTGCAAGTGATTTCTATAGGCTAGACATTTTTAATGGATAAGCATATCAAAATTCATAGTTAATAAAAATGAAAAACAAAGATAAATGATTAACTAAATGCTATAAATGTGCACAAGTTGTTTAGAAGATTTAGTAAGGAGCTTGAATGAACGTGTTTGTTGTAATGCTAATTTTCCACGCGTTGTTTGATTATTATTATAAACAAATAACCATAAATTTCCCAAAAAAACAAGTAAGGTATTTCTTCGTGATGTTGTGGCGTCACTAATACTGCCTGTGGTAGCTGTTAATTATTGGCTGTGTTTATATTTAACTGTCAGCCAAATAATAAAGTTGATTTTTTGTTAAAAATAAGTTTCATCACGATCATGACTATGAGCAACGTAAACTAACGGTTTCCTTTATAAATAAAACATGTAAATGTACTCAATTCATACATTTCAATGCGTTTAGCTAACCTTTTGATTACAGATGCCGATATTTCGTATGTGATTTTTTAAATGTATTTTGTCGGCTAATTACAATACGTGAGGAAGGATAATTGATATTTTTTAAGGAATTTCAATGATGTCATACTTATTTTCACTTGGCACACGAAGCACCATGAAATAAGTTAGTAAAAAAGATCTGCAATACTTAAAAGGAAAATGAAGCTAACTTAAGAGTGAGGTCAGGGTCCTTTGATATTATACTCATATATTTATAGTGTAATAAGATTAGAAATAGTTGAAGTCAACCATGAGATAATTGGCTTTGAGTAGACAACCCATCTTCACATTTTTTTCTCTCCCTATCCCATAATCCCCCACTTTTTACCCTTAGTAAATGTCTTTTGTGGTTGTTAGTTGTGGGTTAGTTTCCAAGACTCACGCTGGGTCCTTCATAACCAGCTTACACCATGACATTAACAATTGGCTGAACTGTTGAATACGTCATAATACTTTCACGATTTAGTTTTTTATTTATGGTTATATTTTTTTTTTGCAGAGATGGTGGATGAAAGATAATTTTTTTTGTTTATGTTTCTTTCCTTTGTTACGTGCTGTTCATGTATCTTTTTTTATATATTCAAACGCAACTCATTGAGTTTTGAATTGTGGGTAGTTTAATGGAATGTGGGTCATGGGTTGAATATATGTGATGGAGGTCGAAGGGCTTCTATAGTACAGTATTACGTTGTTTCTCAATGACGTCAGAAATGGTTTTACTTGACACATCCGGTATATTCAATTCAATTCAGGCTGGGTTTTAAATTTAACACGATTTTGATTTTTATTTTTTTTCCTTGCGCACAACCTACATTTATTTATGGTTTAACCTTTATGTCTAATTAAAATAATTAAAAGCAGCCACTTTACTGTTTCTTGTCACTTGCATTATTGCATACTAAACGTGATTTTGAAAATATGGAAGATTGCATAGTGCACGCAAAGCTTAAAAGGGTTTAAAGTGCTGGAAAGCTACTTCAAAGAAAAAGTAATTGGTCAATTTAATGAGGATTTGTACTTAATTGGTAATGATTAACATTAATTGTTGAAGTTGGGCATCTGTTATTGGCAAAATAACATTTAATTGAGCATGATGTGCATTTGTTAGTAGTCGATTTGTACTTTAAACACTCAACAGTAAACTTACTTGTGTGTGGTCGATTTACAGTGCATGTGTTTTAGACTGGTAAACATTTATGCATTTTATTTGTAGGCAAAATGCATCTGACTGAACTGACATGTGCACTTAAAAACTGCTAAACTTAAAAAAAAAAAAAAAACAGTAATTTACGATGATGTGATGTCAACTTTTACATTTATTGGGCTACATTGACAAGTTTTTAAGGCAGAGTAGCTCATGTTTACAATATTGTAATGCGAAATTGCAGTAAATGTGCAAGTAGTTGTGAGATTTTATAATGCAGGTTAAAATATATGACATTTATACTGTATACAGTATTTTAGCAACTTGTTGTTGCTAACTTAAGTGGCTCTGATTTAGCATAGTGACATTTATTCAAGGTTAATTCAATTTGCATTTGTCTATTTATGGAATTCATATTACATTTGTTGGGTAGGACATACTCGTTCTTGTACAGTAAAAAGTAAAAAATGATTTAAAGTAGTAAGATTATTAGCATTAACATTTAAAGTTGAGAACTTTTATACGTTACATTGACATTTTGCAGTCAATTTCGCATTGATGTTAATGAAGTTTTCTTTTAGTAAAGGTTATCTTTTGAAACATTAGTGGTAAGTTAGTGTTACCAATGAAGATTAATGATGCTTTTATGGCATTTAATATTTTTCAGTGTTGCATACTTTACAATAGTAATTGTTAATGTGGTTTTGAAATGTGCAATGTAAAAATGTGAATCACCTACTGTAAAAGTTGATGTGCTCTAATCATTATTAGTGTTACACATGTTTCTTCAAATATTTCGGTGTACAGTAGTGATTTATTAGGTTAATTGATGTTAGGAAGGAGGCAACGTTTATTAAAAATAAAATTGACCGACTTTAATTCAGTTTTTAACTTTTTACCTCAAAGAGTACAAGTGATGTTGCTTGATAATGGCTTATTGATTGATTTTTTGTTTGGTTAATGTTATCAAGAAATGTAGATCGTGGTTGACCTAAAAGAAAATATGAAAAATATTTGTAATAAACCACAAGTAGATCACCAAGGAGAATGTTAACACCATTTACTGTTTGAAAATAAGCAAGTAATCACTTTTTACATGCCGACTGCGTTGCAGGAGCCTACGCCCATGCTTGTGTAAGAAATGTAAAGGAAGTTAATTTTTTTTATTGATAAAAAAAAAACAATTTTAAAAGGAAAATATAATACTTAATGTTTTTATTAAATAATTATTACGCATTGTGGTGACTCAGTTAAACATTTGTCGTTGTAAGAAATAAAAAGTAAAAATTACATTTAGCCTTGAATTGACAATTAGAAAATTGAATTAAGTTAAGTGGCCTTCACTTTCACACATACACGTTAAAAAGGCGTCTTGACTTAACTGCTCACCGATTTAATTACCATTAACAAGCAAATTTATACATTACAAGGTGTCAAATTTAATATCAATTAAATGTGGAAGTTTATGTATTTTTTACAGTGCCAATAATGAAATAAGCGAGACTAATTCTCATTAGTTCCAATGATGATTTTTCTCGTTTATTTCTAATCATCTGTTGTTCTTGTTACATATTGGTTAATTGATAAGGAAACTTACTAGACTACAAGAAAATTGGATGAAATTTTAAAATTTAAAAGTTTATATAAGGGAAATTTTTTGAATGCATAAATTATGTTGAATTTCTTGAATTTTAATTAGGTGTTTTTAAATGCTTTATTTTCTACTGAATATTAAAATTATTAATATTAAGAGCTTAGGTGGTCTATGATTAGTGTTGTGTTTATAAAGGTGTAACTAAACCACTCTGTACTTGATAATGGGTGAGGTAATTATTGTTTTAAAATGATTAAATTATTATTGTACTTGAAAAAAGTTGAATTGTCTCCTACGTCACATAATTGAGTCTTCTGCATGGTATGGTGTTGTGTTTTTTTATTATTTTTTTACCTTGGCCATTATTTTGTTGAAGAGAGTGAATTTTTTAGCCTTGAATTTGAGATGAGGAAAACTGAATTGAAAACAAATAAAAACAGGACACAGCAGTTACTTACTTTAGTAAGTCAATTTGCTATCAAAATAATTTTTTAATTTAGGTAAAGGTAAACTTCAAAAACTTTAAATAATAATTTGTTAGTTACTGTTATTAAATATTTCACATGCTTGTGGACATATTTATGGATGCTTAAACTTACTAATTTCACTCCAACTCATGGCCATGGAAAATTTGAAATTATTTTCGCATTTTCCCAGCAAAATTTAATGTAAACAACTCATCAAAAATCTCATAAGTTTCGGTATCCACACCCTAATAGGCAGAACCAAATTAATACAGTGATGTTTAAATTGTTTTTTTATTTAACGGTAATTAATTACTACTAGAGAAATAAAAATTCGGTATTTTATTAAAGAAAAAAATCAGTTGCAATATTTATTACTGTATTTTTTTTTATCTTAACTTGTAATAAAGTGTAACGAGGACAGCTTATTGCGTGAATGTGTTTTTTAATAATATAAAAAACAGACGATGCAATATGTCAATGAAATACATTTTTTGTCACCGTTATTTTCGATTGTTGTGTGGATAAAAGTCATTGACTGAAATAGTGAAAATCTTTATTGAGAGAGAAAAAGAAATATATAAATAATGAATAAAGCCTTGAAAAATATATACGATTGCCTGTTGTGTCTGTGGAGATAGAAAACATTGACATAGTAGTAACAATAACTTAAAATTTAAAAGCAACTGTTTTATGTCTTAAGATTTAAACAAGACAAAAAAAAATATACTTGACAATTTATATGCTGTTATATTTATTAGATTGTATATCTCTTACACTTGACAAACGATCCATGGTGTGACTATTCTGTGTATGGAAAAATTATGTGCAGTAGTTTATTAGTTTTGTTTGAATACATATTTTAAATTAACTACTGTAACATAGTATGACAGTTAGTATAATAAACTTTTACTGGTTTCTAATTTCATTTATCTTGTTTATTTTATCGATTGTTAAAAGTAAATAATAACGGAAATAACAAATTTGAAAACTAAATCATATTAGTGCGTGGTAAAGCTATTATCGTAAACTTGTGAGAGAAACCAGAAAAGTTTTAAATAGCTTTCTTTTTTTAATAAAAAAAAAACAAGTAAAACATCTGGATTTTACACGTAACTTTTGAAATAAAAATTTTGCACTTCAGACATAAATCTATTGGCTTCAGTGACCAGAAATTACACTACAATTATGGAAATACTGTATAATACTGATTTTTATGTCATTTTCAGTGATTCATACGGTATAATTTGATAAGATAATTATTTCCTACACTTTATAGAAATTTCCCATAAAAAATAGCTGCATTTGCAAATGAAATAAAATGGTAAAACGCATCTATTTAAATTTTTTTTTATTACTGAACCAAATAACGCGTTTCCTTTTGTACGGCAATTACTAATTATTATTAAAATTTAAGTGGTTACTGAAAACAGTCAAGAGTTATTGATTAAAATTGAACCATTTAATAATTTTTTAAAGGTTAATCAACTTTGAACCATCATAACTTAACTTTTTTTTTTGCAATTACTTGAAACAACTGGTATTGCTAAGATAAATGAATACTAACTTAAACAAACAGTTTATTTTGAGATTCTTACTGTACTTGGCTGTGTTTGTTTATAATAAATTTTCTTCTCTCTTAGTAACTTATAAATCACTATAAAAATAAATTTAAAGAAATAAAGTAATGTCTAGTAATGAAATCTTAATTAGGTTAATGGTTTTTAGTTTGGCAATATAATTTCTGACATTATTTAATCCTTGGCTTCAATTCTGGGCTTCTCAGCTGTTAATTTCGGTGATTGTACATTAATTTTATTCACAGTATTTGTATGCCACAAACAGTATTTATTTACATGAACTAGAATCTTTAAATGAGCATAATTTTGGTTACGTTGTATTATAAGTTAATATTCAGAGACGTTGCATTGCCAGATAATGATTATTAATGACATGACTAATGGTGTCTGTTTATGTTAAAAATAAGTAGGTACTGCGTCTCTTTTTACAGGTCATTATCTTGGCATTTGCACTTGGTTCTTCATTTGGTTGAAATTGAAACTTTTTTTTTTTAATATTTAAAAGCATTTTTTAAACATAATAATAAGCGTGGGACTCGTAACTTTGCGTGAGCTGTCAGTTCTAATAAATTTAAATTTTTAAAAACTCAAAAGGAGAAAAAAAAAAATAACCCATCCAAAAAAAAACAAACTTTTATTTTATATATTTTTTCTCCACCCAGACTCTGCAATGTTGTTTATTTCCTGAGAGAGGAGTGGCTTACAAACAGCGGAAATAGTTAAACCAAATATATATGCGCATTTTTAGATACTTTTCTTAAGGCTTGTCATATAAATCAATAGGAGAGATTTGCACGAAAAAGTTATAAAAATGAGGCGAAATTGTTTGGTTGAAATTTGATGTAACTTGGCTTTGTTTATGGTGTGAACTTACAATGTTTCCCCATTTGCCATGTTGTACTGAATTGAAGCAATGGCGGTTTTGTTGTATATTTGACATAATTTGTAGTCTCCTAATCGGAATCGTGTTTATGGGAAGAAAATTTCTTATGGTGTGTTTGGGGTTAGACACAGGTGTAATGAAAATTTGTTTGCAAAAATGTCAACTGATTTTTATCAGATCACGAATTCGGCCTGTTTTTTCTTTCTCTGATTTCAAATCGAGAACTACAGTAAATATGTTATGTAAAATAAATTGCAAGTAGCCATATATGTAACACGGAAAATAAAAAGTTAACAAATTGACTGAATAATACAATGCAGGTGTTGCACAAATTTGTAACACAAAAATGTAACATCTGCGTTAATACAATGAAGTGTTCAAATTTATGGCGAAATGTAATTGAACTAAGATTAAGGTTGGAATTCATACACTTTTTAGTACATACTAAATCAAAGGATTTCGTTTATTACTAAAGGTTTACTACTTTTTTTTTATAAGAAAATTTTTGCAACATTTATAAGAGAATCATATAAGAAAAAAAATTTAATTTTGTTGGTCAATAAATTTTTAAATGTTTATTGAATAATCGTGGGAAACAATTCCAAAATGTGAAAAAAATAAGCTATTGATTTACATTTAGTTTAAATGTGTGATTTATTCAGTTTTTCTTTTTTTCTTGTTTGTATTAGAAAGTCAATTTTCCCTCATTTTTAAAGTTTTAAAAAAATGCAGTATTGTTTGTTACTTTCTACTTTGAAACATGTCTAGAACTGAATTTTCAAAGTCGACGACATTGTAGAAATTTTTAAAATTTTTTCATTATTTTTGTTGCTATTTTTAGTGTCAAGATCTTTCATACTCAGTATGGCTTATGGGTAATACGCATTTCTTTCTTAAAACGACTAAATTAGCAATTTTGTTGATAAAGTTCTCTTTTACTTTTATCCAGGAAGTTGATTACATTTTTAAGCATTATTTACAATTTCACACTATTACAAAACATTAAAGGAAATTCACTCTTAAAAGTCTTTACATTTATCCTGGTTTCTATTGATTATAACTTAATAAATCATAAAGTTAATTTAAAAGGAAAAAAATCGCAACTGTATAATAAACTCAATGTCTGTAATATAAAATCCATGATGATGACGTTAGTAATAATGTGAACAGCCGCTTTATTAATGGCAGAGTAATTGTTTCTCTGGAATACTTAAGATCTTACTAGGGGAAGACTTAAGGTTTTACTTTTTTTTTTGTATCTGTGTTTGATGGAGGTGAAATCGTTGAACATCTGAAGGTCGAATTTTGATAACTTTTTATTATTGGTGGGAGGAGTTTTTTATTTTTTTTATGTAATAAAGCCTTAAGTGTTTGCATGACTGAATAAAAGCAAAACAACATTTTGCTTCCTTCTTCAATACACATTGCAGTCTTGTTTATTTGTCCATTTGTTTAACTTTATTATGTAAATTATCTGCAAAACATTTTCTCTTCTTGTAAATTGAAACTTGATTAGATAGCAGTGTAGTTCATGTTATGTAATTGGGAAGATGTTTTTATTTCTATCGATTGGAGTGACTTAAGATGGGCTTTAATATTTCCTTATGACAATCTTATCAGTTTTTTTTTTTTTTAAATTTCTAACCGTTGTTTGGGTTCATTAACAACGTAATTCAACGTTTGTCAACTATTAGGAAGTTAATTTAATTACTCTAACGTACAGTAGGAAGTTTTTAGGAATTATTATATTTTTTTTCTAAGATAAAGTCTTGACTTATTATGACTTCTTAGATTGTTGACTTTGTTCAGTTTTGTTCATAAAGCCGTTTAATGTTAAATTTAACGCATTTTTGAGCAGGCATTATTTGAAACGTTAAACAAACATGAAATTTAAATGGAGGTTTTATTTAATATTTAACGCTGAATGAGTATGAACTTTAATTTTTTACGGTATATTGTTTTCATAGACGTTTCATCATTTAGTTTTCTTAATTTTTTTCCCTCGGAAATTATTATTAGTTGAAGTCTTCATACATGATGAAAATGAATTTAAAAAACTCCCATGAACAAGAAACGTTGAAATAATTCGTTTACTTTTTTAATGGAGAAATTGTTTTAATTGAAAACGTTAATTTCAGATTGACTTTCAAGGGTTTCTCTCACGGTTTTGCTAAAAATAATATTGTTATCTACCAAACGGAATATATTTTTAGGTACTTTAGACTACAATAAAGTTATAAAATCTTATGAGATATTTCTATCTATTACATTTGAAACGGATCATATCGATTTACAAGCTATTGTGTGCCATTTGGTTTATTCAACTTTACAACTGTCATGTATTGTTTATAAAAAAAATATAGGGAATCGTTATTTGGTTCTGTAATCTTTTTTTTGCTGGCCGAAATTTGAAAAAAGTCGGTTTATGACGAATAACAAGCAACAATTGAGTCAATTTTGGTGTTATTTTATAGCTCTTAGGTTTGGCAGTTGTTTCTAGTGGTCAAATTGGCTCTGATGTATTGTTAAGTTTGCTGTACCGGTATAATATACGGAAGTATTTTTGCTGTGTTTGTTACTTAAATCGTGGTGATGAGGTCGCTTAAATAAGCCATTGTTTTAGCTGTTTTGTTTTGTTTACCTTTAAGTAAAAGAAAGAAAATAACACTGAAGTGGTTTTTGTGCACCGCATATTGTAAAAGGTGGGGGTCAGTTGAAAGTTGAAGCTTTAAAAGCAAAGACAAATACTGTAGTCTGCTCGTCTATTAAACAAAACGGTCACGCAGAATTTTTTTTTCTTTTCTGATAAAAAATTCTTTGCTGTTAGTTGTCCTGGTCAAGCTGAAATTATTTTTTTGAGAAGTGGAGGTCATCTAGGGTCGTTTTAAGTTTGAAATTTCAACTGGCCATTGTGTTTAGTATTGTTATTTTTTTATTATTTTTAAATAGAAAGAATAATAAAAAAGCTTGCAGTACGTTTGCTGGTGTAAACTGTATAAAAAGATTTTTTTGGGGGCTTTTTATTGTCTACAAGGGAATAAAAAGTTACGGCATTACAAAAAAAGATAATTAAACGCTAGAAATTTCAAAGTTATTTGTGAGTGTTAAAGTGAGAAATCATGGAGTCTTATAGCAAATCTTACAGCAATCTTTATAACGATAAAACCAGTTTTACGACTGTTTTATAAGAAAGTTTATTTGCAAAATGCATGTGATTATGCTCGTAAATTGAAGGATGGGAAAGATGAGATGGCTTTCTAAACTTAACAATCCACAGCACTTTGTAGTGTGAGGGAAATGAATATCAAATTAAAATGGAAGGGGGTAATGTATAAACGCTTTTAGCCACCCAAAATAACCAATTATTTACAACCAATCTTATCCTATAATAATAATAATAAAAAAAATGCTGCAATGTATCTCTTTGTGTTAGATCAAGTTCATGTGAACTTAATTAACTATTAAATATAATTGCTCTCTTTTAACCACATTGTTTGGTCACGAGGAAACGGCCACAATTCACCGCATAATCAAATCACACTTTAACGTTCAACGAATGGCTAATTATGTGTTTGTAGAAAATGTTTTAATTAATTTTTGGTTACTTACTAGCATTACTTTTTTGCAACATAAGAAAATTAGAGCATCAATATACAGTGGAATCCGTTTAACACGAAACGGTTGGCACTGAGATTTTTCTTTGTATAAAAACAAATAAAAAATGTATTGATTTTGCTTACTCGGAGAAGCAAAATCTTTTCGTGTATGGAAATTCTTATATTTTAGTTGTAGACCTCAATGTTGTTTTGTGTTAAGCAAGTTTGTGTTAACCGGATTCCACTGTAAATCGTACACTGTGTTTTTTTTAAGTTTAGAAACAATGGCTAATTTTCTTATAACCAGACATTGTTAGATATTAGTCATTAAATGATTTTTTTCTTACTATTGTTTGCATCGTATTTTGATTATTTAATATGCTGTAAGTGCTGTTAACGGTTAACCTTGAACAATTCTGTTAGTTAATTTTTTTTAAGATTTAATATTAGCTTTATTACTCAAGTGACTGATTGACTAAGTTACATTAAATGTGACATTTATACATTGTAAAGTCATAGTTAATGTTGAACGTCACTTTGTATAGTGTTCGTAGAAACACTTGAGTAGGTGAAGGTTATCATTCACTTGAAGGTGCATTAAGAACTTACTTTTAAGTTCAATGTCAGTACTTTACTACATCTTAAAATAAATAAATAACATTCAAACAGCCAAGCATTTTGAAGTACTGTACTACCATCCATCATCTTTAAATATTGCAACACTTGGTGTACTGTATTTACATTTTATCGGTATTAATCAACAATAATTTATTTGGTCGTGAAAGAAGTTTTGATTTAATTAAAAGTTTACAGTATATCATCTGGTTGAATCTGTGAGATACTGTACATGAAATGGAAAAGTTAAAAGTGTAATCAGTTTCGATATCTGACTCTGAGTTTCAACTATTTTTGTTTTAAGGATCATTTGTTTAATTTTAAACTGTGTTGAATTAGGAGACTGAGAAGGTCAAATGTGTGAATCCAGGTGATAATTAGAGATGGATAGCCAGTCACGGTGTTGGCTAGTTGTGGCATCAGTGGCACCACTGGCAGCTGCTTTTTCCATTTGGACATTGGCCACTTTTCACGCTTATAGACGGCAATGGAGGACCGTTGATGTTTTATTCGTTGCTGCAGTGTCACAAGAATTTGTTCATTCCCTGTTTTTAATTGGTCACTCAGTGCTAAATATTACTCAGCCAAATATTATTTCCATTTGTTCGTTATTTATATGGGCAACGGTGTCAATTCGGACATTTCAAGTAGCTACGTTAACCACACTGGTTTTAGACCGGACTTTTACGCTATTATGGCCATATCGGTACCGATTGACTGTTCGGCGTCATCAAGTTCGATATCATTTGGTTGCTATGACCATTGTTTCATCGTTAGTAGGAGTAGCCTCAATTTTCGCTCAAAATCCACCATCTACATCGCCTACAACCTACACTTGCTATTTGCTACCTTTTGATACCGATCCAGAATTTGCTATCTTTATTATCACTTTACATGGAGTTTTGTCTTTGGTCACATTCGGTGGAATTATTTACGTGCAGATTAAGCAATGTTTAGCTCCAAAAGCAGTGTTGTATTCATCACCATCTTCAACAATGACTACGACATCAACGGCTGGTGTTGATAGGATAAGAATGCCACTGAAACCCTACCTCATCATGGACAATAATAACTTACACGTTGGCAATAATATCAATAACACATTAGGTGCGAATAGCTGTGATAGAGGAAGACATTGGATGTCTTTAAGAAGAGAACCTCAGAGGATTATGAAAGAATTTCGATGGGGAGCTGTACTACCAATTGCCATTACATGCCATCTTGTTAACATTTTTCCATATTTGGTAAGTAAATTTTGAGTAAAACACAGACATAACAGCACACTAACTTATTTCATCCTCCATATTTATTCTTTCAAAATAAACTTTTTTTTCTAAAGTTTTAAAGATGGGCTTAACTTTTTATACTTTGGTTTTGGTCAGAACTGAATAGATCAGGGGTTAGTTGGGTGTATTAGTATTTGAATTAAATTAGCATTTGTAATGGGATATCATAGTTAATATTTTAAAATTATTAAAATGTTTAATTTAGTCAGTCAAAGACTTTTACTGTGTCCACCCTTGTCTTCTTCATAGTGTTAAAAACTAAATAATGCATTTTTTAGATTTTTTAAATATTTTTTTCTTCAGTTTTAGTCGGTACCAGACAATATGAGTCGTTTGATCTTCATAAGTTAGTTGCTATGGGAGAAGGTTTAGCGAAATAAAAATAAATTATTCTGGCGATGATGAAATTTTTCTTTTTGTAATTTTTTTTTAGTCACGACACAATTTAAGCTTTGTCACAATTCATGATGGTCGCTATACACAATAAGTTAGTTAGGAACGACTTTGAACTCTTTGCATTTTTCTTTAATTATTTACAGTATTTTATAGTGTAGTTACTACTGTAAGTAGACGTTGGATGACTCTTCACACCGGTTTTAATGGGGAATGGGGATATAAAATTTATTATGAGACATCAGAAAAAACACACTAACTTATACTCGTATTTTAACCTCCACAAATGATCATGGGTGTACTGGGTTGTATATTATTTGAAAGTTGGTCTAAAACGATAACAGCATTTCAGTGTAGGTATTAGAAGAAATATGTATTAGCAATGTAAAAATTGACCTGTTTGTGTATTTTAGACAATAAAAGCTAAGTTCAAATCTTGATTCCTTGAATTGGAATTAGTTCAACATAGAAATACGGTTACTGATGAAATTCACCGATTGGCAAAAAGAAAAATAAAAAGATAATGAAAGTTGATAGGTGAAAAAAACAGTTGTTAGAAAACAATGGGGTGTTGAACTATAGGTGCTGTTGTTATAAACAAACGAAAATTACATACTAGTATTACAACGTCTATTTTCAATGTTTATGTCTTTGGATTTTATAATACAAGTAACATAAAAAGATAAACCAACGCTGTTTACAACGACCAAAACGGCTGAGTTTTAGCAAAGATAATATCTAATATAAGTTAAGTTAGGTGACTTAATAGTCTGACAGACTAAATTTAAACTAAACTTTATAAACTACATTCCATTAGCGGTATATTGGTAATAGTTAAAGCCAGTTGCATAAAGTAAACATCAATTGTAGTTATTAATAGTGCACATTTTAATATTATATTCAAATAACACATTAATTACATTTTTTTTTAAAAAAAAAGTTAATTAAGCATTTGTTATGAACATCAAATTACAATATTTAATAACATCGAATTGAGCAAATTATTATATTTTGATATTTAATTGGAATATAATTGGTGCGTTTATGTTATAAATATAAATGATTGAAATTTCAAATACAGTATCTACCCTGAGTAATATAACTTACAGTGTAATAGTTGGGTCGGTCATGAGGTCAACTTACGTCATTCTCAATCTACAGAGTTTTTTCAATGTGTCATTAACAACAATGAAGCTAATTGAGTATAACTTATAAAGAAGAAAAGAAAATGCAGACTAAAAAATTTGCTATGTTAAAGATTATTATAATGAGATTATATTCATTTACAGTACATGTACAAGTATAGCTAGCTTAAATTTTTTATTTTTGAAGTTAAAATTATAATTTTTACGTAATCGTATTTTGCAGTAAGCGGAACTAATGGTGTTAATTTGTAAGATAATTTCAGCTGTATTTGGAAGTGTAATGAGTTTTTAGTTAATCTGGTAATTGTGGGTGATGTTAATGAAGTATCAATTAAAATCAGTTCATAAGAGCTTTTAAACTAAACTTCTGAAACATTATTTGTATGGTTTTAGTTACATCTTTACAAACACACACGTTGTATTTTCTAAAGTTATAACTTGTAGTATAGTGCTAGGTAGTTTCATTGTTTAGTTCTGAATGTAGCTCAAAGGTGGGGAGGAGTTTGTAATTTAATTCTGGCCTTGCTTATTCTTCCCAGCACTTCAGTTTTCCTGTCATACTTACAGCTCACTTTTTTCACTATTCAAATTTTGTGGTGGGAAAATATTTTAATTTGCTGCTTATTTCTTCCTCTAACACTTTTACATATTGTTTGAGAAAGTAAGAAACACTTGGTATTTTTTTTAAATGTCGTTGTATATTTGTAGGTTATGGTCGGATTGGCTCGGTTTACTTTGTTGGTTCCTCCACTATGGTTAGAAGGAGGTTCAACCTATTTGGCTTTGGTTCAAGCATTGTTACTACCTGCACTTTTATGGGGAATTGATCCCATATACAAAACGGCAGTAACCCATACACTAGTGAGGAAAAAACAGGGTATGTACTTGTGTTTTCATCGTATTTTTGTGTTTTGGCAACGATAGCCTCATAATTCGGTCAGCAAATCAAATTAAAGTTTATAAATTTTTCATTTTTCTGGGATTACGAGGTTTTGCGTTGCCAAATTTAGTAATATTTGAATACTAAAATTGCTTATTCTGGTTTTGATTAATAGGTAAGAATGATAAATTGCCCGAATTCATCGATAATGGTAGTAGAGTTGGCAATGGATGTCAATTAGGAGCAACTACAAATCGCAGCATTAATTTTGATACTGCTGTTGCTTATTCGACATTTGTGTGCAGCAGTGATACTTTGGACAAGAAAGAGTTGCTTTTAATGCAATCTAATGAAGGAAGCAGATGGGGAACAGCGACCCAAGATGAACTCAATGTCCTTGCATCATTTTATCACCCGAAATTAAACGAGAGAGATAATAATTATTTGAAGGCGGATCCAAGACGAATAAAAGATCTTCATCGCCCGTTACCTGAGCCTGTTTATTGCGATCCAGCAGAAATGGTTCCTCATGGAGCAGGAGGAAGTGGTGGTGGAGAACAGATGAAAGATTCACAATCTGTTGAAGATCATATTTATGCGACTGTATCTGACAGATATGATAAATCAACTCTTTCTGTTAAAGCTGATCCAAGACGTTTAACTGAAGAGGATAATTTTGATGTTACTGATGATGATGACGACGATTTGGATGACGATAATAATGATGATATAAGTTCAGTAACTACATCAGCAAGTGATGATTTTGAGTTTCATTTAACAAGACCAAGGTTGTTGCCACATACGACGGTGGCTGCTTTGGATGATCTACCTAACCGACTTCGATGCTCAGTTATGAATCATAACCATTTGTTTAAAAACTCTAGAAAAGATATTCCAGCGGGGAATACACCTTCAAGAACGTCTACTTTGTCAATTAGGTCGGATAAGCAGGAAGATGATCGAACGGTTGCAGGCAATCATTCGTCTCGTATTTTAGACGATAATGAACATGATTACTTGAAGAAGCGAGATTCACTTTTGGCGAAGCAAAAATCGGCTTCCTTATCAATGAATGATTTGGATTTGTTAAGTGTTAAAACGGATGAGAGTACTGAAGAACTAGTCTATGTTTTGACAGGAAAAAGCGAATCCAACCTTAGCTTGTATAGAATTACTAGTGGTGAGGAATCAGAGACGCTTGATAGACCACTTTTTCGTTACGCCAAAAGGTTACCATCAAGATCAAAACCAGAATTATGTCAACAAAATAGTTCTAGGTACTCAACTTGGTCATTACAAGAACCAGATGCACAGTTTGAATGGGACGTTGCTACATCGGATTCAGCGGCCACTGAACCAGTTGTAATGAAACATTCACTTACAACCAGCACTTTAGATCCTCTTGTTTCTACAAATGCACATAACTTGCACAGAAAAGGTAATAACATAAAAAGTGACGGCAGTTTGCATAAGCATTACAACAGCAGAAACCCATTTTTAGTGAAGAACCGTATACGTAGCAATAGCAGAAGCAAAGTGAAAGTTCCAACAGTAGTTGGACCTTTAGCAGGGATTTATAGCAGCACAAATTGGAAATATAGAGCCAATAACACTGCTAATTTAAATGTACAAAGACAGGATTTTCCTTGGAAAAATAAGCCAGGGCAAAATGGAACTAATATGTTATTTCCAGGCTCGTTGGCTTTGCCCTACCAATTTCCAGCGGTAACTACTCGTCACTCATCATTAAATAAAATTAACAAAAGCAGCAGTTCTACATCTTCATCATTAATTACAAATAATTCAGACAATTCTAGGGCAATTAAAGCTGGTGCTGTTGATGATGGATTGGCATATCAAAGAAAGTTTGTTTCCGATTTTCTGTAGCTGACAATCTTGCAGAGAAATTTGTATTTATAACTATTAATATAATAAATTTAACTAAATACTTTACAGGCGAGCTATTAATATGATAATGTAAACTTAATGCTAATATTCTCTTAACAAAAAAAAATAAATTCTCAACTTCCCAACATTTATTTTGAATGAAATTTATTTTACATAGTAAGTTATCTTTGCTGTAAAATTGTATTATTTTATGGTAACTGGTATAAATAGTTAAACTAAGTCTTAAAACTTGATAAACTGAATGTAACATATGGATCATCACCTTAGCATTAGCTTTATATTTTTTAGTTACAGTTTAATGAACTTTTGTTAGTAAATTCTCTTTCTGATGCGTTTATATTAGGTAAATTCTCTGTAAATTGCGAAAATTGAATGGACCTTACAAACTAATGCCGATTTTTAAGTTTTTCTACAAAATGTACCTTTTTATGAAAATAAATTTGTTTCCATAACATATGCATTTTCTAATATAAATTTGTTTTAGTGAAGTTTGTATTTATTGGACTGTTGCAATTTATTTTGTAAGAGTTCAGGGTCATATCACACTACTTAAAATTGTGTAAATATCATTTGCAGGTTGAAAAAAAAGCAAAGGTTTGACTATTTTTTATTGTGTGAGTTGTAGTTGCATATTTGTACCTGCTAAGTTGGTTTAGTTGAGATTCTTTGTGAATAATGTAGTGTTAATATTATAAATAATAAACGTACACACAGCTTTAATTGTACAGTAATATTGTTTAATTTTGGATTTCTTGGGTTGCAATAGCAAAAATATCTTTTTACGTTGTTCTAGTAAATGTTTGGTGGAGCTGGTCTATTGCAAATGTATGTACTATGTAGTTTAACATTTGAAGTGCAAGTAAAGTTTCTTAGATTTTATCTATCACTTGAATTCGTTGGAGGTGGTGGTGGTTGAAATGGCGGAAGTGATGGATTTCCTCCACGTGTTGGTGGTGGAGGATTACCTCCGCTTGGTGGAGAAGGTGGTGGTGGAAAAAAGGGACCTGATGGTGCCGATAAACTAGAGAAATCTGGAAATCCTCCTGGGCCTCCTGATAAACCTCCTGGAAATCCACCAAGACCTCCTGATAAACCTCCAGGGCCACCTGACATTGCTCCTGGACCTCCTGACATTAATGGAGGTGGACCTGGAGGACCACCTGACATTGAACCAGGACCTCCAGAAAGTCCATCGGCGTAATCATAATCATAATCTCGAGAAGATACATGTCCAAATGCAACATGCTGTTGTTAGATAATGGAAAATATAAATAAATTTATAACTATTTTACTTTCGAAAAGGAAAATTACCTGTAATATACCGATAGCCATAGCTACCAGACCCAGTCCAGTCGCGATTTTCATGGTAAACTTTGAAACAGGGAGATTTTAATTCTGTTCATCCAAATTGGGTTTTGTTTTTGGGTTCAGGTTGTGGTGTACCAGCGTATTTATATATGTGATCGGCAGTTCCGACTGTAAAAGGAAGCGCCATATATTAGATTACCATAATAGAAAAACTAACAAGCGCAAAAAACAGAAATAATAAGGCTGTTTATCATTTTATTGATGTAAAAAACTTTTAAGCGTCAACTACAATGCACATAGTTTATGTAATTGCCCATGTTTTATATGGTTTGAAGGTTAGTCGGGATGTACCATATCGTTTTAAAGGGCTGAGACCAATTATAACTGCATATTTATTTGATCATTTGAATAACAAACTACGTCGAGATATGCTAGTTTTACGTTATTAACAGATCTCGTGATTTGTTTACAGGTATTTTTTTGTTGTAAACGTCATTCTTGAATATCAATATTGAAGTTTTTAGCTCTAGAAAAGATATTTCTCTTACTTTAAGTTACAATGTATAATGATTATCAAGCTCCATTTTTTTTACACCAAATTTAAAAATTATTATATAAACGTTGTTAAAAGTTTTTTCTGTTTACGTTAATTATTGCAGGTTAGTAAGCGATTTTCTGACCGACTTCTTATCAAACAGTTTACAAGTTTTTTTAAGTTTCCAGGTTAGTTTACGGTGTAATTATTAAGTTAATATACTGTATGCAGTTACTTAAACAGTTTTATTGAAAGTTTTTTTTTTTTTTTTAAATCCATAATATAAATTGTATGTAACACAATAAAGAAAATTGTACGGCTAAAAGGGTATTGTATTACTAATTTTTTATTTGATTATTTTTTTAAAATATTTTTGACTAAGTTGTTAACTTGCAGTTTTTATTAAATTAACTTAAAATTATTGACCATTGTTTGGTATTTAAAGTTTGGGAGTAGTTGCTGCTTATTCTTCAGTAGTCGCTTTATCATCTTCAGTAGTTGCAACTGGAGCTTGGGTCGTTACTGCTGGAGCTTGAGTTGTTACTGCTGGAGCTTGAGTCGTTACTGCTGGAGCTTGAGTCGTTACTGCTGGTGCTTGAGTCGTTACTGCTGGTGCTTGAGTCGTTACTGCTGGTGCTTGAGTCGTTACTGCTGG
>JAAFCF010006596.1:32032445-32111724 GCA_013389785.1 Helicorthomorpha holstii | reverse complement strand
GCTGGTGCTTGAGTCGTTACTGCTGGTGCTTGAGTCGTTACTGCTGGAGCTTGGGTTGTTACTGCTGGAGCTTGGGTTGTTACTGCTGGTGCTTGAGTAGTTGCTACTGGTGCTTTAGTACTTACTGATGGTGCTTTATTAAAAATAACTTGTATGAGACCATATTTTTGAACACTATGTATGTTAAACAATACCAAGAGTTGAAGCCCCTGGTGAAGTTGGGTTTTTGTTTATGATAAGATCAATGATTGGAAGCAACTGATCAATTGGATTAGGTTCACCGTTTATTCCTGGACCTGAAAGAGCATTTGATCCTCGAGGACCACTTAATGGCCGAAGTTGTTGAATTTGTCTAAGAGTCGAATTAACAACGCTAATCTACATTTTAGAAATTAAGATATAAGTTAGCTTAATTGGAGAGAAAAAAAAAAGTTAACAGTTAGTTGGCTTACCTGAATAAAAACGAATGCAGCCAAAACCACGATTAAATAATTGTTCATTTTTACAGTTGGAAAAAATCGACTTGTTTAGTTGGGAATTAAACTGTTATTGTTTTGTTGCAACCAACTGCTGTACTGTATTTATATCAGATTTTGTAGGTAATTTATTACTAATTATATTTCCTTCCTGATTAAATTTCAATAAAATAGTCTTCATCAATCTATATTAATGCACATTCGTATTCATTGGGCTGATTTTAATACAATAAATGAATTTTCATGCTGTTCACAGACTCATTTGATATTGCCACGACTAAATTCTCTGGAAGTGCAGTTTGTAAACTTATATTAAAACGTCACCTGTAACTCCAAACTTTATGTTGATTGCCAATCGGAAATTGGTACAATAGTACATTAATTACCAAAAGTAATCAAAGTCAACAAATGAGGGGGTGAAAATAGGGCAAACGTTTATGAAATGATTGTAGAAGTAAAATAATAGGTTTTTTATACGCTGAGAACGAGTATATTTTGCAGCTTGTGTTTTATACATTTTATTTAATTATTTAACTTTAACCAACTGTTTTATTAGGACGATTCACAAATTCAATAAAGCTAACATATTTAATTTCAAAAAGCAATATTCATTTCATTGATGAATTGGTGTCAGTACACGTCTTAAATGTTTGTTTAGGTTGCACAATATTAATATTATTGGTTCGGTGATAGGGAAATACCAAAAACCAATAATAGTAGATTCTCTTGTCGATTTCACTTGTCGATTGCATATTCCGTGTAAGTTTGTATTATTATTTTAATTATATGATGCATTTAATTCACAGAGCATTTGCAATTTGTTATTTTTGGATTTGATGACAAAATGGTTAAAGTTCAAGCTAAATTGAGAGTTTGTGTTGATGGTCAAGTTGCAGTATAATAAATTGTTTTGTTTAATGGAAATAGTGATAATTAAGTTATTAAATTATACAGCAATACTCGACATGTTTTTCATCAAATTTATTACGCTCGATACATAAATTATTTCTGAAAACAAATGTTTACATGTAAAGTGGTTGTAAATTGCATATTAACTTACTACTTGTTGATTTGGTAACTTTACAGTTAAAGTGGATTAATTTCAGCTCTTATTATTAGTGAGTTGGAACTGGTGAAATTTTTTTGTTCAATAACTGAGCATCTATCAATTATGAATTGGTATATACAAGCTGTTTTTTTACATATTTTTCTTGTCATTTTTTCTTTTGAATTTTGTTTATTAATAAACGTTATAATTGTCTCGTGACGAAATTCATATGGGAGATCATCGTCATTTTTACCTGAAACGAATAACACAGACGCGACTAATCGACACTTATCTTGAATATTTAACCGAATTTTTACTCGGTATCCATCGGGTGATGTGTAAAAGCAAGGGCTGTCACTTAAAGGCACTTGCAGTTTCATAGCTTGGGTTTTTCTGACTCCATAATTGTCGATTGTCCATTGGACTACTCCTTCCTTTAAATCGATATTGTTTTCAAGATGGAATTGTACTTTTATTTGAACTCTGTTGTCGTCGATACAAATCGCTTTTATCTGCTCATAACTGGCCACAACACCGAAAAATAAGAAACGGTTGCACTCTAGTACTTCCTTGAAGAAACAGTGCTGTGACATGGTAATGCTGGTTCCACGCGAACCACTTAATGTGTACGAGACGTGGGCAAATTTATCTCTGTAAATCGTATGGTTTGAGCCTTTGAATTGTAAAGACACATGAATGTTTGGATGTAAACCATTTATATGAGCAACGACAGAGAGGGTTTGGTCAGGTAGTAAAAATGGTTGAGATTGACATTCAAATTGCGATTCTTCCAGTTTGTTTGCAACATTTTCGATTTCCCATACTACAACGTCAGATTGAAGATTAACAATCTGTTAACATACAGTAGAAATGACATTTATGGTTTATATGACAAATGTTTTATTAACTTATCACTTTTGAATTACCGAATTACTGTTGGTTGAATTGACTTCATGTATGACGTCAGTGTGCATACATTGTTCAGCTGATAAACTGTTCAGTTGCATGATTTCCTATTCATTTGTTTTGACGGGAAAATATAAAAAAAATTGATACAATTCAACAAGTATTCCGGAATTTACCTTTTGAGTCAACAAAATTGTTTCTGAAATTTGATGAAAAAAATTGGACTTTTATTTTATTAAAGAGAAATTTAAAAGTGAATACCTTTTACGTTAATGTCATGATTTGATGTCTTGCTTGATATTTCGATAAGAGATTCGTTTGTGAGTTGATCAAGTTTCTTGTTAATGTTTTCCAGTTTAAAATTTAGTTGGTCAACTTTAGAATTTAGCTGTTTAAAATGACAGTCTATTGAATTGTTAATGTTTTGCACATTTTCTGCCATCTTGATTAGTTCTTTTTGAAATTGAACCTGCTCTACACTCTAAAATGTAAACTCACAGTGATTAGTAAGATATTAAATTTGTGATAATAATTTATGTATTTAGTTTGGGGTTGGGTAACTAATTTCAGTTTCGTTTTGGAGTTCAGGAATCACTTTCACTGCATTTGAACCAGAAACATTTGTTTCTCATGTTTTTTGAAATGCTAAAATTGTGTAAATTATTATATAATTACCATAAATTCATTTACTTACCATTTTCAGTTTTAGTTTCTGCTGTAATCCTAATGGTAAATTAAAGGCGATGTTCATTACAAAATGTGACACTGTTATACAGCTCCTGTTTTAATTCAAATGAACACCGGTAGTTGTCATACTTGATGGTAACATATCCTGATGACGATGCATTGATAATATTTATCTAGATTGTTCATGTTAGATTATCGATTCATTAGTCCACAAAATTATCAAAATTTCTATTTTTATTATTTCAGTTGACTATTTTTTAAAGTTCAGCTATGGTAACTTTGTTTGCTTAACCTAAGTTATTGATTAGATTTGATATATTTGGTCAAATGAAGGTAAACACACTTACACACTTAAAAACATTTTTTTAAAAAGTTTTTATAAAGACATTCAAGCAGAAAATGCTGTGCTAAAAGCAATAATTATTAACATATCAGGTGATTTTCTGGTTTTTTATATCAATAAATAAACGAGACTATTTCTTATTCGTTTGAATGGTGATTTTTCCCGTATTTTTCTATCCATGAAAAAAGAACTGTTTTTCTATTTTAGAAAATTACCGTGTAGATTTGATCGTAGTTTTATGTTAAGTGAAATGACCAACAATTTTAGACTACTTGTAATAACTCAATAACCATAACCATTAACCGTTATATTGAACTGTAGTGAGTTTTCTCTAATAAATCCATTTTCTTCAATGAATTTTACATTTGCCATTTCGATATCATAGACACCTGGTTTCGTGTCTTCGGTAATGTTTCTCAGATCAATAGAAGTGTTTTGTTGGTTGACCATGGTGACTGAAATACAGTGTGGAAATTCCTCTGAAAGTTCTTCATCAAATTCTCCTTTTGCGAAAAATAGCGACATCCACAATTCATCCGAACTGTTTATTTCCAGCTGAGCTTGTACTCGGTATCCTTTCGGTCCTGTGTAGAAAAACGGGCTTTCAACGACAGTACGGAACTGATTCGTTGCCACTTGTTTGATTTTCTTGTAATTAGTTAGTTTCCAGTGAAGAACTCCATTGTCAGCTAGATGGTGGCTGCTGTTGTCGTAAAACGGTTGAAAGGCGATGTTTATGTCGATGGAGTCGTCGTTTAAATGTGAAGGAGTTAACATTTCAGTATAAAAAAGCAACCAGTGAAACGACCATTCATTGTACTTTAACTCCTCAGAGAACAGTAATGGTCGATATGTAACTATGTCGAATTTGGAGCCAAAATCACATTTGATGGAATAAGTGACTTTTGAGAAAGCTCTTTTATCCATTGGTAGTTGGTTTGGACTATCGTTCAGTGGTTGAAACTGAATGGCTATGTAAACAACATTGTCAGCACGGTCATCTTTGATTAAATTAAGTCTAATGGCAAAATCGTAGCCAGGAAGTGTATACACGTCTGATACATGTTCAAACTTTTCAAGTTTTAATTTGTTTTCAATATCCGGTACTTTCCATTGGATAGTCAAATGATCAGCCTTTGATTCCTCGGATATACGCTAAAATTAACATTTTTAAGAGAATTTAAACTTGAAATTTAAAGATCAACATGCAGTTTTATAATAAAATCTCTAACTTTTGTATTATTCGATAAAGAAACGAGACTGAAATGCACTGGTTTCAATGCATAGTTGTCTCACTATTTATTATTTGAAAAGTAGTGAGACTAAATTACACCAGTTAAAATGAATTTTTGTCTCGATTTTTAAATTTTACTTAAAGTTCCAAGTCATTGCGTTGGTTTTTAATATTGATTTGCCTCGTTAATAGTATAATTATTGAGTTTTTTAGGTTTTAATTCACTTTTTGAGGTTTTAATAAGTTGTGGATGAAAAAACTTTAGTAATAAGTGTAGTTTATTTACAGCTATAGAGATATAAATTTTAAAATCTAAGTTATTGCAAGTCGGTTACCTTATTTGGTTTTGGCTGTATTCGTTTTGAGTAAAACCGATTTACCTTTATTCTTCTTTTTGGTACAAATTTATCGATTGTTGTCGCTTGGATTTCATTTACTATTGTAGTTATTGTCGAGTCTTCGACTTCACAGTTCGGTTTAACTAAATCCATTTGAAACGATTTTTCCCTTAAAATTTCTACCGACTTGTTATTGAAATTGTCGTTGGAATGCGTTGAATTACAAGGAGTGCACTGTATTTATGATCTTAGTGTATTTATTCTGTGAAAATATTTCGGTTATGTTAGCGTTAAAAACTTATCTTATCGAAATCAATGTTGATGTTTTAATAGACGATTCGTCATTATAACTTCAAACAAATTTACTCTTATCATATCTTTTAATCGCAATTGCCAATTATCCGATTTCATCTAGTTTGGCATTTACATAATGTCATTGCCAAGCAAGTTTAAGTTATAAGATTTTAGATAACAGATAACATTATAATCAAATATTGGATCGACAATTAAACTCTAATTTTTTTAAGTAGTTATATCAAAAAAAATCACTGACAATTTTTAATTTTTTTAAAAATTTTTTTTTTATTAGATTTACACGGTACAATATTACTGGAGTAATTATTGAATTATCATGGAGGTTTCACCACCAAAATTTCACTTCCCAGCATTTCACCACCAAGTTAAAATTACATTAAAAAGATTTAAAAAATTTCAACCTATCAAATTTGAAACTTAATTACATCCTAAAATCTCAAAAAAGTAATGGTATTATTTGTGTTAAAATCTCCTTATTAATGCCTTGAAAACATTGAAATATCAGATGAGTGCATATATTTTAGGAGTTACACATTGATTCAGTTGATCCAAAAACTTTCTGGCGAAGTGATTGAATGACAATCTTAAAAATGACCGAATCTTCATGAACGATTCCTTCGGACAAAAGGTCAGGATGATTAGGAAAATTTAAACAGTAGCTCTCAGCTGTTTCTTTAAAAATACTGGTCATTAGATACTTGTCAGGTTTGACAGGGTTAATTGCCATCAATGTTAATCGATGTGGGAAATTCTCTGACAGAGTTTCATCATATTTGCCAGTAAGAAAGCAGACATTGGTTAAAACACCCTTAGCTAATCGTATCTTAATTTTCATCCGATGACCCATAGGACTAGTGTAGAAATAGGGACTCTCAATGGCCCATTCATAACCAGAACTTGCCTTGCTTTTCGTTTCTTTGTAGTTCTCCACTTTCCACACTAAAACGCCATTATTTGACATGAAATAGTTGGCTTCACACAAAGACTCGACTAGAATTTTAACATCCATGAAGCCATTTCGGTAGTAAATATCACGAAAACTGTGTAATGAGGGGCTATGGTAGTCGATTGCGTGAAAAAGATGCCATTCGTCATAGTTAAGTTGTTGGCCGAATTGAGGCTGAAATGTTCGGACAAAACTTTGATCAATTTCGTCTTCTTGGATTTGGTCTTTGAATATTAAAGTTATTTTTGGGAATGACTGTGGACTGTATTGTCGTTTCTCTTCAGTTGAGCTTTCAAATTTGATGCTTAAAGTAAAACGATCGATGTTTTCAGCTTTTAATTTGATCTTAAATCCCAAATCGGTACCAACCATTTGATAAGTTTCAGATATAACATTGAAACCGCGACATATCACTTCGGGCAAATGCAAGTTGGACATGGGCACAGTCCAGTAATATTCGGGACTGTATCGTTCTGGGACGCTTCCAGAGTTCTGAAATAGCTTTTTCTTCAAATTCTGAATGCTAAGTGGACTTTTGCTACTCATTTTGATTCATAGCTACAAAAAATGTTATCGTTTATTTGTTTAGCTATTACATAAAAGCTCAAACAACATACTTTACTGTGCAATGATACTTACAAAAAACTGCTGCTTCTGTTATGGTGAAATTTGACAGAAATCAACTAAAACTATACTTAAAATGAGACTAACTTATATCCGTATTCTATTATTATTATTGTGAAGTTTATCTTTGTTTATTATCAAATATATTGTAGTGCAGTATTTGCGTCAATTATTATCTGTTCTTTGATTACGAAATTTTTAAAAGCATTGATTACAAATATTTTTTTTAAAACTTTTATAGGTGCATTCCAGTGTGTGTGAAATGAATTATAATCTTTATTTTGGAGCTCCATTGCCTATGGTACAATTACAGGTCAGACCAGTTCAAAACACGTAAATATATAATTTATATTACTGCAAAATTAAATTACAAATGCTCTTTATTTTTCAGTAATTAAAACCAATGCAGAACGACAGTGCATTAAGATAATTTATTTTAAATACAACTACACATGTTATTAGATTATGAACAGTACTGATATTGGAATTTTAGTATTATGAAGTTTTCCTGATATTGGAAATGTGATTAATCATATTTAGATATGGAAAATTGATCAATTTAAATTTAATCAATGATACCAAATGTAATTTTATCATGAGAAAAAACTTTTGCTTAAAATTGATAATAGATGGCGAACTTGTAGCTGTTGATGAAGAGGACATGTAATGGTTAAATGCTCATCTAATGATATTTAACGGATTTTAATAAACAAAATTTGATTTTTTTGATGAGATGTGCCCTACAAGGAAACGTCAATGATTCCTAAAGAAAACAAAAATAGCAGCTATCATTTCTATCTGAACTTTTAAAATTGATCTAACGGACAGGTGTTTTGAATAGAGTATGAATTTGATCATCATATGTCTCTCTTCAAAAGTAAAACATTTTGCAATTGGCATTTTTTCTCATTTTAAAAATGCACCTGACGTAGTGTTGATTTTTTCTAGTTAGCAGGAAATTTTGAATAGAAACTTTGAATAATTCAAATTTACAGCATAGTAGATTTTGAAATACATTATACTGTACTGTAGGGTTTTAAAACTTGACGTGCGACATATCCTAAAATCTCGTTAAAAGTTTAGCATTTAATCGATGATGATGGAGTTTATAGTATATTTAATCAATGCAATTCAACAGTCAGTAATTTATGTCGTTTAGACTATCAAAAAAGTTTTTCGTGCATTGCTTTTAGGTGTCATGTTGTGGGTTTGTTTTCAGAATAGCATATTATAATAATCATGAGGTAATGGCAAATGAAAATATTTTGTCATTATGGAAGTCATCACAATATTTGTTTAAGGAAGCACTCAACAAATAATTAGTAATGATACTTGATCAATGGTCATGACTGATCGTCTTAATTTTGCTTTTTAATTTATTTTTATTAAATTGAATCAAAATTTTTAATTACGATCGAATGTATTGATCTGTTTTTTTTTTTAATGTTTTTTTGGTTAGTTTGTAATTGAATCTTAATAAACCAAATAAAGTTAATAAACTGAATTTTTAACACGTGTTGAGTTCCCTTAATAATAAAGTTATTAAAGTTTGAACTTAATTATTGGTGTATCAAATTCAGTGACAATACTGTAAGTAGATCATGGACTTCGGTGAAATAGTAGCTACATAATTGAATAACTAGAAATATAATACGTAAACTTAATCATTTACGTTGCACACTTTTTTTTTTCTTTAAATGAAAACTTGATACTATTTATATTTTTAAGAGAGCCTGAAGTAATACATAGACGTACTTGACGTGTCATTTGTATGGCTATTAAAATTGACCAGTGGACGAAATCATCACGTGTTGATCTGCTGTTAAATTGCTAATGTTACAAATATAAACTCTGTAGTCTCCATAGACAGACTTTTTATACACAGCCACGTGTACTGTTCAAATGTTAATATTTTTTGCTAGTAATTTCACAAGTAAAGAAGAGCTACACACAAAATCGCTCAAGGATAAACAAATCAAATGTATTTCACACTTTGCATTACTGTATTTTTACTATTTTTAAATCAACAATTAATAGAAATGAGAGAAAATTTAATATCAAATATTTGTTTTAGAACTTTTAAATATTTAACAAAAACTGCTCATATACCAAATACGATTTAAATTATTGTAAATGTAAATTTTGTTAAAAATATTTTATTCAAATACAGTGAAAACCGATGAAGGTTGGGTAATACGAAATAATATTTCGATCCCAAGCAATTCCTTTGTATTTTGTTATTAGCAATTTAAAATGTTTAAATTCAAAATCTCGAACACGTGTTAAATAGAATGTTCTTGAACGTTTCATTTTAATATCAGATTTCTTATAGTTGCAGTTTGCAAGTAACCTATTTGCTGTAAGTTATACCAGTTCAAAGTTGTTAATAATATTAAATATCGATGAAATTGTAGCCGTTATGTTAGGATTTTTTTTGTGTGTTGATTACAAAAAAAAACCTAGCATGTGTATAAACCTCCATGACTGATATTAAATGATTAATTAGAAATCACGTGATAAAATCGAATGGATTATATAAATGTGGTCAGCATGTAACGCGTGGCTTTCATTACTGGTTCTGCATTGGTTGTTGCTCAAAGTCGTTGGTTTAGCTCATTCATTTATTTACCATCTAAAACTTTAATTGCAAACATTTGAAATAATCTGAAAAGAAAAAAATATAATCATGGCTCCAACTCCCGAAGACATTAAAATGCCCAATTGGGCTGTTCCTGAAGATATTGTGATTGCAGGTGTTTCGGGTCGTCTTCCCGAATCGGACAATGTTTACGAATTTCGTGACCATCTGCTTAGCAATGAGGACATCATTACAGCGGACGATCGAAGATGGCCGGTTGGATTTCTTGGTCTTCCTGAAAGATCTGCTAAACTTCGAGACCTGACCAAATTTGATGCTGGCTTGTTTGGAGTCAACCAAAAAGTCGCCAATGCTATGAGCCCTAAGATGAGACTTCTCCTTGAAGCTACTCATGAAGCCATTTGCGACGCTGGTAATGCTCGTTGAGTTTTTTTTTATTTTAATATTGTCTTAGCTAACTTTTGACGTTTTTTGTAAAGGTTACAACCCTATTGATTTGAGAGGAAAACGCGTTGGTGTCTTTGTCGGCGTTTGTAACACTGATATCTACGAAGGATTGGATCGCAATCCAGAACATCCTAATCCTTATTCACTTTTGGGTGGATTCAGAGCTATGTTTGCCAACCGAGTCAGCTATCAGTTTGACTTCACTGGTAAATAAAACAATTCACTGAAACACTTTAGTCTTAAAGAGATAACAAATTTTAATTTTTTATTATAATTCAGGTCCAAGTGTATCCGTTGATTCCGCTTGTTCATCGAGTTTGTCGGCATTGAATGAAGCCGTGCTAAACATCCGAAGTGGTCGATGTGATGCTGCTATTGTTGGAGGTGTTAACGTTAATGTCAGACCAACTATCACTTTGGGTTTCCTTCGTTTGGGTGTACTTAGCATGGATGGTGTTTGTAGAACTTTTGATGCTGACGGTAAGTCAAATTAATTAGTTTTAAGGTTCAATGTTTAGTTTATTCTATTTTCTTTCAGCTAAGGGTTATGTACGAAGTGAAGCTATCATTGCGGTATTGTTGATGAGAAAAAGTGTAGCTAGAAGAGAATATGCTACCATTTTGCATTCAAAATTGAACGCTGATGGTTATAAGGAACATGGTAAGTATCTCATGACTTTATCCTTGAGGATCGATACGTGTTTACTGAAGTAATATTATTTGCTTTTCAAGGTGTTACTTATCCTAATGGAATTCGACAAGGTCAACTTTTGCGTGAAATTTATACTGAAGCTAATATTGATCCTAGAGACGTTGAGTACATTGAATGTCACGGAACTGGAACTGGCGTAGGAGACCCAGAAGAGCTTAACAATGTTGCTGCCTACTTTTGTCCTAAAGACAGAAAGGTTCCCTTGTATGTCGGATCATTAAAATCTAACATTGGGCATCCTGAGGGTCCATCAGGTAATTAAATCTAATTTTTGGTACATTTGATTGTTTATTTATACTTACATTTGTGTGATTTATTGTTATTGATTAGGATTGGCTAGTCTTATTAAATTGATTATTGCAATGGAGGAAGGAGTTATACCAGCAAATTTACATTTTAGGTCACCAAATCCAAGAATTCCATCACTTTTTGATGGCAGTGTAAAAGTAGTAACTCAAAACATTCCCTACCATGGTGGAATTATGGGTATTAACAACTTTGGTTGGGGTGGTGGAAACGCTCACGTTGTATTGCGACCAAACCAAAAAGCCAAAATTATACCAGCGATTCCTTTCAAAGAGCCACTGAAGTTGTTTACTCATGCCGGCAGAACGCAAGAAAATGTGGGCGAAGTTCTTGCTGCTGTCGAAGCAGATCCCGCTGATCGCGATTTGTACACTTTGCTAACGTTTTTAGCTAATGCTCCCTTACGAACTCATCTGCACAGAGGTTTTACCATCGTAAATGGAGCTGAACAAGTTAGAGAAATCGGGGTAAATGTTGAAATATACTGTACATTTAAAATTATACATGTAAACTAACTTTAAGCGAATTTTGACAGCCTGCTCCAACAGAAAAGAAGCAAATTTGGTACATTTTTACTGGTATGGGTTGCCAATGGAAAGGAATGGCCCGTGAATTAATGCAACTTACACCATTCCGTGACACAATGCTAAGAGCCAATGAAATATTGAAACAGTACAACATTAGCATGACTGATATGATCAACAGTGATGATGACAAAATATTTGATACTCTTACAAACTCAACTCTTTGCATCTCATTAACCCAAGTAAGTTAAATGCGATTGTCTGCAATTTTGTTAATTTGTAATTAACTTTGTTGTGTAATTAATTTGACTAGGTTGGTATTGTAAATGTATTCAAAGCTCTTGGCGTGGAACCTGATGGCATTATTGGTCACTCAGTAGGAGAATTAGCCTGCTCTTATGCTGATGGTTGTTTCACTGAGGAACAACTCATTCAGGTTGCTTATTGGAGAAGCATTTTGACTATGAAACACGTATCAACTGATGGTGGAATGGCTGCTATTGGTTTGTAATTATGATATTAATTTTTGTAAGAACAACTGTTATTAAAATAAATTGCGTTGCGCAGGTATAACATGGGAGGAAGCTAAACGAAGATTACCAGAAAATATTTGGCCAGCTTGTCACAACGCTGAAGACAATGTGACTATTTCTGGTCTTGGAGAATGTGTGAATAAATTCGTCGATGAAATTTCTAAAGAAGGAGTATTTGCTCGACATGTGAGAACTGGCGGTTTAGCTTTCCATTGTAAATTCATCGAACCGGTCGCACCGCTTATGATTCAAGCTATTTCTAAAGTAAGTTGGAACTTAAATCATTTGTTTTTACAAAAATTATTGATATGATTATGTCATTTAGTTTCTTCAAAATCCTAAACGTCGAACTTCGCGTTGGTTAAGTACTTCTGTTCATGAATCTCAATGGGGCTCTGAATTGGCGCAGTTTTCTTCAGCCGAATATCAAATTAACAATTTGGTCAGTCCAGTTTATTTCAAAGAAGCAATGGCTAGAGTTCCAAAAGATGCTCTGGTTGTGGAAATTGGACCTCACGCGTTACTTCAGGCTATCGTTAAACGTAATTTAGGACCAGAAGCTACTTATTTCCCTCTGCAAAAACGTAATCAACCCGATGGTTTGATGACTTTCTTAACTCAACTTGGAAAGTAAGTTTCTTATGTTTTCATTACAATGTTCATTAACTAATTTCCGATTTGATTATTATTTTAGGTTGTATATTAAAGGATTGGACTTTGACATTAAGAATCTTTACGAACCTGTTCCTCTTCCAGTACCAAGAGGAACTAAAATGATCTCACCATTACTTAGATGGGATCACACTGACGAATACCGAGTTGTTCCTTATGACTTTTTTATGAGTGGTGGCAAATCACAGCAGTTTGTTGAAATAGCAATTGCAGAGGAAGATGCAAGTGATTACTTTTTGAACGATAGCTCTATTGACGGACGAATTATTTATCCAGCAGCTGGTTACATTGTAATTGCCTGTTTATTTCTTTTTAAATAAGTTTATCATTCGATAAATTGTATAATCTTAATTTCAGGCATTGGTTTGGAAAGCGTTTGCTCGAATTAAGGGAAAAGAAGCCACTCAAATGCCAATTGTTGTTGAAAATCTTGCAATTCATCAGCCAACAATTGTTACCAAGAAAAGTGAGAAATAGACAGCAAAACAAAACTATGAAACTTTACTATTAAATATATATCTCAAACAGATTTGACTACTCTGGCAATTGGTGTGATGGATTGTGGTGGGCATTTTGAAATTAGTGAAGCTGGTATTATTGTAGCTACTGGAAGAATCTACGAACCCGAAGAACCTACTTTACAATACAAGGACGATATCCGGGTTCCAACTGATACAACTGGACACTTAAAACTGAACACTGAAGATTTTTACAAAGAACTTCGCCGAAGAGGTCACACATATGGTCCTAAATTCCAGAATGTGTTGGAAATTGATAACAGAGGTAATTTTCAAACATATAATTAAATGTGATTTAATTATCATGTTAACGGAAAATACAATCATTATTGATTACAGCAATAAGTGGTAAAGTTCGTTGGGACGGCAATTGGGTAACTTTCTTAGATACCTTGCTGCAAATTAATTTGATGGGAAGACAAACCAGAGGACTTTTGTTGCCAACTGGCTTAGAATACCTGAAAATTAACCCATTTATTCATCCAGTTCCCGATACTGATCAAACAGGTTTGATATTGCTAATTTATATTAGTTTTACTAACTTTTGGTGACTGCAAGTTTAAATGGTAAATTATTTACAGAGGTGTTGTCTGTTGTTGCTGATCACGTTGTTAATGTTGTCATATCTGGAGGCATTGAAGCTAAAGGTTTGGAAGTTACAGCTGTTACTCGTAGACAGCAACAGAAGGCATCCACAGTTATCGAGCGACATTCTTATGTGCCATTTAACGATAAGTTAGTACTTAAAAGTTAATGGTTAAGCGCAAGCATTTTTATTTTATAATCATTTCATTTTTTTAGAGTACATTGTGTGCATATCGTTGAAGCTCTTAAGCCTGCAATTGACATTGTTTTGGAAAATACTAGTTCTTCCAAAGTCAAGGCTGTTGAAGTTAGAGCAACAGATACGAACTTGTACACTAAAGTTCTCCCAATTTTTAAATCGAATTTAGATTCTCAGGTAATTGGTTGAGTAGCTAGGTTGTCAATTAACGGTTTTTTTTATTTGTTATTTTTATATAACAGACAGAAGTAATCGTGACTGATGCAAACAAGGACCGAGTCGATTTGGTGCAAACAAAGAAATTAGGCGTTAGTGTTGCTCAGTGGGATATTGCATCTGAAGATGCCCCATCAAATGTCAATGGAGCTCATTTAGTGTTTGGACATAGTGTACTAACATCAAATAAAGATAATTTATCAGCTGTAGTTGAAAAGCTGGTCAATGCTGTTGTTGAAGGAGGCTTTTTGTTGCTCACTGAGCCGGCTATTGATCAAACATTTACCAAAGCATTCCAAACAGCTGGTCTTCAATTAATTGCTGAGAAAATATCATCCGTTAACTCGATTCTTTATCTGTTAAGAAAAGTTAGTATTATTTTACAATACAGTGATTGATCGATTTGAATAAAACAAAACCAAATTGTTCACTCAGGTCACACCAATTGAAAATATTAATGCAGTTGTTATTCATGACGGTGAATACGACAAATGGTTGGAACCTATCAAGAAATATTTGAAGAGTACCGAAGAAAGTTTGTGGCTATTAGGTCATGATAAGCAAACCAATGGTGTCATTGGGTTGGCTAACAGTCTTCGCCATGAAGCTGGAGGAAATCAAGTCAGAGCGATTTATAATCCAAGCTTAGATAGTAGTAAAGCCAAGCAGTTCTTATCAGATCCCGTTAAAGCATTGAAAGCTACTTACCCAGAGATTTTAAAGAAAGACTTGTTCCTTAATGTCAGTAAGAATGGCACTTGGGGAACTTATCGACATTTACCATTAGATCGAAGTATGTTTAACTAACAATTGGACTTTTATTTACCGATTTTTAACCTGTCAATATTTTATTTTTAGACGCATCTAATGAAACATTAGAAACGAGCGATGCTTACATTAACATTTTGAATAGAGGTGACTTGTCAACTCTCAGTTGGGTTGATTCTCCATTGAAAAAACTCACTGGAAGCTCGACACCACATCTTGCTCAAGTGTATTACGCAGCTATTAATTATAAAGATGTTTTATTGGCAACCGGCAAGATTTCATCAAGTGCAAAACCAGAGGACTGGGCGAACCGAGATTGTCTTGGAATGGAATTTGCTGGAAGAGACGAAAATGGTCGTAGAATTATGGGTATTGTCCCATATCGTGGTTTAGCTACTGTAACCACTTATGATCCATTGCTGAAATGGGATGTACCTGAAAGCTGGACTTTGGAAGATGCAGCCACTGTTCCTCTTGTCTATTCAACTGTAATTTTTTTAATGCATCTTAACACTGAAAACGTATATAACCTCTAGTTTTTATAATCTAGGTTTACTACGCTTTAGTTGTAAGAGGCGATTTATTGAAAGGAGATAGAGTTTTAATACATTCCGGCTCTGGTGGAATTGGCCAAGCAGCTATATCGGTTGCTCTCAGCTATGACTGTGAAGTTTTCACGACTGTTGGTAAATATGGCACTTATAATAATAACTCGGTTTGGTTTTCATTTGGTTAAAAATGTATTTGTTAATATTAAATGTAGGAAGCGAAGAGAAAAAAGAGTTTTTGCTTAAGCGCTTCCCAAAACTTAAAGCTAGCAACATATTTAGCTCAAAGGGTCTCAAATTCGAAAATGACATTAAGTTTGCCACCAACGATCGAGGTAACAACATATTTAAGAGTATTTAAACCACTTAAACTTAAGTTATATATTAAACACAGGCCTTGATGTTATTTTGAGTCATCTTTCTGGTGATGCACAAAAAGCATCCATCCGACTCATTGGAAAAGATGGTCGATTCTTGGAGATTGGAGGATACGATTTGTCAAGCAATACTCAAATGGGTTAGTAAATTAGTTACCTTAAATTCATAATCAAGACAGCAATTGATCCTGAATTATGTTTTAAAAATTTGACAGGAATGGCTGTTTTCAATCGAAATTGTAGCTTCCATGGAATCTTTGTTGATAGCTTGTTTGATGAGAAACATCCAGAGAGACAAGAAGTCAGTGAATTAGTGACTAAAGGTATCAAGGACGGTATTGTTAAGCCACTTACCAGACATGTGTACAGCAAAGATGACGTTGAAACGGCGTTTAGATTTATGGTCAGTGGAAAGCACATTGGAAAAGTTTTAATCAAGGTATGGGTGTTGAAGTCGATTTTGCGCTTACAAACATTGATCCTATTTTATCTTGTACAGGTGGCCGATGAAGAGTCACAGAAAGTAGTATCAAAACCAAAGAAACCGACTATTAAAGCTCTTTCAAACACAACTTGTTCTGCGCACAAGTCTTACATTGTCGCAGGTATAAATTTTGTTTGATGGTAATCTTTTGAATTCTTTCTTCCATTTAATATAATGTTTTAAAGGTGGTCTTGTTGGATTTGGATTGGAGATTTCTCACTGGTTGGTTGATCATGGTGCTAGAAATCTGGTTATAACATCCGATACTGGTGTTCGTGATGGATATCAGTGCCGATCCATCAGAATCTGGCGAGAGCAAGGAGTTAAAGTTTCTGTAGTTAATTACGACACTAGCACAACTGAAGGTGCAACAAAACTCATTAATGAAGCTAATACAGTAGCTCCTGTTGGTGGCATTTTCAACTTGACCAACGTAAGTAAAATTTTAAACAAATCTGGTTGAAGTTAAATTCATAAAATTCTTCTTAACAGATTGTTCGAGATGCACCTTTAGATGCCCAAACAGTAGAATCGTTTTCAGCAGTGGCTAATCCTAAAGTTCGTTCAACGAGTAATTTGGATGCTGTAAGTCGTAAACTGGCACCACAATTGGATTGGTTTGTCGTGTCCTCATCGTTGAGCAGTGGAAGAGGTAATGCAGGTCAAGCCAATTCGGGATATGCAAACTCAGTGGTCGAACGAATTGTTGAACAAAGAAGACATGATAAACTTCATGGTGTGTTTGACTTTGCTTGGTGACAGTTCTTTGCTTTACTGAAACAATTTTATTTGAATGAATTTAGGTTTGGCTATTCAATGGGGAGCTATAGGAGATTTAGGTGATCAATTGGAAGGCTATAGTACTCCAGTAAGAGGCACTGTACCTCAATCAGTTCATTCAAGCACAACTGCACTGGAGAATTTCCTTGGTCAAAACCATCCAGTTGTTTCAAGCTTTGTTCATACTTCCACATTTGAAGAACAACATAAAAAGAGCTTGGTTGATACTATTGCTCACATTCTAGGTAAATTGATCTGACAGTCAATATTTTAAACTTGTTAACTAAAAACAATTTTTACCAATAGGTGTTGAAGACATTAAAGATGTTCATCCAAGCACAACACTCGATGAGCTGGGAATTGGTCTAATAACCGGCGTTGAAATCCAACAAATTCTTGAGAAACAATATGATCTGGTGTTGCCACTCGCACATATTAAGAAAATTACAATTGGTAATTTGGGAGGAGTTGATCGTGGTGAACCATTGCCAGATTTCAAAATCGCAAAGGGAAGACAGGTTAAACGAAAAACCAGTTTGGAAGAAGAAGAGATTAAAGCTTTCTTGGGAGCCACTCAGGCACCACCGCTTCCAGATGTGCTACCAACATTAAAGACCGAACATTAATCATTCCATAACCACCAGTAACAGTAACCAATGCAGAACCCAATGATTAATACAAAAAGGCATCTTTTAAATTCCACTTTTTTTTCTTCTTTAATTTGTAAACCAGTAAAAATATAATAAATATTTCACTTCATGTTAAATTATACAGTACGAAACCTTATTACGTTTTCTTTACAAAAGTATTTCCGTGAAATAATCATTTACTTTGCATTTAAAACGTACTGTGTATATTTGTATATTGGCGAAATTATAATTTACACAAAATTCCACATCTCATATGGTCAGTCACCAAATATTTTGGAAAATATTATGCTAGCTTAACACTAAGTTTATATTAAACCAATCCATGTGTTTCATGGCCATTTGATTGCTTAACTTTAACAAATAAACTTGTTTAAATATCATTAAATAACAAACATAAATATAACAATAAACTTAAACAGAAACATAAGTGTATAACACTTTACGTTTACAAATAACTTACTTTCTAAGTGGATTATAAGTTTTAAAAGCAGTTTTCAACATAATATAACGGAAATAACAAGAAAATTCAATCAAACATTTCACACAAAGCTCCTCCAGTTTTAGCTTTGATCTCTACTGGTACTTTGGTTGCCTGAAATGTCATGTACAATCATGTTAATAACTTGACACCTGCAATAATCGCAATGTTTTCCAAATGTACCTTTGTTGGCTTCATCTCTGCCATTTGAATGGTTTTTTGATATTTGTTTTCTCGAGACTTGTAAATTTTTTGCTGTTTTGGTTTATTCATGAACTCCGTTTCACTGTTGGGCTTATCAGTTATAAATGAACTTTGATGAATTCCAGAAATATAAGAAGGTTGATTGCAGCCCTGTAAAAAAGTATTAGTAACGAAATTAAATATTCAATATTAAACGCTACCTTCGAGATCGTTGCTGCATCTTTTATGAAGTAACTGGTTGCCGTTTGAAATGAATTTTGATTAAGTTGACGTGGTTTCTGTCTCCAGTATTCATGGCTCTGGGAAAATTTAAAACAAACAGTTTACAAAACTCAAACATACTATTTCCGATTGCTCATAAGCTTATACATTAAAATCATTGTCATCTTCATCATCGCTAAATATCTCTTGCTTAATTTTAACTTTAGTGTAATCAATTTGCTGTAGTTGTGGTGGTGATGATGACTGATATTCTTCTTCACTGTCACTGCTCAGCGTTATCACTTCAATGATGATTGGCTTTTTCACAATAAAAGTGACTTTATCTGGTTTCTTTTTTCTTAATGCTTTAGTAAGGCTATTTCGACCAGTGCTTTTTCTAATTTCCAGTGGATTATATTGACGACGACGTTTAGGTTTTTCGTCTATATCTAAATCCATAAAATGACAGAAATTGCCTTTCATAGTGGTGGTGGTGGTCTCTTCAAGATCTAAACTGCTGTCATCATCATCTTCAAATTTCCTAACTACAACATTTTTACTGAATTCATTGCGTTGCTGTTTTGCAGGCATAAAACCATCACTGTCATCTTTCCAATCAAACTCGCAGGAACTCGATGTAGAGGCCGAGTTTTTTCTACTTACAAAAGCACAGATTTTTAATCGATCAATGTAAAACATCCTTTTATTAAAACAAGTATTACTGAATGTCAGCTGCTTTTTTCTGTTTTTCGACGTTACGTTTGGCTTTGCAAAGCAGTTGTTCTTTGCTTAAAAATGGGTAAAGTTCTTTTAAACGTTTGTATTCAGCGTCTATTTCCTTTTTGGCTTTTATACGCTTGTAATTGGCATACGATTTTCTTATAGGATTTACTTTATTCCATAATGCATCCATTTTTGCTATGTAAATTGAAACTTAATTTTAAAGATTAGAACAAAAACGTCATCAAAGTAGACGTAAAGACGCTTACCTTTCCTTTTATAAACAGTTATTGTAGATGATATTTTTATAAGGTAATTTTCTGTATGTTAAACATAAAATTTGACAAAATTAATTGTTATTAAATAACAGACATTTACTGTATCTTTATTTTATTACCATTTATCGTAGAATTCAGACGATTTCCAACAGACACCGACGCTAGCAGAAAACGCTACCGTAGTTGAGCGCGCCAACGTTTACGCACTGTAGAACACTGTGATGTCATCATAATGATTGCGTTAAAGTCTATTGGAATTTCATCAGTTGTTGAATTTACTTTAATTCTACAAAATATTTTGGTGATGATCAAATAATTATTAAGTAAGCAGATCCACCGATAAACCATAGATAGTTTGTGATACAGTAAACAATTTAATTATCAGCTGATTTGGCAAGTACCGGCCATTACTGCATAAGACTATACTGTAAGTAATGAACTACATTATCTCTACATGATTGAATCCTAAGACAAAATGTGACGTTGGATCATCACTAGTATTTGTTATTTAAGTGAAAGATTCATTATAATTTCCTATAATCTAGAAGAATCATTATTAATTATTGACTTACAGTATTATGCTAGCTGAGCAAGATAGGATTAAAAATCAAAGCTCATAATCATTAGCCGGCAACGCTGTCATGTTAAACAAAAATGCCAAAATGGAGATTGATGATTCCGCTTCCATTGGAGCTGACGAAAAAGTTGGTATTTTTGCGTGATTTGTGCAGTTAAATTACGTCGATACTTTTAACTTAAATTGCGTTGGTGTTGTGCAGTGAATTCGTGTTTCTGTTGTGCAGTATTGAGTTATACAAATAACTGAAATGTAGTGCAATGAAGTGGAAATGAAAGGCGAGTTGTATTTGTTTGATTAACAAATGGTGTATTTTTCAGAATGATTTAAGAAATTTAATGTTGGTAAAAGACAAACTCTTATACAAGTTTACAGTATACGAATACAATGTTATGTTTACAGTACATAAACTTACTGTTTGTTGACGGTAATTGCTGTTTTACAAGATCCTGTATACTAAAACTTAAAAAGAAACATGTAATTTTACCAAGGTTAGGTTATTTTTCACTTACATTTTATTTACACAGCTTTAATTAACGTGACAAAACATTTTTTTTTTTTTAAAAAAAACTGGATTTATTGTTTACAGTAGGTATTTATTTCTTCCATGTTTTTCCCCTTGTTGACACGTTTAGCAATTGCATCTTCCATGAAACGTGGAAATAGTTTATAAAGCCAAATAATGATTTTTGTATTTGTTGGATATACAACTTCGTATTCTCCATTTGCTACGCCTTCGACGATCAAATCAGCTGCTACGTATTTACTGCCGGATACGCGATCAACTTTTTGCGTGGTCCCAAGTTCTTTCGATAACTCTTTAACTCTTTCTGTATCTATAAGTCCAAACACCATCGCTGTAACTGTCACTCCTGTTTTACGGATACGTTGTTCTTGTCTTAGCGCTTGACAGAATGACCATAATGCACTTTTTGTTGATCCATAGGTGGAACACCCTGTCCAAGTTATCTTTCCAGAGATTGAGCAAATGGTGCAAATGGCTCCTCGACTTTCCTCCAACAAAGATAGAAAACGCCTGATTACGTCGACGTGTGACAAGTAATTAGTTTCATAAACCCATCGATGATGATCGTAATAATTTTGGGTGCCATTAATCCACCTGTATTCGATGACACCGTGGATGGACATTAAAATGTCGAGACCATTCAAACTTTGTGTAGCTTCATCATAAAGTTTTTGACGGTCTGAATCATTGGTCATGTCAGCTACAACTGTGTGTACGGAAGCAGCACCTAGTTGTTTGCATTTTGTTGCTACTTTTTCAAGTAATTCAGATTTGATATCGGTGATAACCAATTTAGCTCCTGCATTTGCATATCGATATGAAACTTGCTCTCCAATTCCTGATGAAGCACCGGTAACAAGCACACGCTTACCTCGAACTGATTCAGGATTAAACTTGGGTTTCTTCTTAAATAACAACATATAAAGTAGTCCAGCAATCACCACACTAGATATTACAAGTTCAACACAGCAAGCCATGATTAATTAGAGTTTTATCGAGAAGTTAAAATATAGTAGTTGTGGTGTAAATCAGAACCGTAATCTTCAAAATGCTGTATGCACACGATATTTATATGCAAACTAGCTGTACCCGTCGCGCCTTGATGGGAAAATTATGATGACTCTGGGGGGCAATATTTAAAATACTTTTATGGCAGAAACCTTAGCGGGAGTGTACTCAACAATTTCCTAGACTCCCCAATAACTATCCGTTGCGTTGCTCCATGATGTGGGCGCCCTTTATGAATTATATGAACTCTTATTATCAAAGTGGAATAAGTCCAATTGTGACTCTCAATCTAGAGATTAGGGTCCTGGGGCTCCCATACCCCCCTCCTTTCCTCCCTCCCGATTTTTATGCCAAAAGTCTGTTTGAAGGCCAAAAGGTGGACTATGTTCAATTGCAATTAAATAGTGAAAAATTCAAATCAAAGATTAGAGTCCTGAGACTGATATTGAAAAACTTTTTATGCTTATCTGGTTCAAATTAGTATATTGAACAACTTCCCAAAGTTTCATGGAGATCGAATGAAAGGTTTAGAAATGCATTAACCGCAAACTGTCATAATTTTGAATTTAAAATAAAAATTTATTAATTAACATTTATTTATTTTGGTCTAAAGTTAATTATCTTGTTTAAAATATGTAATGCAAAAAGAATTTGTAAAAATATTACTATGTTTAGTGATTTTTGAAAAAAACTGAAGGTGTTCAAATACTTTTTTTGTATCACTGTATATACAGTAAATAACGACCGACAACGTAGTGTTGAATTAACGTTGCCATAAAAAGCCAGGTTTATGATTATGTAAGTTGTAATGAAAGTCTAAATCCAATAAGCTATAAGTTGAATTGCTTTTTGGGAGGAGGAATACGCTTACTGAATGCGAATAAGTTATACAAATATACACAGTCAAGGACACATCACTTTTTTTTATTTTGATTTGAAGGACATTATTTATACAGTAGTTTTATCAACTAAGTGATGGAAGTCCTTCCTAAAAGTGTACAATACTGTAATGTTTTGACAATTATTTTGTAAAATGTAGACTAGTGAGAGTTAATTAATGTAATCTCTTATTGCTAGCCTTATCAAATCTGAAGATCATGAATTGAACATTAAACAAATTGATTTTTAAAATTTTTTTTATCTACAATTAATCTTCCAAGTCTAATGCAATTCATTTAATAAATACTCAAATTAAAACGGATGTTATAAGATTATGAATGTCTATTTTTATTATTTAAGTTAGATTTTGTTTTCAAAAAGTTAGATTTTCTTTACTAGTCTTACAAACTGAAAGTAGTTATTGTTTTTACACTATATTGAAATGCAAGTTGAATTTTCAGACATAAAAAGTACTATGTTGTCGAAAAAATGCTGATTTATGGTTCATATGACATATGATTTATGTCCATTTGAAGTTATACTCAATAACTGTCATAGCTCTTTATTTTTTAACTGATACCATTTTCGACAAGTTTTATTATAAAATAGATTAAACAACTTATATTTGCTATAATATCTACAAACAACAACTATCCTGTAGCTAATTTTAATGTGTTTTAGACATATGTTTACCGCATGTGTTGCCTTATGATGCTCAAGCTTGTGAAGAATTGTACATTATAAATCGTATAATATATATTTATTGTAGCAAAACACAGTATGGCGTTAATTATGCACTGTTTTAACTGTTTAATTGCAGTAATAAATGGATCATAGATGAAGTACTGTACTTATGGGCATGTACATGTATAATTATTATTTTTATTGTACTGTACATCCCATTCGGGCAAAGTCGGTATATTTAAGTATAAATTACTATACTGTATTAAACTATTTTTTACACGTGTTATATTTTTTGTACGTGTTTTTTTTCCTTATAGGTTACTTCAATATACTGTACTTTAATAAATTTAGTTATTTAAGTATCAAATTTAGAGATAATACTGAAATTGGATCATGGACTTCGACATAAGTCGATAACACGTTGTAAATTACATTAATAATTCAAGTTGCACACTTTTTAATGAAAATTGAATAATGAATTAAATCTGGTTGCAAAATCTCAACTTAGTATATTTTGCTTATAACTTTATACTTTAATACAATGTTTTGCATATTAAATTTTGGAGGCTGTACAGTATTTGTATGTAACCTACTTACAGTACTATGAGCTGTATAATGATCACAATGTCCTTGATGGTTTTGATGTTTAGTAATCCGCCCACCAAAGAGCTATTTATAACTTATAAATTATAAGTTTATAGATTTACGGATTTTGATCAACATTATATCGAATGGCGTAAATAACTTCCAACGACCTGTTAGGTTAAAACTGCCATCATTCAACGAGGGTGTTATCTGTCTGAAAGTTCCATTTTGTGTATGGTATGTTAACAATACTGTATAAAGTTTAAAACTACGGTGAAATTGTTTTAACGTTTTGATTGAATTGTAATTCGTTATGGCTTGCTGTTCTGGAATTTTAATATCTGGTCTAGTGATTGTGGGACTGCTCTATGTGCTGTTCTTTAAGAAAAAGTCCAAGTTTAACCCTCAGTCAATTCGAGGAAAACGTGTGCTTGTTACTGGGGCTTCATCTGGAATTGGAGAGCAAGTTGCTTATAAATACGCTAAATTAGGAGCTAAATTGGTCATCACTGATATTCGTCCTGAATTATTAGAAAAAGTAGCTAGTAATTGCAGAGACTATGGTGCTTCTTCTGTAAATACGGTCGTAGCTGATATGACCAACGATTCTGACCGCCAAAGGCTTTATGATGAAACTACACGCATTTTGAAAGGTTTAGACATTTTACTGTCAATCCATGGAGTCTTAAAATACGGATGGGTTAAAAACGCTCAAACTTATTATGATCATCATCGATGGGTTTTCGAAACAAATTATTTGTCACACGTCGACCTGATCCGGCGTTTCCTGTCTTCGTTGGAGGAAAGTCGTGGAGCCATTTGCACCGTATGCTCAGTTACTGGAAAAATCTGTGGAACTGGATGTTCTGCTTATGGAGCATCGAAAAGTGCTTTATGGTCATTTTGCCAAGCTCTCAGACAAGAACAGCGAATTCGTAAAACAGGAGTGACAGTTACAGCGATGGTATTTGGACTTATAAACACAGACAGAGCTAGAGATTTAGTCATGAATGAAATTGGATCAAAATACCAGTTTGACAAAGTTGCCGGCAATAAAGACATCGCAGCAAATCTGGTTGTGGAAAGTGTGGCTAATGGAGAATACGAAGTTTTATATCCATTGAATACAATAATAATTGTTTGGCTTAGTAAATTGTTTCCACGTTTTATTGAGGATCGGTTAGCTTCTTATTCAAATAAAGACAAAGACTTGCATTCGTATGAAGTCAACAACTAAATACTTAAGCACTATAGATCCTTGTAAAATGCCGTTTTGTTAATTTGAAATGAATAAAATGATATTTTAAAGGTCTAACATAATTTACTAAATCTGCATTCTGGCAAATTGCTCTGTATTTTAGATATGGAATCTGGCTCTGTGATCTTCGAATCGAAGTACACATGTCATTCAGTTCACAAACGATTTATGAACAGTAGAAACATTGACTATCAAGATTATTGATGATTGCGATTTATCATGTTCACTTCAACAAATATTTGATAAGGTACCGTTTTTGTCATACGAGTATACCGGGTGTCATTCTCAAAAACTGTAATGGATGGAGAAAAATGTTAAATGCAAAACTTAATAGTTTGATGAGATTAAATGTTTCTTTTGGATACATGTTTGTTTAGTGTTAAAACAATATTTCGATGTTATCTTAAAAAAAAGTAATTTATTTAATTTTGTTTTTAAAAGCTGTTCTATCAATCGGCTTCACATCATACAAATCGATACGACAGCTCAACATGATGTGAGACGAAAGTTCTTGCTGTCCCTCATCTGTCAGACTGCTGTCTTAGACAAAATTAATATTTTTAATTTTTTCTTTAAATAATTCACTAAATTCAACATAACAAGTGGTTGACCATCATATGCTCCCTCATATACAGCTACAATTTTTGGTTCTAACATTTTTCTCTAATTTATTATTGTTGAATGACAAAAGTGTTTTTCTCGTATTAAAATTACGCTCTGTATACAAAAGGTGTACTGTGTTCACTGTACATACAGTTCATACTCGCAAAGTCATTCTCACACACTTCAAACTTCATAAGTATACCGGTTTATACCGATACTATTATTTTAAGTGTCAGGCGATTTCACTACAATACAAAATAACGATAAGATTTATTGAGTTTTTAAGGTGTAATTAATTTTAAAAATACTTTTATTAGTTTAGATTGCAATGGGTCTATTTGGATAGGTTGGGAATTTGAATAATAATTGAACAAAAGCTGTCAATGATATAACAAAAAGTTAATAGACCTCGATCTACCTATTATTATACTAGTGATTAAAACTATACCAAGTGAGTGTTGAACGATAGTTTTTACAATCTAGTCGCCTCATTTGAGATTTATTGATTTGTTAATATCTGGTTAAAATTTAAATTGTCCTTCAAATTACTTATTATGTCCTTGACAGATGATTTGTATATTTATCAAATTACACGTGTAAGATGTAAAACGTGATAATAGGTACCTCATTCAGACATTTATTACTTTATTGAGGATTTGATGTACTGTACTTTGTATGACTTAAGAAAAAAAACTAAAAAAAAGTATTTTTTGTTGATTTTATAGGAAAAAACATTTGTTGATTTTGTTATTTGATAGGTAAAAAAATTACAGAATAATAAAAAATCTTTATATTGGTTAATTACTTCAAAGTAGACATTTAATTACAGTTACTTACTGTATACTAAAATAAATGAGATTGTAATGGTAGGTGTTTTGAAAACAAAAAAAAATACTTGTAATACGATAAGTTATCATTTATAGTGGAGAGTAATCAATGATCATGTAATACAATTTTGTAAATTAACGTAATCACAAAACTTATTATTTGCAAATGTATGAAATAACTTGCAATATTGATAATTCTGTATACACTCTGTATAACTATAAAATGAGTACAGTATGTTAGTTAGATACTAGATAGAACTGGTAATTATGGAAAATACAGTATCGGTAGTAACTTCAAATGAGATAATTTATGTTGAGAGGATCATGCATGATATCAATAAGTTTATGATTACTTGATTAAATATTGAAGTTTTGTTTCGTTATCAGTGACATGAGAAGGACAACTAATCTCAATTGCAAAATTCAAAGTTTCACTATATAATCAAGCCAAGCATTTGGCTTGCTTCATTTGATCAGCATTGCAACAGGTTTCTACGACAATTCAACAGGTGAGTTATGCAGGAGCCTACCGTACTAAAGAAAAATAATTGAAAGATTTTGGAAATTAGCAATATGAATGTCATTTACTTTTATATTTTCACGTTTTATGAAGTGTTTCTATATGGTAAACATATGAACATAATATGCATAAAAAGTTTAGTTATTTTACTAAAAGTTCATGACGACACGTCATTGCGAAATATATTTTAATATATAATGTTTGGTGCATTTATTTGACTGAGGAATATTTTATTTTGCAGTCAATTACTCATGGCTGAAGACAAGTCATCTAAAGAGCCGACTATTAACCACATAGTCGTTTCACTATGGGGAGCAGAGATCACTCCTGCGTATCATGATTTCTTAAAGGAATCGGTTCCAGTAAACATGGGCGATTGTCTGGAACCAACTACATCAATTACTTTGCATCGGAGTATTAAAGGATATCCCTTCACTGCAACTATTTGTAGAGGAGTTTTTGAAGCTCAGCAAAGGATCAAGCTGAAAGAAAATGACGTTGTGTTAGCTGCTCCTATGAAAACTGGTACTTTTTAAATAATCACTAATGCTATAATTTTTGAAACTATTTTTAATTTAAAATTTTAAGGATCAACTTGGGTACAAGAGATTTTGTACAATTTGATGAACCCAGATGAGATTGATAAACCATCGTCAGTGCCTATTGATATTCGTGTGCCATTGATGGAACTTCCAGAGTGCGGATTGGAAACCATTAACGAAAGGCCATCACCCAGGCTTGTTAAAACTCACATCGCTTATGAGATTCTACCATTGGGGACTTGTAATAAGAAGTACAAAGTAATTAAAAAATTTATTATACTTTATACAGTATTAAATCAATATGACGTAGTAATTAAATATTTTTTAAAATTCTAGATAGTATATGTGACTCGAAATCCTAAAGATACAGCTGTTTCGTTGTATTATTTCTATAAAATGATGCCAGCTACTCAATTTAATGGAAGTTTTAAGGAATTCATGAATATGTTTTTTCATGGAAAATGTAAAAGAGATAAAATATCTTAATTTTACAGTTTATCTCTAATATGTGTGTTTTCTTATGCTGTTTTTTAGATTTTACTGCTCCTTTTGATAAACATGCATTGGGCTATTGGAATAACAGACATAATGGCAATATTATCATAATAAAATATGAAGACATGCAAAAAGTTTGTAAAATGAATTATAAATAATTATGCAACTTTTAATTTATTTGCTAAGTAAGTGGTATTGCTTTATAAGGATGTCGTCAATGAAATTTGTCGCATGGCTAAGTTTATAGGAGTCGACGATAGTGCAGCTGAAAAAGTAGCAGCAAAATGCTCTTTTCAACAAATGGCTAAAAATCCAATGACTCATCACACCCAATGGCAAGAAATACAGAACATGAAGGACGAGAAAGAATTCACGTTTATGAGAAAAGGTATATATCAATAAAATTGCATTTAAGTTCTTTCTGTGCTCAAATCAATGTACAACTTCCATGTAAATTTACTTAAATTTGACAATTCCGTAGGTAAAGTTGGTGATTGGAAGAATCATTTCGATGAAGAGACCAACAAACGATTTGATGAGTGGATTGAAAAGAGTTTTGCAGGCTCTGATCTGACATATGAATACGAATTATAGTTTCTGGTATAAATATAATTTCTACATATTTTTAATGCTGCAGTTTAAATGTAATTTAGCTTTCACTGAGGTTTTGCAGTAAGTTTTCTTTGAAATGATGCGACATTGAGAGAGTTCTGACAAAGCATAAAATAAATTCAACATTTAACACTAGTATTAGATAAAAATTATATAGACGTGCAATATACGATAAATTTATTAACTGTCACTGACATATCGAAAATATTTTAGTAGTTTTTTTCTCAGTCACAAAATAATACTGCTGATAACTTTGTAATTTTATTTGACGCATAACGATAGTGATCTTTATTATTATAGGACAAGTAAGGCAGTAAAGAAGAAACATGAACAATTGTGTGGCAAATAGGTAACGTCATAATTTAATCAATCTTAAGTCATTTATTTGATTGCTTACAACCGTATATGTAATTAAGTTATTTACGCAATTAGTTAACTATCCAAGCTGAAGCAAAAACACGTACTGTACTCTTAAATTACATCATTATGTCAAATTAATGCCTAACAGTTTCAACAAAAGCATGTAAGCATATAAAAGATTTAAAGCATGTAAGTTTTCAAACGTTTAAAGTTTGAAAAAGTTTCAAGGTTTTGTGCGCTTATTTTAATTCTAAATTGCGTCTATTAATTAGTCCTTGACATAAATGAAATTGCTTACTTATACACTTGTAAGTACCGTACGCTCATTATTTTGTGTCTTTCAAGATATGAACATATCGCTTTTATCGATTACGTATTTATTTTAACGATCGATATCATAAAATATTTCAGAGTATAAATGACGATCCAGTAATTGAACTTTATAAGTTATCAACTTATCAAGCAGTCACAAGAAGTAAAACGCTGAAAAAAAAAGTAAGAAACTATAACATTGTTATATTTATAATAATGTCAGCTAAGATTAAGATATTATGGTCTATGTTATGTTTATATTCAAATAATCGGAAAAAATTTTGATGTCAGGATCAATAATTTTTTTTGTTTTTAAAAAGTTTCTTTCATGCGTTCACAACTACTATTTTGTCGGCAATTTTTTTTTAGTTTTTAAAATATTGGTCAAAATCATATACTAAATTTATCAGCTCATTTTTTTAGTTGTAGAGTTAAATGGGTGTTATTATTTATACAGTGGAATCCCGTTAAAAAAACTCGCTTAATACAAAACAAAACTGCAGTCCTGCCGAACGTATAGGCATTTCCATACATTTATTTTCTTTTAATACGAAACAAAATCCGCTTAATATAAAAATAAATTTCGTTTTTCCAAATGAAAAACTGCATAAAAATGTAGAGAAAATCAAAATTCTTATATGCTTTGAAGTTTTTATAAAAACAAATACAAAATCAATACATTTTTTATTTGTTTTTATAAAAAAAAATTAAAATTACATCGGTTTTTCATAAATGCATACATGCACATTGTATGCACAAAATGCATAGATTTTATATGTAATATGGCGTAAATAATGATTCTCATATAATGTAAATTTAATATGATGTACTTGAAAAATGTTATTTTAGTAAGAATATATATTTTTTGCATGTGTTGGTTAAAACAAAATCCGTTTAATACGAAAACAAATTTCGTTTAATACGAAAACAAATCTCGGTCCCGAGAGTTTCTTATTAACCGGATTCCACTGTAATTACTACTCGATTATTAATGTTTATGAATTAATAAGTTTTATTTTGTGACGCTTTACTGTACAAAAAGTTTGTATAGTAACAGTAACCCAAGATTAATGTAAGTTTTAATATACTTACACGAAAACAATTAAGCCAAAATGCCATCAAATTATTTTAATGCTTGTAATATACAGTAGTACAGAAGGCCACTATTGATAAAGCAAACAAAAATGACTGATTATTTATTTGCGTGTCGTCCAAATTTCATTGATCTTATTCATTGATCCGTGCATTTTTTGTGAAAGATGGGAATGGTTAAAAGAACAGTTTATTTTTAAAAAATTATTTACAGTAGTTAATGAAATTGAAAAAAATATGAATGATAATAGATGATGTTAGGTGGTTTACAGTTATTAGCGATAATTTTATTGATTGATATAGTACATGTAACGTTATTGAGTTTTATTTTCTGTCATCTCAATCTGAGTGCCCAACATTATCACAGTTTTTTTTTCTCACAAACATAAACATCTACAATACCGTAATTATACTATATCAAAAGTTAATTCTACAGTATCGATTTTATTTTAAACGTAATGATGATCCTAATTAATCGCAATCAAACGTGGTCTGATCGTCTCCTTGAACTACCATAACAGATCAAGTATTCCTAATTCCTATTCATTAAATAACAGTAAAGTTCGAATATAAAATAACGCTAAGATTAATTGAGTTTTTAATGTGTAATTAATTTTAAATTACATTTTAATAAGGTTAGATTGTAATGGGTTTGTTTGGATAGCTTGGGATTTTGAATACTAATTGAACAAATGCTGTCAATGATATAACAAAAAGTTAATACACTTTGAGCTACCAATTATTATACTAGTGATTTAAACTATACTAAGTAAGTGTTGAACGATAGTTTTTACCATCTAGTCGCCTCATTTGAGATTTATTGATTTGTTAATATCTGGTTAAAATTTAAAATGTCCTTCAAATTACTTGTTATGTCCTTGACAGATGTTTTTTTTATATTTATCAAATTACACGTGTAAGATTTAAAACGTGATAATAGGCACCTCATTCAGAAATTTATTAATTCATTCACAATTTAATATACATTACTTTGAATGACTTAAGAAAAAAAACTGAAAATTTTTTTTTTATTTTATCTAGTGATTTTATTCATCTATTTTAAAAGTATGATTACAACCAAAAAAATTTATTTGATAGGAAAAAACATTACAGTTTAATAAAAAATCATTATATTGGTTAACTACTTCAAAGTAGACATTTAGCTACAGCAACTTACTGTATATTAAAATAAATGACATTGTAATGGTAGGTGTTTTGAAAACAAAGAAAATATTTGTTATACGATAAGTTATCATTTATAGTGGAGAGTACTCATGTAATACGTAATACAATTTTGTAAATTAACGTAATCACTAAACCTATTAGTAGCAAATGTATGAAATAACTTGCAATGTTGATAATACTGTATATACATAATTATGGAAAATATCGGTAATAACTTCAAATGAAATAATTTATGTTGAAAGGTTCATGTATGATACTAATAAGTTTATGATTACTTGATTAAATATTGAAGTTTTGTTTTATTATCAGTGACATGAGAAAGACAACTATGAAAGTTATTTACTTTTATATTTCCACGTTTTATGAAGTGTTTCCATATGGTAAACATATGAATATAAAGCGCATAAAAAGTTTAGTTATTTTTACTAAAAGGTTATGACGACACGTCATTGCGAAATATATTTTAATATACATTTTTTGGTGCATTTATTTGACTGAGGAATAATTTTTTTTGCAGTCAGTTACTCATGGCTGAAGACAAGTCATCTAAAAACCCTAATATTGAGCACATAGCTGTTTCAGTATGGGGAGCAGAGATCACTCCTGCGTATCATGATTTCTTAAAAGAATCGGTTCCAGTAAACATGGGCGATTGTCTGGAACCAACTACAACAGTCACTTTGCATCGAAGTATTAAAGGATATCCCTTTACTGCAACTGTTTGCAGAGGAGTTTTTGAAGCTCAGCAAAGGATCAAGCTGAACGAAAATGACGTTGTGTTAGCTGCTTCTATAAAAACTGGTACTTTTTAAATAATCACTAATGCTATAATTTTTGTAACTATTTTTAATTTAAAATTTTAAGGATCAACTTGGGTACAAGAGATTTTGTACAATTTGATGAACCCAGATGAGATTGATAAACCATCGTCAGTGCCTATTGATATACGTGTGCCATTGTTGGAACTTCCAGAGTGCGGATTGGAAACCATTAACGAAATGCCATCACCAAGGCTTCTTAAAACTCATATCGCTTATGATCTTCTACCATTGGGAACTTGTAATAAGAAGTACAAAGTAATTGCAAAATGGATTATACTTCACATCAAAATCGATAAGACGTATTAATTAATTATTTTTAATAATTTTAGATAGTATATGTGACTCGAAATCCCAAAGATACAGCTGTTTCGTTGTATTATTTCTACAAAATGATGCCTGCTACTCAGTTTAATGGAAGTTTTAAGGAATTCATGAATATGTTTTTCCTTGGCAAATGTAAACGAGAGAAAATATTTTAATGTTACAGTTTATCTCTAATATTTGACTTTTATTATGCTGCTATTTAGATTTTACTGCTCCTTTTGAAAAACATGCATTGGGCTATTGGAATAACAGACATAATGGCAATATTATTATAATAAAATATGAAGACCTACAAAAAGTTTGTTAAATGAATAATGCAATTTTTAATTTACCTTCTAATTAAATTGTATTATTTTTAAGGATGTCGTTAGCGAAATCCGTCGTATGGCTAAGTTTATAGGAGTCGACGATAGTGCAGCTGAAAAAGTAGCAGCAAAATGCAGTTTTCAACAAATGGCTAAAAATCCAATGACTCATCACGGTCAATGGCTAGATATTATGGATATGAAGAATGAGAAAGATTTCACGTTTATGAGAAAAGGTATGTATCAATAAAATCGCATAGAGGTTCTTTCTATGCTCAAATAAATGTAGAACTTTCATGTAAATTTCTTTAAATTTGACAATTGCGTAGGTAAAGTTGGTGATTGGAAGAATAATTTCGATGAAGAGACCAACAAACGATTTGATGAGTGGATTGAAAAGAGTTTTGCAGGCTCTGATCTGACCTATGAATACGAATAATAGTTTCTGGTATAAATATAATTTCTACATACTTTTAATGCTGCAGTTTAAATGTAATTTAGCTTTCAATGAGGTTTTCCAGTAAGTTTTCTATGAAATGATGCGACTTTGAGAGAGTTCTGACAAAGCATAAAATAAATTCAAAATTTAACACTAGTATTAGATAAAAATTATATAGACGTGCAATATGCGATAAATTTATTAACTGTCACTGACATATCGAAAATATTTTAATAATATTTTCCACAAAGTCGTAAAATAATACTGGTATTTACTTGGCCATTTTAATTGACTAAAAACGCATATGGTAACGATAGTGATCTTTATTATTATAGGACAAGTAAGGCAGTAAAGAAGAAACATGAATGATTGTGTGGCAAATAGGTAACGTCGTAACTTTAATCAATCTTAAGTCGTTGATTTGATTGCTTACAACTGTATATGCAAATAAGTTATTCATGCAATTCGTTAACTATGCAAGCTTAAGCAAAAACACGTACTGTACTCTTAAAATACGTCACTGTGTCAAATTAATGCCTAACCGTTCCAACAAAGTAGATTTAAAGCATATAAGTTTTCAAACGTTTAAAGTTTGAAAAAGTTTCAAGGTTTTATGCGCTTATTTTAATTCTAAATTGCGCCTATCAATTAGTCCTTGACATAAATGAAATTGCTTACTTGTACATTTTAAGTATGCTCATTATTTTTAGTCTTTCAAGATATGAACATATCAATTATTTCGTCATTCGCTTCCATCGATTACGTATTTATTTTAACGATTAATATCGTACAATTTTTCAGTATGTAAATGACGATATAAGTTATCAAGCAGTCACAATAAGTAAAACACTGACAAAAGAGTAAGTAACTACTGTATAACAATTGTTATATTTATAATAATGTCAGCTAAGATTAAGATATTATGGTCTATGTTATGTTTATACTCAAATAATCGGAAATAATTTTGATGTAACTTTTTTGTTTTTAAAACTTTTCCCTGTTTTGTCGGCAAGTTTTATTATTAAAATGCATGGTATTGGTCAAAATCACATACTTAATTGATCAGCCCATTTTTTTTTTTTTTTTGAAGAGTTGTAAAGTTAAGAGGATGTTGTTACTTATAATTACTACTCGATTATTAGTGGCTATGAATTAATAAGTTTTATTTTGTTACGCTTTACTGTATTTACTGTGTTAGTGTTACTTTATAATATTTTTGTATAGTAACAGTAACACATGATTAATGTAAGGTTTTAATTTACTTAAATGACATATAGGATGTAGATTGATAAATCAAACGCTTTTCTTTGCCACTATGGATAAATCAAACAAAAATGACTCCAATGTTCATTTAACTCATCACTCTACACATGCATTTTTTTGTGAAAGATGGGAATGGTTAAAAGTACAGTATATTTTTAAAAAATAATTTAGTTAATAAAATTAAAAAAAAATATAAATGATTATAGATGATGTTAGGTGGTTTACAGTTATTAGCGATAATTTTATTGATTGATATAGTACATGTAACGTTATTGAGTTTTCATTCAATATGAGTACCTAACATTCTCACAAGTTTTTTTTTCTTCTTACAAACATAAACATCTACAATACCGTAATGTTACTACAGTATATTAAAATTTAATTCTAGAGTATCTGTTTTATTTTAAACGTAATGATGATTCCAATTAATAGCCAACAAACGTGGTCTGATCATCTCCTTGAACCACCATATTAGGTCAAGTATTCCTTCCTATTCAGTAATTAACAGTAAAGTTCGCAACACAGAAATATCAAATTATTTTTTTTAACATATTATTGTCAAAAATTATAACTTGTCTAGTATTGATGAATGGTGATACTACTGTATTATGCATTAATATATTTTATTGCTTAAATTAAATACAGACGTTTTTAAAAGTTTCAAACTTTAACTAAAGACTTGGTACAGCAACAGTTTAATCTACATTTGAGTTGATGTATAGCGACTGTCTTTTTAAGCAAATTTACTGTCTCCAATTAAACTAAAGATGTAAAGCGACTGTCAATATGATAACAGCGAGTTTGGTTACATTAAATAACAAAGCTTAAGTTTCCTCTTATTCATCGACGTGGCATGAAAATGACGCATAATGAAGTCCAAAATTCAAAATACAATTGGACATACAGTATTGGTTTTTTTTTTACTTATGTAGAGTATTTTAAGGTGAATAATAAAAAACATAGATTTATAATTATTAACACTATTGTTTAACATAAGATTACTAGAAAACTTTATAACAATTAAATTATTTTTTTAAAGAAATTTAGCCATGGCCGAAGACAAGTCGTCAAAAGCTCCCACTATTAGCCACATTTGCTGTAAACTATGGGGAGCAGAGATAACTCCAGCATACCATGATTTCCTAAGGGAATCAATTCCAGTAAACATGGGCGATTGTCTGGAACCAACTACAACAATTACGCAGCATCGACATATACAAGGATATCCATTTACAGCGACCATTTGCAGAGGAGTGTTTGAAGCTCAACAAAGACTCAAGCTGAACGAAAATGATATCATGCTATCTTGTCCTATGAAAACTGGTACAATCAAATTAATGTTATAACTTTGGATTTATTTTTAATTTTCAATCTATTTTTTACAATTTTAAGGATCAACTTGGGTACAAGAAATTTTGTACAATTTGATGAACCCAGACGAGATTGATAAGCCATCAACAGTGTCGATCGATATTCGTGTGCCATTGATAGAACTTCCTGAATGCGGACTAGATACGATCAACGAAAGACCATCACCAAGACTTGTCAAATCTCATATTGGATATGAGATACTTCCATTGGGCACTTGTAACAAGAGATACAAAGTAAACGCCCAACATTTTTTTTTAAGTACTGAAACGTTTTAATGTAATATTTCATTTCGAGCAGAAAATTTACGTAACTCGAAATCCCAAAGACACAGCTGTATCGCTATATTATTTCTACAAGATGATGCCAGCGACTCAATTTAATGGAACTTTCAAAGAATTCATGAATCTCTTTCTTAATGGCAAATGTAAACAAGATAACACTGTGTCATTCATTATCTTTTAATTAATTGTACAGACAATATATATGGAGAAAAAGGTTAAATGCAAACTTGTAGTTATGGATGAGAAATATTTAATAATCAAATTTTAATAGTTTGGTTTAAAGTAGGATACTGTTTGTTTTGTTGTATACACTTGTGCATTGCAGTGCCGCTCATGTTAGGCAGCTTTCATAAATAAACTTTTCTACTTTTTTAAAAGCCGTTTGACCATAGAAAAAACTCCTATAAAAAGGTGCCTTGGTTCATCGTTTTTCCTTAATAATTGTTGACTATAAGTTTTGCATATACATAACCATTTTTCTTCATATATTAGCGTTTTTGAGAAAATTGTGATTTCTATTTACATTTGGTATTGATACTTCGACTAATAACTTATTTTATACATATGACTCAATAGTAATGTTGTGTTTTAATAGATTTTACAGCTCCGTTTGATAAACATGCTTTGGGCTTTTGGAACAACCGACACAATGATAACATACTAATAGTAAAATATGAAGACATGCAAAAAGTAATTTAAACGAGTTAATCTACTAGTATAACTGAAGTTACTCTTTACAGTTATTATTATACATTTTCTTCAAGGATGTCGTCAGCGAAATTCGTCGTATGGCTAAGTTCATAGGAGTCGACGATAGTGCAGCTGAAAAAGTAGCAGCAAAATGCACTTTTCAAGAAATGGCTAATAATCCAATGACTCATCACACTCAATGGCAAGAATTACAAAATATGAAAGATGGGAAAGAATTCACGTTTATGAGAAAAGGCATGGATCAATTGAACGATATAAAATACCTACAGTATAATTAATAGTATGACATTATTGTGTAGGTAAAGTCGGTGATTGGAAGAACCATTTTGATGAAGAGCTTAACAAAAGATTTGATGAATGGATTGAAAAAAGCTTCGCAGTCTCTGATCTTACATATGAATACGAAATATAAAATTTGTTATTGTCGGTTTGAAATTCATTAATACCGGTATGACTACTAAACTCAATAATATTGTTACAGACATTGTACTTCTACTAGTTAACTAATTTTTGATATTACTATAAAGCAACCAAACTGTAGTTTAAGAAATGCACAAATTAAATCTAAACTCTTTTCAGTCAAGCAGAATTAAAGTGTCCCTGAAGTAATGTTAAATGTAAATTTAACAAATTTACTAGTTTAGTTATAGCTGTAAGAAACTGCAACGATATTCAAGTAAGTTTACTATAAACAATAAACAAAAATTTATTTGTATTTGCAAAGCTGTAGCAAACATTTGGTTGTGAATTGCACCGTATTCGTCTCAAACGACATCGAAACTCATCACAAAGTTCAAATTGTTTTCGTATAAAATTTCATTCAATCAAGTTAAAGTTAGATGCAAATTAAATAACATATCAAACGATACCATTGGTACAAACTCAATTGTTTTCTCATAATAATTGACCAATTTGACATCAATATAAATAAATCACATGAAAAAGTATGTAATGAGTTTATTATTTTGAAACAACGGTGATTACACTTATGAAAAGAAAACATGTTTAATGAAACATAATATGGGAATAATAAAGTACAGTGAAATCCGTTTAACACGAAATTGCTTAACACAAAACAACATTGCAATGCCAAACTAAAGTATAGGCATTTGTTTCCTGATAACACGAAACCAATCATTGAAAATTCTGTTGATAATAAAATTTCATTTTAAGAGTAAACTTTATTGTGTTATTGGTGAAACTTGCTTAAGTTACTTTACTGTGTAGTTAAAGCATATTTGTTGATACACGTAATCATTTTCTTTCTTACACGAGTAAGCTACTCACATTACATAGACTCAATACTATAAAACTCGTGTACCAATACTCGTGTATTTGTAATTGAGAATATCCATTACCAGTATATTAACTCAACTGGTCAGATATTTAAATGCATGTGTGAAACACGTGACACTGAATTACAATTTACAAGTTAAATGATGCACTTTGAAATAGACTTTTTTCCTAACCGGCCACGTGTAATGGAAATATGATATTAAGTAATCAACTACTGTACTGTAAGTCTAACTGACTAATACAGTATGTACAGTACTTGTACTGTATTGTATGTACACAAAAATACTAAAAGTCTAAAACCTTGCTTCTAAAAATAACATAAACAGTTTTAAATTTTTTAAATTTGAATTAAACTCAGTTGTTTCATCCTTAATATAAAATTAATCCAGAAAAATGTGTGTCCAAGTTTGATTTTTGATTTAAAATTACTTTAGTGTCAATAAAATTTGGACTAAATAATATAAATGAAATTTTGATATACAGTATTGACACAAAATAGTAAAAGTGAATTCATAAATATTTGGAATGAAATTGACAGTTTCAAGCAATCAATGGAAAAATTTAATTTAATTAGATAATTAATGATCCTAATTTAATGAAACTTAGTGAAATTGTAAGTTTACTGGGGTTATTAGAAAACATTCGAAAGCCAATGTTAAACATGAAAATTCAGGAAAATTCAGCCAATGTTAAACATTTAAGTCCATGATTAATCTAGTGTTTTAAAATTTGTGATGAGTTTATTTTTAAGCTTATAAGTTAGTAACATGCATTTCCTTCTTAGTTTATACTTACTTTTTAAAACATTTTGTTGTGTTACAAAATCTTAATTTTTCGAGGACATTTCAATCTAAATCACGTGTTTCCTAATTAATAAAATTATCTTGGCCTTACTTTGCTCAGAAGTTGTAGATATAAAGAAGCAGAGACCAAAACACAGTCACAAACGTTCACACAAGCCATTCAAAATATTAATTTAAGACGATTTTCAACTTGAAAAGTAAAATTAAAAAAGTTTAAAATCAAAACTAATGCACTGAAAAAAAAGTTTGTTGAGTAATCCCCACAATTAGTTGACTTTTGTGCTTTTGAAGATGAAAAGTTAATTGTTGATAAATCCATTACTAGTCAAGCTTATTTTTTGTGTGAAAATATTAACATATGTACACATTATAATTTTTTTTAAAAGTTTAGTGTCTAAATTGACAGAAAGGTTTAAAGAAAAATTTAATTTTTAACAGTTTTAGTTTAGAAATTGAAATTAACCGTTGATTTTTAACAGTTGAGATGCTTAAAATTGTGTGCCCCATAGACATAATCCATTCCACATTCATTTGTATACAAAGTACATATAAAAATTGAGTTAAAAGCCTCAAAACAACCATTTAAACAAAATCAGTATTTAAATTTAACTAGCATGTGGCATTGGAGCACGTGTACAGAAACATTATATCCAATAAGTTCAATCACAATTATCCAATTTCTAATAACAAAATTTTTTTTAATTCTCCATACAGAGTAACAGAACGTGATGCTCAAGTCTATTTTCTTACAAGTACATTATTCCCTACTGTAAGGCCACATCATAATTAAATATATCAAATTACCAATTTAGTATCTCTTATTGGTCGCCAGTGTCTTTTTTTTTATGAAGGTAACCTATATTTTCAATACGTCTAAAGGCTAAGTAGAAACTATTAAATTACAATACTACCACAAAAAAATTACAGAGTGTGATTGAAATAAAATCTCATGTTAAAAACAGACACATTTTGATTGGCTAATAAGTTAAGGTTTCAAGTCAAGAGGTCATTGAATAAGTTGTTCAATAACTCTATATAAGCGTTAGGTATCCCATTTTTCTAAGCTTGTTCCTAGCAAAACTAACGTTGCTAATCACACGTAATAATTTGTATAAGATCTTTTACAAAATTCTCTGAGATTTAGTTTATAGCTAAATAGCAGTTTATTGCAAGAGGCACACGATAGTAATTTTTAAAATGGCTCCTAATAACACCGACCGGCCGGTAACTACTAGCAGTGATGGACCCAAGTTTACCATGCCAAAATGGGAATTAGATGAAGACATTATAATCACTGGTATTGCCGGAAGGTTTGCCGAATCAGATAATATGCAAGAGTTACGAGACCATCTGATGAACAATAATGACTTCATCACGGAAGATGATCGCCGATGGCCCCCAGGTAGGTCATCCTCTTATCAATTTCATGGCAAAGAACTTTTTTTTAAGATCCCATACAATTGTATCCAGGCCAATTCCTGTACTTTAGCAATGGTCCTGTAAAGTCACTTTAAAAATTTAGACCTGAAGTATTATTAACTTCTAAAGATTTTTCATATTATTACATTAAAATATTTCTTTTAAAAACAATTTTGGTGGCTTCATAAGAAATCCTTGTAACCTCACTTATGAAACGAGACAAATCTCCATTGAACTAGTGCAATGTAGTCTCATTTCTTAAAAAAAAAAAGAAAACTAATAAAACATTTTCGGTCGAATTTTTTTCACGTAATTTGATGTTTTAATTTCACTCAGAACGTACTATTAGTTGACTTTTTTTTATCAAACATTGGTGTTAATAAAAAAATTAAAAAACGAGACAAATATCCATTGAAACCAATCGGATTTAGTCTCGATTTGTTTGATCAATAATAGATGAGACAAATCTTCGTTTAAACTAGTGCAAGTTTGTCTCGTTTTTTTATTAACAAACATTAGCTTTGATTTGCTTTATGAAGTCGACAATATTGATAATTATATCGACAATAAAGTGAATTAAACGGTATATGAATTCAACATTGTTGATTCTTTAATTTAATGGTCTACATTTTACACGCAAAATATTCTAAATTAAATTTTCCGCCATTATCATTTTTTTTTTTTTTTGTTTTCAAAAAAGACGCGTCATCTTCCTAACATTCTAATACGATTTTATTACATTTTAAAAAGAGTTCTCTGTTATAATTAATTAAAGAGTGTCAACTGAATTAAAATGGGTTTTCATCATAATACAAAACTAAATCTTAAATGCAATAGGATTGATGGGAATGCCAAAACGAGCTGGTAAAATTAAGGATCTGTCTAAATTCGACGCTACCTTCTTTGGAATCCATGGAAAACAGATCGATCAAATGGACCCTCAACTTCGACTTATGTTAGAGGTTACATATGAAGCCATCGCCGATGCTGGTAAGTGGACATAACTGAATATAAGTAACAACAAAAACAATACAAATATTTCTTCCAATTATTAGGCTATAACCCAGCTGATTTACGAGGCCGAAAAGTAGGAGTCTTTGCTGGAACAAGTAACAGTGACTACTTGGAAGGTTTAGATCATTTGCCTGAATGTGGAAATGCTTTTGCTATGACTGGATGTAACAGAGGAATGTTTGCTAATCGTGTTAGCTTTCACTTTGATTTTCAAGGTACAGTATTCGACATCACTATAACCTTTTCTTTTTTCACTCGGTTATACAAATGATGCTATCTATGGCTGCCATTTTAGGACCCAGTATGGCCTTGGATACAGCTTGCTCGTCTAGTTTGTTTGCTTTTGACGACGCTGTATTGAATTTACGTAATAATCGTTGTGAATCTGCTATTGTTGGTGGTTTACATGTGTGTATGAGACCAGCAGTTACTCATGGATTTCATAAATTGGGAATGCTCAGCAAAGATGGAAAATGCAAATCATTCGATCAAGATGGTAAGTAAACATTATCAATTCATTGAGGCTACTTTATCATTCACCGTACTATGTTTGTACTGGTATATGGTTCTGTTTGGATTACATGGTATTGTATTTTTTAGCTAGTGGTTACGTCCGAAGTGAAGGTGTCGTCGCTGTTTTCCTTCAGAGAGCTTCACACGCAAGGAGACGATATGCCACTGTTTTACATACAAAATCAAATTCAGATGGGTATAAAGATCAGGGTAAATTAACAAAATTAAAGTGTAGATTTATTATATTATAACGCTAAACATAAATGAAATGTATTTAGGAATCACATTTCCAAAAGCTGAACTGCAAAATCAGTTGTTTGTTGAATCCTATAACGAAGCTGGAATTAACCCCAGTGAAGTAGTTTACTTTGAAGCTCACGGGACAGGAACCCCAGTTGGTGACCCTGAAGAATTAAATGGCATTGCGGATTTCTTTTGCAAAAACAGAAACCAGCCACTTCTTATTGGATCCGTTAAATCTAGTTATGGTCACGCAGAAGCTGCTTCAGGTTAAAATTTGTCCGATATTATTCACATTTTATTAAGTATAACTGAAAATAAATGATTGGTTTGCACTTTGCAGGACTTTGTTCGATTGCTAAGGTTATAGTCGCAATGGAAGAAGGGATAATCCCAGCCAACATTCATTTTAAAAATCCAAACCCAAACATTCCTTGCCTTACTGATGGACGTGTAAAGATTGTTACTGAGAATACTCCTTGGCATGGTGGCATCGTTGGAATTAATAGTTTTGGTTTTGGTGGAGTTAACACACACGTTATCTTACAATCCAACCCATATCCTAAAGTTCCACGCCCACTTAATTACAAAGAAGGGCAGAAACTTTTCCTTCAAGCAGGAAGAACAGAAGAAAACCTAAATCACATTCTTGATTATATGGAGAAAGAATCAAATGACAACGAATTATACACCTTGCTTAGTCACTTATCTAATTCTCCACTTAAAACGCACAATTATAGAGGTTATACGGTTATAAATGGCGAAAAACCGATCCGAGAAGTTAAAGTAAGAATTAGAATTATACTAGTTCTTGATCATAAATGATAATTATCACTATTAACTACTAGCGTGTTGGAGACAAACAACCAGTTTGGTATGTGATGACTGGTATGGGTTGCCAATGGAGAGGAATGGCTCGTGAAATGATGCAGATTCCTGTATTCAAAGACACCTTAATTCGAGCAAATGATTACTTAAAACCCCACAACATCAATTTACTCAATTTAATATTTAGTGAAGATGACAGAACATGGGATACAATTCTTCACTCGTTCGTTTCTCTGATCTCTATTCAAGTGGCTTTAGTTAACACACTTCGAGCAATTGGCATTGAACCTGATGGAATTGTGGGTCATTCAGTGGGTGAATTGTCTTGTGCTTATGCCGATGGTTGTTTCACTGAAGAACAAGCCATTCTTGCTGCTTATTGGAGAGGAAAACTATCTGTGGATGAACCTGGTTTGCCAGTTGGTTTGATGGCATCCATTGGTAATATTTAAGATCAATGAAGTTTACGAAATGTGTTGCTAATTATGAGATTTAATTGTAGGTTTGACTTGGGAAGAAACACAGAAACGTTTACCACCAAATATTTATCTTGCTTGTAACAATGCTGAAGACAACGTGACCATCTCTGGTATTCGAGAAGATGTTCTTCGCTTCTTGGACGAACTTAAGGAAGAAGGCGTTTTCTATCGCACAGTTAATACTGGTAACTTGTCTTATCATTGTAAGTTCATCAACCCAGTTGCTCCGAAGTTATTGGAGAAAGTCAAAGCGGTAGGACGTTTATATGCAATATTTTTAATTGTGAAAATAGTAAATGTTTTATTTTTTTAGTTGGTGCCAAATCCCAAACCTCGAAGTAGCAAATGGATCAGCTCATCTATTCTAGAATCTCAGTGGGATTCCCCATTGGCAGCTACTTCTTCTGCTGAATATCATGTTAACAATCTCGTCAGTCCAGTGTTCTTTTACAATGCAATGTCAAAAGTGCCTAAAGAAGCAGTTGTTCTTGAAGTTGGAGCTCATAGCTTGCTTCAGGCAATTGTTAAGAGAAATTTGGGCAGTGATGTAACTTACATTGGTCTTCAAAAGAAAAATGAAAATGGTCTGGATCACTTTTTGACACAAATCGGAAAGTAGGTATCTATATACCTTCAATTAATAACATAATACTTACTTATTTGATTTTACAAGGTTTTACTTGGCTGGTCATGACCTTCACGTTCACAATATATTCGATCCAGTGCCTTTACCCGTTCCACGAGGAACTAAAATGCTTTCTCCACTGATCGGATGGGATCACTCGCACATATACGATTTAATTCCTTTCCAGACATTTATGGGATGTGGTGGCACTCAGCAAACCGTTGAAGTTTCCATTGAAAATGAAGATTCAAATAATTTGTACTTAATGGACCACTTTGTCGACGGTCGTATTATACATCCTGGAGTTGGTTATGTGGTATGATTTTATAAAAATGCTTAAAATTTACAAAACTTCTCACTATATTCGTTTTTTAGGTGTTGGTTTGGAAAGCCTTTGCAAGATTGAAAGGCAAAGACTATGCCAAAATGCCAGTTGTATTTGAAAACATTGCGTTTCATAGAGCTACTATCTTGACTCAAACCGGTAATAAATCAAGTTGCATAATTTCTTTTTAATCAATTTATTAACATCATTTAATGCTTTAGCTGTAACTAAATTTTCGATTGGTGTAATGGATGCGGGAGGAGAATTTGAACTCAGTGAAGGTGGAGGACTTGTGTGCAGTGGGCGCATTTATGAGCCTCAAGATCCAGCTCTACAATACAAAGATCAAATACGCATTTCCGATAAACCATCAGAGTATTTGAAACTGGCCAACAAGGACTTTTACAAAGAATTCCGATTAAGAGGTTATGACTATGGTCCAACATTTAGAGGTGTTTTGGAGTCTAACAATGAAGGTAATTGTTTCATGTTTAAGACTTTTAGTGAATACAATTCTTTTTACTTATAAAAAAAAATTTTGTTATAAAGGAACCATGAGTTCAGTTCGTTGGGACGGCAACTGGGTAACATTCTTAGACAGTGCACTTCAAGTCAATTTACTTTCAAGACCAACAAGAGGTCTTTTGTTGCCAACAATAATGGAGTACTTAAAAATTAATCCATTGTTACATCCTACTGTACCGGAAGGAACCGAATATATTGGTAATTTTTATTTGATTTAAGCTGCGTTTCAATTTATTACATACTAAACAATTTGGTATAGAAATTCCATCAATATGCGATCACACAATACAAGTGGTTACATCTGGTGGTATGGAAGCAAAGGGTTTGGGTATGACTGCTGTCAACAGACGACCTCATCAACAAGCGGCTGCTACTCTTGAACGATTTACATTTGTGCCATTCTTTGAGCAAAAGTAATGATTTTATTATTTTACCAATATTGATTATCATGTGCAATTTTTTTTTCTACTTGCAGTTTGACAGATATTCATTCATTAAATGTACTTAAATCATCTGTTGATGTTGCTTTGGATAATGTCAACGCTTTAAAAATAAAAGCAGTCGAAATCGGAGCAGTAGAGGGCAATTTGTTTACTAAAATCATTCCAATTATAAACTCGCAACTAGAAACATCAGTAAGTTTATCATTTGTGTACACGTATCGAAGGGAAATTGACTTAATTTAAATTAATTTATTATTCTAGGCTGATGGTACAGTGACTGATGCAAATATTGATAGTCTTAATCCTGAAGAAGTCAGCAAATGTGGCGTACGAACTACGAAGTGGGACTATTCATCTGAAAACGCACCACAGAGTATTAGTGGAGTGCATTTGATATATGGTCACAACATTTTGACAACTCACAAAGCCAACCTTGCCAGTATTTTTGAGAGACTCGTCAGTGCACTGACAGAGGATGGATTTTTATTATTTACTGAACCTAATGCTGATCGCACATTCCATGATGCATTCAAAGCAGCTAATCTTCAAGTTGTTGCTGAGAAGAATTCAACAACTAACGCAGTGCTTTATCTGCTGAGAAAGGTGAAAATAACAAAATAATGCAACTTAACACTTACTCAATTTACATATTTCAAATACAGGTAGCTGTTAAAGAAAGCAAAATAAATGTATTGGTAATCAACGAGGGTGAATACGACAAGTGGGTAGAACCAATTAAACATCATCTAAACAACATTGTACAAAGCGAACAACAAGATGAAACTTTATGGTTGGTTGCTCATGATAAGCCCACAAACGGAATTTTGGGTCTGGCTAACTGCTTGCGCAAAGAACCTGGAGGAAACAGAGTCAGAGCGATATTTAACCCAAGCTTAGATGCTAACAAAGCCAAACAATTTTCGTCTGATCCAGTGAAAGCTTTGAAAGAAATTTATCCTGAATTAGTTAAAAAAGACTTGTTTACAAATGTTTATCAAAATGGTAGCTGGGGTACTTACAGACATCTTCCAATTACTCAAGGTAAATGAAGGTTTTTTTTGTAAATGACTTATAATTAAGTGATTTAACTTAATTTTTAATTTTTATAGAGGAGAAAGAACAAACCATTAAAACACAGGACGCTTACATTAATGTTTTGACTAGAGGTGACTTGTCAACGCTAAAATGGGTCGAATCACCAATGAGAAAACTGGTTGGAAATTCTACGCCACACATTGCTCAAATATATTACTCTTCTCTTAACTTTAAAGACATCATGTATGCATCTGGAAAGATTGCTCCTGAGGCTGTGCCAGGTTTGTTAAATTACTCTTTTTTTCCATCGACGTAAGTTTGTACAATTGCTTTAACTTAAAATGTAAAATTTATAGAGGATTGGGCGAACAAAGATTGCTTGGGAATGGAGTTTTCAGGAAGAGATGAACACGGCCGTCGAATCATGTCATGCGTTGGTTATCGTGGTATTGCTACATCTAGTACATATGATCCAGTTTTTACGTGGGAAGTTCCTGACAATTGGACATTAGAAGATGCGGCTACTGTTCCTATTGTGTATCTTACGGTAATGACAATTGGAATGATTATTAAGTACGATAGTTTTAATAATTTATACTTTTGTAGGTCTACTACGCTATGCTAATTAGAGGAAAACTAAGGAAAGGTGAATCCGTTTTAATCCATGCTGGTGTTGGTGGAATTGGTCAGGCAGCTATTGCAGTGGCTCTCAGTTATGGCTGTGAAGTTTACACTACTGTTGGTATGAAATCGAAGCACTAAACTTATTGCACATTTACTTTAAATCTACTACTTTTAATTTTAAGGTACTAAGGAGAAAAGAGAAATGATACAAAAATTGTATCCAAAACTCAATCCCAATAACATTTACAACTCAAGAAGTGTCCAATTTGAGTATGATGTCATGAATGCAACCAATGGCAGAGGTGTTGACATGGTGCTAAACTCCTTATCTGAAGATAAACAACTGGCGTCTATCAGATGTTTAGCCAAAAATGGACGTTTTATGGAAATCGGAAAATATGATATTATTAGAAACGCTTCTCTAAGTATGATGGTTTTTAATAAATTATTAAACTAAAATCTAATCTATAAAAATTAATCTACAGGTATGGGCTTGGTTGCTCGAAACGCTAGTTTCCATGGTGTATTCCTTGATTCAATGCTCGACAAGTCTCATCGTCACAGACAAGTTCTACACGATCTTTTGAAAAAAGGAATTAAGGATGGTGTCGTTAAGCCACTTACAAGACATGTTTTCAACCAAGATGAAGTAGAAACTGCTTTCAGATTCATGGCCAGCGGAAAGCATATTGGAAAAGTCTTAATTAAGGTTGCACTCCTGTCATACATTTTCCTAGTAACATTTACTTGATTTGAATGTCTTGAATATTTTAGGTGGCTGAAGAAGAACCACAAAAAATTGTTAAAAATCCACAACGTCCAATCATTGATGCAGTGCCAAAGACTACATGTTCGTCATTTAAAACATATATTATTACTGGTAAGATTTACAAGTATATCACTTTTGATGAAACTTAATACAGTTTAATTAAATTACGGCTTGTTCTTAAAGGTGGTCTTGGTGGATTTGGCTTGGAAGTTGGTTATTGGTTAGTTGATCGTGGTGCAAAATTTTTGGTTGTGAGCTCTCGCACAGGTGTTCGTGATGGTTATCAATCAAGATGTATCAGAATTTGGCGTGAGTTAGGTGTGACCGTTTTAGTGTCGACCGCTGACATTAGCACTCTCGAAGGAGCTACAAAACTCATTAACGAAGCCAACAGTTTGGCTCCTGTTGGTGGCATTTTTGGCTTAGCCATGGTAATAAATACAGTTGCACAATTTATAATTCTATTCCATTTTATTAATAAAATAAAACTTAAGGTTCTCAGAGATGCGTTCATGGAAAATCAAACAGTTGATAACTACATAGCTGTTACAAATCCAAAAGTACGTGGTACAACCAATCTGGATGCTGTCAGTCGAAAACTCTGCCCTCAACTTGACTGGTTCGTTGTTTTTTCATCCCTGAGTTGTGGAAGAGGAAATGCTGGTCAAACTAATTATGGTTATGCTAACTCTGTTATGGAAAGAATCTGTGAGCAACGGCAAAAAGATGGTTTCCATGGTAAATAGAAAAAATACAGTAACTCACATTAAAGACTATTGTATTTCATTTTTTCATGCTTGCATTGTAGGTCTTGCCATTGAATGGGGAGCCATTGGAGATGTTGGCGTTGTTGTAGAACAAATGGGTGGCAATGACACGGTGGTAGGAGGCACAATACCTCAAACCATACGTTCTTGCACAGCTGCAATGGAAACTTTCCTCAGTCAAAATAACGTTATTGTATCAAGTCTTGTATATGCAGAGAAAGAAGAAACCAAATTAGACGGAGAAAAGAAAAAGAACTTGTTAGACGCTGTTGGAAGAATTTTAGGTAATGAATCACAACATTTTTAATAATGTAATATATTATTTAGTAATGGAAAATCTCTGTTGTTTTAGGTGTCAAAGATCTCAGAGTATTAAATCCTAATTTGACTCTTCCTGAACTTGGAATGGACTCCATTATGGGTGTTGAAATAAAACAAACTCTTGAGAGGAACTTTGATCTAGTCTTAAACATAACACAAATTAGACGTCTGGATATCAAAAGTCTTCAGAGAATTGACAGTGGCGAACACCTTACTGAAGGTGGCGAAGATAAAGCACAAAAACCAGAATCTGAAGCTAGTCTCGACGTTAAGAAATTCCCAGACGTTGATGAGGAAGTTGTGATTGACAGGTAACTTTTATTACAAATGAAACTGCTGCATTTGTGGTAATATAATATGTTATTTTCAGATATAATTTTGATAATATGATTCCTACGGAATCTCTCTTACCAATGAACACAGTGACCGACGGTGTGCCTATTTATATTATCCATCCAGTAGAGGGTAGTGTTAACTCAATATTAGGTGTTGGAAGTAGACTCCGATGCCCTGCATTTGGTGTCCAAGTCAGTAGAGATGCTCCACTTAGTAGCATGAAAGATTTAGCAGCATATTATATTAAGGTAATCATTAATTATCCTGATTTAGTTTCGATTTCAAATTCTAATACTTTGTTTAAAAATATTACAGCAAATTAAAGCCAAGCAGCCCAGAGGACCATACCGACTTGGTGGTTATTCATTTGGAGCCGCTTTAATGTTTGAAATGGTTCTTCAATTACAAGCAACTGGAAATTCAGAAAATTCGGTTGATAATCTTATCTTCCTCGATGGTTCACAAAAATATGTTACAAATTACGTTGATGGTAAAATCATTATTGTATCCATTATAATCAACTAACCCAATATTAATATATAATTAAATGTTAGATGAATATTTGAGGAAACTTGAAAACAATGAGCTGAATGGACAAGAAGAAGTTGATGCCTTGCTGTTGTTTGTCATCCAATTTGTAAAATACGATTATTATGCGGTAATTATAATGGATTGGTTGATAGAATTCAGTCACTTAATTGATTTAAAATTACAGTTTAAAAACGAGCTTCAAAGTGCTCCCAACTGGGAAAAACGATTACAAATTGCGGTTAATTTGTTAATGACAAGTGGAAAATTTAGATCTGAAACCGATGTTAAATTTGCGGCGACAGTGTTTACACGACTGGGAACAGCATGTGTAGTTTACAACCCATCCGGAAAAGTTAAGGGCAATGTAACTCTTATTAAAGCAACAACACCTGGTCTAGCCCAAAAATGGGGAGAAGATTATGGTTTATCACGGGTATGTTTCCCATATTTTAATGGCTAAAATCACGTTTTCTTAGAGATAATTTATTATTTCAGGCTGTGGATGGTACAATTGACTTGCATATTGTTCCTGGAACTCACCACTCATTCATTTATGGAGATAATGCCGAAAATGTTTCCACTATTATTAATCGCGTTTTTAACGTATAATTAACGTTTGGTTACAAGCACGATTAATTTTCTATCATTATTTTCCCATATAAAATATGCAGCAAGAGAGAAAAAATTCCATCACTCTGAGTCTGATATTTATACAACTAACAAAAGTGTTGCATAGTCTCTTAACGAAGTCATTATTTTGTTTTATTGTGTACAATAACATAGTGTATTGTTTTAAATTGTTAATTAGAAATATAAAATTAATTTTCTTGAAAATGTCACACCATAAACAGCTAGGTATCGATATACTGTAAGAGCAAAATAAAACGTTTTTATTTTTCCTCGAATATTGTATGTTCTGTTGTCGAAAAGTTAATAACAATTTATTTAATAATACGTATAATGTAGTTATAAGTACATAAACTACTTATTAGCTTTGTAGTTATTTGTTTATAGTTTCAAGTTATTATTTTACTATAAATATTTTGATCAAAATTGTACCGTCATTATTTTGTTTAGCTAAACAGAATCCCATTTGTTTATTTTACATGGGATACAAAATAAACCTTATTATCCCATTAATTTGAGTGTCCCATGGCAATGGGTACGGATGGGATTATCATAATGAGTTCGCAATAAACTTGGCGGTGTCATTTCGTTTTGTGTTCGAAAGTTCGAAATGTACAGGTAAATTTATTTGTTTATATTTATTTAATTAATACAGTACCAGCAAAGTTGAAAGATTTTGCATAATAATAATGCATTATCCTATTGCTTTCTATTGTGAAAAATGACCAATGATTGTCAAATTATTACGTGTAATACGGTTTATTGGTTTTAATTACATTTGCAAACGGATATGGTTTAACTCTTTTGAGTTTCTTTTTTTAAATCCTGAATCATTTGAGTTTATATTCGAAGATGGTATCCTCCTGTGATACAAATCGTTTCACCTGTAATGTATTCTGCATCGTCAGAGACCAAAAATGCGACAGTTCCACTCATATCTTCAGGTACCCCAATACTAAAAAAATGTAATAATACATTAGTTTGATATTGAAGATAAAATGAAAACTGAATTACCGCTTAATAGCCAATCTAGATGTTAGACGATTATTTTCTTCTTCAGAACCGTTCCAGAACTATAAATTTAATAAGAAATTACGAGCTCCATTTGACAGTGTGTAAAGAAATATATTTAGTATGTTATTAACCTTTGAGAACATTTTAGTGTCCACCATTCCTGGTGCAATGCAGTTAATTCTGATTTTATCTGGACCAAGCTCCATAGCCAGCAGTTTAGTCATACCAAACATGGCGGTTTTAGCAATGGAATAAACTCCAAACATTGGTTGAGGGCTGAATCCAGCTGCCGAAGATACATAGATGATGGATCCTCCACTATAAACCACATTTTAACAACTGAAATTATTACCATCATATATTTGAATTGTTTTCTATAGTAATATAATTACCCGTTGCTTTTTAAATGGGGATACACTTCTTGAGACAATAGAAATGTCGATTTCAAATCAACATCCATCACTTTATCCCAAATTTCTTCAGAAGTCTTTAGAAGTTAAAAATCATTTGAATGAGGCATTACTTTATTAAATTTATTAACGAATAGTTAGTTACCTTAATCGATGGTCCAACATAAGGATTTACAGCTGCATTAGCTACAACAATGTCTAATTTTCCACCAAATTCGAGTGCCTATATAACTCCAATTGTTAATCTCTTCATCTTTAACAAATAATTTTATTTACTTTGTTGATTAGTGCTGCTCTGTCTTCAGATTTCCCAGCGTGGCAGACGATTCCAGTGGTACTTGAACCGTCATTTTGCAGTGTTTTTACTGCATTGTCAACGTTTTCTTGTCTTCGACTGCTTACTACAACTTTGGCTCCTTCCTGACCTAAACGTCTGGCTATAGCTAAACCAATTCTTTCAATTCACAAAAGTCAAATAATTTTAATTTGTTAATATGATTTCAGTAACCGAGTCCCAAGCATAAATTATGGCTTGAAGAATTGAATGCCTGTATCGGTTTTTGAGTATTTCAACTTAATATTTTTTAGCACATTTTAAAATTTTTTAATTACCCTTCGGTTGATCCTGTTATAATTGCTACTTTTCCTTCTAATCTTCTACAACTGGTTGAAGCCAGTCGAATATTATGATGAATTACGGGGATTTTTGTTAATATGTTTTTTAACATTGTGTTTATTTTTAAAACCGTACAGTATTAAAGAATTTAAAATGTTAATGCAATACCGCGTACTGTAAATGTAGCTGAGTGCGTTATCGCTTATAAAGGACTTTGATAACATCCTTTGAGCTTTGAAGTGCTCCAATTTAAGTGATTGTGAAGATATAAAAAAAAACCATAAAAAATCGGTAACATGAGATATTTGTAGGTGACGAAAACCATTCTCAAGGCTGTTTATAACTAAATAAAAGAATCCATTTTGGTAAACGATGTGATGTAGTCAAACATACCACACTTGAAGTAAAAAAAATAAGGGAAAACTAGAGGGGGAAAAAATGACTTTGTTCAATTTCACTAGCATAAAAAAAATGGAAAGACGATTAATTTAACTTTCATTTTTTATACTTATAAAACTAATTTTTAAATTTTAGAAATTCAATTTATTGCTTATGAAATGCTAAATATTATGATACTTTTATGCTAATTATTTTTTATTTATTTATTTAGACAATTGGATTAAAGACACCAGCCACGCCAGCAACTTAAGCTTAAGTGTCGGTAGACGAAATGAATACCATGTTTAAGTAATCCAGTACCGTACAATATAACGATATTTATGTGAGATCATTATTTATTCGAGTATTAAGTTACCGTATAACATTATATCCCGTGAACTTCATCATTTTTAACATGTAAGTACGAGTAAATGAAAGTTTTCTTTTTTTACAAAGTTTTGGTTGTTGAAATAATATACGAGCACCAATTTGTTTTGTATTATGATCGTACCAGTGTGCTGTTTTGTTATTGAGACAATGAAAGGTATACTGTAGGTCATCAGTCGGAATGAAAATGCAATCGAAAATATTTTTATTTATAATCTGAAAACAAAGTAAGTGCGAAAAGCATTTTAAAATGATTTACTGGTTTTTTATTTTATCAAATGTTAACTTTCAGAGTCCAGATTGTTAACTTAAGTTTACTTTGCAAATATTTTTGCGTATGCACAATCACTAAAACCACGTTTCTAAAAAATATTGTATGTTGAGAGAACGTACTTTATGTAATGCAATTTATAATTATAATTGTCATCTGAATGTCCTTGATAACTTGATGAATGATCGAGTGACTTTATACTGATAATGATTGAATTTCATTTCTATGTGCTTTTTTCCAAGATTGAACACGTGTAACATTTAAATTAGTGATAAATCAATTAAGTATCAAGTTATAAATATATTGCTAGTGAAAATTTGAAATTCAATTGAAAGATAAAAACTTGAGTACCGATATAGTAATTATGTGTTATTTTCTCCCCTGATCATAAATGGTTTCAAACTAAAACAAATGCGATTTTAAAGTTAATAATAGTTAAGTCATTTCTAAAGGGAAAAACAAGACAATGACTATACTCATGTATTGTTTTTCCAGGAATAAGATTTAGTTGCTTCTTCTCGGCTGAAATTGCAATAAAAGACCATCTTTTGTTCGCAAAACAAATTCGGCAATTGCGGTTATCGATTCCAATTTAGTTTTGGTTTTTACTTCATAACGATGTAACACATGTGAGAGTGCTGTTTTCATTTCCATAAACGAGAATTTCTGGCCTTAAAAATAATTGAGAACAAAAAAATTTAGTTTAATTTAGTTTTTAGAGAGCCTTGCGTTAACATTTTACCAATGCAATTTCTGCTGCCAGCTGAGAACGGAATAAACGCGTATGGATGACGATTTACTGCATTCTCAGGCAAAAATCGATCAGGATCAAACTTGTCAGGTTCAGGCCAGTGTTTTGGGTCATTGTGAATAGGGTGAATTAAAAATGTAACATCTGCATTGGCTGGAACAGTGTAACCACCTATGCAAAACATTTCAAATGATAAAGTTTTGAAGATTTGAATTAACTTTAAAGGTGATTTACAGATTTTAGTATCTTTTTGCAACTTTCTGGAGAAGAAAGGAACTGGAGGAATAATTCGAAATGACTCCTAATAATCAAAATAATAAATTAAGTTGATCTTCTTATAGTTTTATTGATTTTAATTACCTTGATGACGCATTCCAGATATTTTAATTTTTTTAAGGTTTCCGTGGGAATGTCGTCTACTGGTTCACTACCTAAAATTCACATGAGTAATTAGTGACACTCGTAAAAAAGTACATTTATGATTGAATTTGTTGAGGCTTAAATATATTAACCTAAAACAATATCTAGTTCCTCGTGAACTTTTTTCTGAATCTCTGGCAATCTGGCTATATGATATAAAGTCCAGCTGAGACCACTAGCAGTTGTATCATGACCCTATTAATAATTTCAGCTATTGTGAATTTAATATGGGTATAGGTTATAGTTTTAAGATCTCAATTACAGCAAACATAAACATGTCCACTTCCTCCTGAATACCAGCGTCGTCAATAGTGTTGTCTTGGTCCTGACATTCCAGTAACATGTCCATGAAAGCAAATCTTCGTTTAATTCCAATATCATTTTCCAAATTATTTTCTTTAGATTCATTTTGTTTTCTTGCTTTAAACTCGGCTTTTCGGTTTTTAATTACCTTTAATGATGTTAATTCAAGATTTAGCACATCTTTTTTTTTAATTTTGGAAGACGTTAACTTACATTTGCTGTAAAATTATGCAACACTTTTAAGTGTTCGGCTTGTTGACGTCCGGTTTTACTGAATTGAAACAAAAAATCACTGTGAAGTAGAATGTTGAATAAACGCGTGGCAATACATTCGGTTATGCTGTAAATAGAGACAGTAATTGTTAGTTTAAATAAGTTTAAGGTATTTTCTGTGACTGTTTATTTGTTTTACCCACAAACTGCTGTTAAATAGTAGTGGGACTTTACATTTTGACATCTTAATTTGACTCCCATGGCCGTTTCTGTAAATAGAATTAATTAGAGAAATTTAGTTTGAACATAATAACAATACCAAATGATGTTTACCACAAATTGTGTCAAGACTAAATCTTGAAGTGTAAGGATAAATCTCGAAATAGTCTTCTTTATTGGAACCTAGCTTATTAGCTAAGATGAGAGCTTGTTCATTCATAATAGGCCGGAATTCTTCCAAAATTTTGAAGTGAAATGATGGTGTTAACATTCGTCGTCTTTGATGCCATTTGGTTCCAGTGCTGATATTTTCAAGAAAATTATAGTTACAGGTGTCAATAGTTACAAAAGACATATTGTTGTTGTTGTTGGTGAAGTTACCTGAGAATTAGCCCTTCTCTAAACCAAGGTGTAACATAACGGTAAGCATGACCCTTGATATTGTTGCTGGGGTCACTTGCAATTACCTAAGTTATTTAGCTAGTTTTTAAATTGATGTTTTACTTAAAAATTAGCAGTTTGTATTTTTACTTCGGCTGATTCAGCTTTTGTCAGATAGATTCGGGCATTGGTTCCTAGCCATACACGGACTACAGGACTATTTGGAAATTGGTCGCAAATTTTTAGCAGGTTTTTATATATGGCTAAAGTTAATTAAATTGAGACGAAATCAATACACGATGAATTCTTATATTAGATATTTCTTATTTAAAAATAATAATTATTAAATATTTGAGTCGTCCATATGTAAACCCTGCCATCCTCAAACATTTCTGATTTTCAGTTTTTGGTATTCCTGGATTCTAGTTGACTCCAGCTACAAGTTAAATAATTATTGGGCGTCAAAACCCGTCTTATAGCTTTTAAAAGTAGATTTGAAAAACTCAGTCGGTTGCAAAACGAATGTCTGCAAAAAAAATCTGTTGAAACACTCTTGTCAGGTATTGCATTTGGACGACTCATTATTTTGTAATTACTATTTACTATTGTTTTGCTGTGCTAAAAGTTTAAGTTTTACCTTCTCGACCACCACGGAAGCTCGTCAAATTTCCAACAAACATGTTATAGTCAGGCCCTGGAATTTTTAGCAGCATTTTTTCAAGTCTTGATTTAAAATATTTTAATCTAATCACCAACAATAAGAATAGAAATGCCAGGAAAAGCAGTATATTGAGCATTCTCGATTTTTCAGTTAAAATATTCAGGAAATGATATTTTTTAAAGGTTTATTATTTGAATACTAATGTAAGATAATTCCCCAACCGATCATAATACAGTATAGCGCTGCATTAAAGATTTAAAACTGCTGTGACACTATGGCCTTATGAACTTGGTGCTCGTTGCTTATGACGTTTAGCTGAAGCATAGGCTGATAGTCCCATTTCATGTTTTTTTTGCTTACAATTAAGATAATCATGAAATTGAGAACATTAGATTGATAATTTTTTTTTTAAATCGCCACTTTTTGAATTTTTTTTGGATTTTTATTAAATTATCTGAATGCTGCGTTTATCAAGTTTGTTGTTTGTAGCACCAAATGGCAGTCAACAAGGCTGTATAGTGTATAGGATACATAAATTATATGTAAGAAACTTCGTGTAAAAATTGCTTTCATGGGTAGTAACTTAAAAGCAAGGACGTTTGAAATATTGTTTATCATGCCAATAATTGCTATGCTAATTTTGTAATCATAGTAGTTTGGCAGCACCAAATGGCAGTCAACAAGGCTGTATAGGATACTTTCATAACAATATATGTAAGAAACGTCGTGTAAAAATTGCTTTCATGGGTAGTAACTTAAAAGCAACAAGGACGTTATAAATCTTGTTTATCACGCCAATAATTGCTATGCTAATTATGCAATCATAGTAGTTTGACAGCCAAACGTATTTGTACGTTAAATGTTATACAGTTTGCACATCCCTTCTACGGTTAAAAAATACAATGCGGAAGTTACATTAAAAGGTAACAGTTCATATTACTGTACTTGCAATACAAAAAATATACATGTAGAATATTTGTACACTTTTACTAAATTGATTTGAAATTAAGGTTATTAAATTTCATGGTAGAATAAGTTGCATATTCAAATACAGAAGTCTCTTTTCAAAACTTATTACAATGTCTTAAAATTGTCTTTGTAAATTTTTTTTGTTACGTTGGTTAAGTTGTTTACTCTGGTTAATACATTGAAATTTTCAACTACAGTGCATGTGGAGAACTTTGACCACAATTTTATTTATTTAACACGTGTGTGATCTTTTTATAATTAAATGCAGATTATTCGTATACATGAAATTAGGAACTGTGAAGGACACAAAACTTAATATCGTTCGCATTTTAGATCAGTACTAAGTTTCTACAGTATTAAATTACTGTTTATGCATTGAATTTGTTATCGTTAAAGATTTAGTTTTCAATTCATTTAATTTTGAATGGCTAAGATTGTTTAAACAGTTTTTATAGGGTACAACTTTTAAACTAATCAGCATAAAGTAGACTACGTCAGAGCCTACAATATCGATTTCAATTTAAATGTATCTTACTGTTTGACAAAAAATCCATATTAAAGATGTTCTTGAAAGAGCCATGAGGTTCTGTATAGAGATAGAGTCCATCCAATCTTTCCAATAAGCTATTGAAAGCACATCTAGAATAACATCTATAAAAGACAAGAAAATTGTTTAAAAAATTTAAAATAGCTGTATTATTTGCCATATAATTTTGAATAATTGGCATCAGGGATTCGTTACGTCATGAAATAGATTTAAAATGCATTATGAATTTCTTATATACAGTATATATATATATATTTTTTTTGCTGTTTGTTTCGATCTTCGTGGTTAAATCTACTGTAGTTTAACGGTAAAGAGCACTCAACTTGTTCCTATTGCTGGTTCCTCGTAAGAGTAGACACAGTAATCGTTATTAAATCACTGTTGATTAAATTCACTCCATATTTGACCTATTGATAGGTTACTTGCTAACCAATGCCAGAAGAACTTCCAATGACAAACATTCTTGTATTTTTTTTTACGAATTACAAGATAATACTTAAATTCATAAATCCATAAATACAAGCAATTTTGTTTAGTTAGCGTGTGCCTTCAGTTAAAAACATTTGGCAAATAGATTGAAGTTAACAACTTAGCACTTCTGAGCATCAAACATTTTATACGGCTTTCATTGAATATACGACATGGTAATTCTGATTCTGATATTCAGATTTTTTAATCGTTTTGTTCAGATGGTGTGCCCGTATCTTAATAAGTTACAATAGACTTGTATAATATTTATAAGTGTGTAAAGTTTCATTGCCGTCCAGCAACACCCACTGAAGCATCATCTGGAGTTTATTGTTACTCTACGTCATATCATTGTAATCTGATATTGGATTAAGTTAAGAAGGGAAAACTAATTTTTCTCAAAAATGGTAATAGATGGAGGAAAGGATTAATTCAAATCTTGCACCGATTGTACAATGCTCAATTAGTGATTTTTCATGGTTTTAAAAAAAATCTATAAATTAAATTTCTTTATTTAAAAAAAAATCACAGTACAGTTTTTTTATTTATGCGAGTTTTAAACAGAAATTTACATTTTAGCTCAGAATGGCTTAAATTGTTTCAACAATACTTAACTTAGCTTGTACAACTTTTACATTTTATTAGTAGAAGATGTTAATTTTTAATAGAGTTTCAATTTTTAAAGCACTTCATAAAAATATGACAAAATTGTTGCATTTTCAATAATTATGTCGCATGGTAATTTGATGTTGTACCATACAATTAGTAACTTGAAACTGTGGCTCGATTATAAATTAGTTGTTAGTTAATCATAAATTGATTTACGTTTAAACAATTTTTTTTATTTGCATGTTGTAAAAACGCCAATAGGTGGCATTAACAGTTCTGTTATAAAACTTTTGACATTTTATAAATTATAATTATGGGAGATGTGTAACTTACTTCTGTTGGTAACATACAGTAAAACCTTATTAACGCGAAATCGCTTAATTCAAAAAAAATCCCTTAACACAAAATAATTTCAATCGACACAACGTCTGGTGTCTCTGGTGTGAAAGGAAGTTAACTTTGCTTTGAATTACCGACATCATAGACAGTTTTTGGGAATGACAATTTCTGTGAGGGGTTTTTTCAAGTCTAAAATCAATAAAAAATTTATTAATTTTATACAAAACAATTAAAATGACACTACAGTATTAAAGTTTAATACAAAATGTATGATATTTTCAAATGTAATAAGTTTATACAGTATCTAATATGATGTTCTGTACTATATTAAATACAATGAGTACAGTACAATTTTTTTGTATGCAGCTTTTTACACAAAAATCGGTTAATACGTAGAAAAGTTTTGGTCTCGAGCGTTTCACGTTAAAAGGATTTTACTGTATGTTGTTCTGATTAAATTCTACTTTAGGTGTACCGGGTAATTGTTTTTTAAAATTTTTAACCGTATACAAAAAGGCTTTTAATTTTTTTCAAATTCAGTTGTTCAAATTTCAATTTTATTCAAAAAATGCTCAATTAAATGCTTATTTTTTGAAAATTTCGGTCGGTGTGGAGGTGGCTAGGTTACAGTTTATTATCGATAAGCCCAGATTACTGTAAATCAGCTTTTGAAAGCTAAAATATATTAAGACAATAAGCATACTGGTAATGTCCATCACTATAAATCAAACAACCAGTTATCTCAACTTAATATCTTGACTAGACTTTTAAGTACAGTATAAAGTAACTTAATCAATACATTTATGACACTGCAATAGACACAATGAAACCTTAAACCGAAATTTAATATTTTCTTACATACAGTATAAGTATGTTGCAAATAATATTTTGATAAACTAAAAATGAAATGAAGTGGACATCAAAATCTAATTCGAGTTTCTTAGAAGTACAGTATTTAAGACAAAGATAAGTTAAATGTTTATGGTGAAAAAGGCTTAAACTTTTCTATCGGACATTTAATTGAATTTATTGAAATGAAGTTAATTTAATACTAAATACTTATAAGTTAGGGGCTTTTATTTTCGTTGGTAAGTGAGAGATTTTATTCGTCAAATGAGAGGCAAACGTTTTTCAATTGGTCAACAGCAATAATACAGACGTTAATTTTATTGTTAAAATTTGAATTTTATTTTTAAAAAATTAGTAAACATTTGTTTTTTTACATATTGTAACTGTACATATATTATACAACGGTAAAGATAGTATTAACAAGTAATTATAAAAAAAAAAACTTTTAATTATTGTTTCTTGGCTGACATTGCAACCAAAGACCGTCTTTTGTACGCAAAACAAATTCAGCAATGGGTGTCAACGTTTCCAATTTAGTGTTAGTTTTGATATCAAAGCGATGTAACACATGTGATAAAGCTGTTTTAATCTCCATAAAAGAATATTTCTGACCTAAAAGTTGTTTAAAAATAAACAGTGTAATTTAAATGATTATTATAATTTAAAGTCATAATATAACTTATTACCAATGCAATTTCTGCTGCCAGCTGAGAACGGAATGTACGCGTATGGATGACGATTTGCTGCATTTTCAGGCAAAAATCGATCAGGATCAAACTTGTCAGGTTCAGGCCAGTGTTTTGGGTCATTGTGAATAGGGTGAATTAAAAATGTAACATCTGCATTAGCTGGAACTGTGTATCCACCTGTTCAAAAAGATTTTCCAAATCAATTTCAAAGATTCACTTATGAAAATCAAATTTCTTTTACAGATAGTTGTGTCTTTTTGCAGCTTTCTTGAGAAGTAAGGAACAGGAGGGATGATTCGAAAAGATTCCTAGTAAACAAATGATCAATTAAATCGATTTTATTTTATTTAGTTTTACTTAATTAAGTTGATTACCTTAATGACACATTCAAGATATCGCAATTCTCTCAGAGTTTCAGTTGGAATGTCGTCAACTGGTACACTGCCTATAATTTACAAATTTCAATTATAATTTTGTATATTAAAACTAGAAAGAAAGCAACAAAAAATGTATTATTAAGTAAATAATTTACTAACCTAATACCCTATCCAGTTCTTCTTGAATTTTTTTCTGGACGTCAGGCAATCTGGCTATGTGATACAAAGTCCAGCTGAGACCACTAGCAGTTGTATCATGGCCCTATGAACAATTAAAACTCGTTAAAGAAAGAATAAAAGATACAGAAATTAAAATTTGATTTACAGCAAACATAAACATATCCACTTCTTCCTTAATTCCAGTATCATCAATGCTGTTGTTTTTATCCTGACATTCAAGTAACATATCCATAAGGGCAAATCTTCTCTTAATTCCAATATCATTTTCCAAATTATTTTCTTTAGATTCACTCAATTTTCTTGCTTTAAACTCGGCTTTTCTTTCTTTTATCACCTTTAGTATTAATTGACATAAATTATAAATATCTTTATTTTTAATCGTTAGGAAACCGTTGACTTACGTTTGCTGTAAAAGTATGCAAAACTTTTAAGCATTCTGCTTGGTGACGCCCAGTTTTGCTAAATTTAAATAAGAAATCGTTGTGAAGTAGTATGTTGAATAGACGTGTTGCTATGCACTCGGTTATGCTGTTTAAAAAAATAGTTGTTTTTAAAAAAACTAAGCATTTGAAGCAAGATTATTGGTATCTTTTGCAGTAACTTAGTTAAGTGAATTTACCCACTGACGGCTGTTAAATAGTAATGTGATTTCTCAGTTTGACATCCTAATTTAACTCCCATGGCTGTTTCTGTAAGTCGAGTTGTTTAAGTTATATCAAAACTGATATTAAACTTGACATAATATCAGATGCTTACCACAGATGGTGTCTAAACTAAATCTTGTAGAGTAAGGATAAATGTCAAAAAAGTTGTCCTTATTTGAGCCAAGCATTTTGGCAAAGACGAGAGATTGTTCGTTCATTATAGGTCGAAATATTTCCAAGACTTTAAAGTGAAATGATGGAGTTAGCATACGTCGTCTTTGGTGCCATTTGGTTCCAGTGCTAAAAGTTTCAATAATATTAGTAAAGTAATTATAAAAAATGTTTGATTTGCATGGTGTTTACCTGAGAATTAGCCCATCTCTAAACCATGGAGAAATATAACGATAAGCATGGCCTTTTAAATTGATGCTGGGATCATTTACAATTACCTATTTAGATTTATTTTAGTTTATTAGATTTTATTTAAGAAATTGTTTATTTTTACTTCTGCGGATTCAGCTTTTGTCAGGTAAATTCTGGCATTATTTCCTAACCATAAGCGAAATACTGGACTGTCTTGAAATTGACTGCAGATTTTTATAAGCGTTACATATATGGCTAAATTAAATTAAAAACTCATTATTAAACTGTACAGTGGATTCTCGTTAACACGAACCCCGTTAGCACGAATTTCTCGTTAACACGAAGCAACATTGTGGTCCCGAACTACAGTATAGGCTTTCCCATACATTTTTTGTTCGTTAACACGAAGTAAAACCCCGTTAACACAAATTAATTTTGTTTCTCCGAATGAAAAATTGCATAAAATGTCGGCGAAAATGTAGAAAAAGTCAAAATTCTTATAAATTTTAATGTTTTTATAAAAACAAATACAAATTCAATACATTTTTTGTTTGTTTTTATCAAAAACTTTTAAAATTGCATCGTTTTTGCTGGAATGCATACAATGCATATGTATGCACAAAATGCGTAATATTTTGAAATTTTAATTTTGTATCTATTCTGAAGTTAATAGAGGTTAAAATATGATGTAAATAGTGAGTCTAAATGTGATGTATTTTAAAAAATGTCATTTTGGTCAATATATATTAGATTTTGCATGTGTTCGTTAACACAAAAACCCGTTAACACGAAGAAAAATCTCGGTCCCGTCGACTTCGTGTTAACGAGAATTCACTGTATATAGAAATGACGGTTATGTTTAATTAGTGTTTGATTACCTTCACGTCCTCCACGAAAGCTCATGGAGTTTCCAAGAAACATGTTGTATTCAGGTCCTGGGATTTTGAGCAACATTTTCTCCAATCTTGACTTGAAATATTTCAGTCGAATTACCAACATTAAGAAAACAACCCCAAGAAAAATAATAAAGTTGAGCATTTTTGGTCTCTGCTAAAGACTTGAACCAAATAGATTTTTCTTAGCACAGTTATGTTATTTTACTGCTTAAATAAAGCAACCCTGAAGTTGTTTAACGATCAAAATAAGTATTGTTAAATTTTGAAGTTTTACTGAGTTTTTATAGTGTTTGAAGACGAGTGGACTTGTGTCATATTGACGTAAATGGCTATTGATTTCTGTTTATAGAAATATTGATATCACTTGACAATCCACGTGCAACATGAACTTAACTGCATGTTTTTATTTTCAGCTGTCAAGGATACAGTATGCTCGTGAATAAGTTTATGTGATCATTGTAGAAATAAATTCAAGTTTTTTTATCGTCTTAGTTTTCAGTTTTGGGATTGCACTTTAGTTTGCTATAGACTGTAGTTAAATTTCGTGCAATCTGAAATGGTACTAAGTTATCTGAACTGAATTATATTGTGATCAAATGTTAACAACACGTGTTTAAAATTATTTGGATTTTCTGCCCTTGTTGATCAGAAAGTTCTGATTAGGACAACAAAAGTACTGTATTTCAGTCACACTAAACTGTATTTCAACCATCTTAATATTTTTCTTAAATGTGTTTACGTAAAATTACTATATTAAATTTAATAAATTATGTGGGACCTTCTTGAATTATTTAAACTGATTGGATGATTCTGTAAGATTACTAACTTAGCTTAGATTTGTCAAAATAGACTTGGTGTCTTTTCATAATTAGACAAATTTTTTATGGACAGGTATTAAGTAATCATAGGTAGCATAATTGTTTATTATACAATTGTATTTACAAAATTCTAAGAAGAATTAGTATTGGATTTTGGACCTTATCGTGGACACCAAAGAGATTTAAGAAATTGCATTGGCAGACCATGTCAATTGTTTCAATTTTTAGAAACAATTTTGTCTATGATTAAACTTATTTGGTAAACCGTAGTATGATTAAAATTACTATTTTAACAAAAATATTAGTGGTTTAATTTTGGATATTCATAACAATTTTAAAAGAAGCCTTAGATGTTAAAGTCACATTTTTCCTAAGAACTTTTTAGTATTTTCTTTTGTAGGGAATCTCTTTTTTTTGTGTAGATCTTGTTTTAATTTTAGGGCATGTTAACCGAGCTAAAATTAAAATTGCTGATAATTATACTTTTAAGGCTCGTGTAACGGCCTTCAAATTCACGAGAAATCGTACAGTACGTGACTGAAGAATAAGAGCCAATGGTGCTCCACGTGGCAACAAGTTATAATAATAGTTTGACCATGGTCTTTTTATTATTATAAATACAGTGAAACTTCGTTAATACAAACTTGTCTAATATAAAAACCACACTGGGGTCCCAAACTAAAGAATCGGCATTTACAGTACATATGGTACATTTTTGATCTGTTAACACGAAACAAAACTCGCTTAATAAAAAGCAATTTCGCTTTTTCAAATGAAAAATTGCATATAACACTGGCAAAAATGTAGAAAAATTCAACATTTTGATAAGTTTTAAAGTTTTTATTAAAAACAAATGGAAAATCAATACATTTTTTATTTTATTTTAAAAAATGTTTTAAATTGCATCGTTTTTTTTAAATGTTTACTTGCATATATAAATGTACAAAATGCATAATATTTTGAAATGTGAATTTTGTATCTAATATGATGTACTATCGAGAAGAAAAAAACTCGGTCCCAACAGTTTCGTATTAACGGGGTTCCACTGTACTATGTTCATAGTTGGAGATCGTGGTTTGACTAGATTTAAGTATAAATTACATTATGGTGTCAATCGTAGACACAATGAAACTTTAGAGTTGAAACTGAAATGCGCTATAAGCTTACTTTAATAACTTTTAGCAAAAATGAATCAATTCAATAAAAATGGGTAAAAAAATAACATTTAATTACGCAGAATATACTGTACACAGTCAATGATTTTTAATTACTAAGTTATAGAAATGGTTAATTGTTAATAAATTGCTGGAGCCTCAAACAAGTGGTTTATTTAAATCTTTGCATAAATTATTTGATCTGTCATTGTGATTTGTGATCGCTTATTTCAATTTTTGAAATAAGATTGTATTACAGTGTTACCATGGCCATATGGCCATGAGTGACAAGAGTGACCATGGTTTTGCAATTAAAAAAGGCTTAAAAATATTAGATGACCCATGCTCAACGTTGGCTGTAAAGAGGCCAATTGTATCTCAAAAGGGTTAAATTCTTAAAATAGCCAATTTAATTACTGTCATAGTATAAATAACATTATGCATACAGTAAACCTCATTAATTTCAAATACTAATGTATAAGAGTTTATACAAAATTACAAAAAATTACAAATTAGTTTGTAAATTTATGTTTTTAAAATGCGGTTTAGTGCAATTTTTTTATAATAAAAAAGGATTAATGTTGATGAAAGATTAGTCTTAGTGAATATTGAATTCAAGTTATAACAAAAAAAGACCAGTGGAACTTTACCTTTTTATTCATTTTGGAAGTTGATACAATTTCCATCATGTTGCATTTGAAATTTTAGGTCCATGAATCCTTACTCAATTATTTTGATTATTTTACTACCGTAATATTGTAAGAAAAACCACGAAAAGTAGATTACATTTGTGATCATTTTTGTTTCAACTTAAGAACTTTACAGTAAATTGATACTTATGCATATACTGTATATGCTTAATATCGTACTTATGCACTACATTGAATTGTGCGTCAAATGATCTCACAAAATGGTTTAACTCTGAGATTTTATACTCTTATGTTTAGCGAGAGATTCCTTAAGAAATTGAGTGCACATTGCTATAGATTTCTTTAAAAATAATCAGTTTACAAATCCACGTGTCCACAAGGCTATATATATTTTTTTAGAAATTTCTGTCAATGATACTCAATTGTTCATGGAGACATGAAACTCAAAATTAACATACGAGATAAACATTTTGTCGAAATGAAAACCAATTCAAATTTTTTTATAATTATCATAAGAGGATTTATTTTCTGTTGTTAATTTGCACTTAATTTTATGATTAATTGAACAATTCGCAGTAGTTAATTTTAATTTGTTTAGTTTTAGTATTTTGAAATTAAATTATAAAATCTGCTGTATAAAATTGAAAATGAATGCATTGTGTCCAATGCTATTGATATTATTTGTATGTGGCGCGTGTAAAAAATGCCCTTTGATTAGCTAAAGTATTATTGTTTATTTAAAATAGATTGAAAGTCAAGTACAGTACAGTATGTAATTTCAATAGCCGTGTTTTGAATACAGGCATACGTGTCAACAATATTTGAGTTCTACAGTACTTCAACTCAAATGATTTAGTCATATAAACCTTCAAATTAAATACGCGTCTAATAATAGATTTATGAATTGGCACACTATACCATACGCCCCTTGTGAAATTGAGGGATCAAGATTAATTAAGAAACACTGATTAATGGACTCGGTGACTTATGTTTGTTTTTAGTTTTTCTACTTATGGTTTGCTAAATCAAACGTGATATCTGTTTCTGTTTTTAGTTGGTTTAATAATCTCGTGTAATGTCATTTACAGACACGCGAGTATCTTATGATCCACGTGTCGACTACTGTAATATTTTTTTAGCAACATTAGCCTTTCAAGTATAAAGTTCAGCAATACGTTTATTATGCTGTGATAGACATAATGAAACTTTATATATTTTTTAAAATTGAAACTATCGTGCTCTACTCGAGTTTTCCAACCTTTATACGGTTAGAACTTATATCTTAAGAAATCTTTTAATCACTTTAATACACAAACAGAAAGAAATTAAATAAAACTTTAAGAGTTTTTGTTAAGACAAATTTATTTTAAGATGCAATTAGAAATTGAGAAATAGAAATCTAATGAACCTCACAAGTCAATTTTTTATATTTATTTGAAACATTTAGTTTAGATTCAGTATAATAACATTTCAAAGCAAATTTTTAATTGCACTAAATCCAGATTCACAACAAAGCAATATCTTGAGAATATTCACATCAGCTGATTTTAATGACTAAGCTTAGCTCAGATAAAACCAACTTAATTTGATTATTATTATTGATAAAGTATTATTAGTTGTAACAAATTAATAATACAAAATGTGTTAAACAATTTAAGTTGTACAATTTATGCGATTTCGATAGCGAAAGATTGCTCTTACGTATCGATAATATTTTTGTGAGTGAATAGCTTCTCCGAAACTTTTACAGAAAACTTTTAAAATATTTTACATTTTTAAAGAACTTAATACTTGATCTATTCGGTCTAAAACAATCTCCGCGTGTGTAGTTTGAAACACAAGAGCTGGTCGAAATCTTATCGTTTGGAAACCACAGATGCCTAAAATAATTCCTATTAACAAAAAAAACAATAGTTTTAAACCAAATTATACTGTTTATAAAGCGAAAATCGTTTAGTTTTTTGTTACCTTTATAACGCAATTTGTCTATTACTGCATTGCAAACATCGACAGTTGAGCAATCAATTGCAATAAAGGTTCCTATTCCTCTGCAGTTTTTAATATAATTTGGATAACGATTCTAGATCAAATAAAAGGAAGAAAATTCTGATAAAAATGATGATAAATTAATATATTCAATTATTTGAAATAAACCGTTAAGTCGTGGAGTCCTTTCTTTAGAAAATCTCCAGCAATCTTGGCGTTTTCCACCAGATTGTCTCGTTGCATTACTTGAAGCTGCTTGCGAAGCAGAACAACTCTTAATGGGTCTCCTAACCATGTATTCACGATACGAAAGGGCTGTTAAAATTTCAAATTAATGACCAATATTACATATATCATTACATATAATCAATTAGTATAGTACGGTACCATGGTTGGTCTCAATTCTTGTTTGCAAAAGAATCCACCACTGAGCATTTTCTTACTGAAAGTTACAATATCTGGTGGATTGGCCAGACCCCAATGTTCATGAGCCCACATTTTACCAGATACTCCACAGCCAACTTGAACTTCATCGCAAATAAATGCAGCTCCTTTCTATTAAAAAATTTATAAATCAACATTTATTGATTGGGGATGCTGTAATAATTTTGATTATTTACTTCAGCAACTAGTGAGCGAAGTTCTCTAAAAAATTCGTTGGAAGCATGTAAATCACCACCTTCAGCTAAAACTGGTTCCACAATTAGCCCAGCTACTGGTTTACCTTTATTCTTATACTCATCAAACAATTCTGAGACCTAAATTAGTTCATTATAAACCACTTAGTCTTAGTATCAATTAAGTCATGTAAAATAACTTGTTATATTTTACCGCATTTAAGCATCTTCTATCTTCCGCATCATTTTCAGCTTTGTGCTCATCAAGTGGGTATTTGTAGAGAGGAAATGGTGCACAAGGCCAATCAAAAGCAGGAAGATCTACTTTATAAAATCCTTTTGAACGGCTGGTAGATAACGCACCTTTAGTAATAATTATTATAAAATGAGAAGAAAATTTTCATCCAAAGTGGCTGTTAATTAAGGTACCAAGTGTCATCCCATGAAATGAACTTTTAAATGACATAATGGTGAGATTTGTTGATCCTGGTGGTTTATTACATATTGCAGAGTCAGTGTCTTCAACTGTATACATTTTACCCCCACGTTGTTTATTCTAACGTTAAATTAAATAGTAACGTTAAATTTATTATAATAAAAATGAATTGTTTGACTGTATTTACCATGTACCAGAAGAAAGCTGCTTTATAAGCGTTTTCATTGGCACAAGCACCACACATTAGAGTTGTAATTTGAGTTAATCCTTTTGGAGCCGCCTAAAACATTATCCTTATTGATAAAATACAGTAAATTACTATGTCATAAAAGTGTTGCTTATACCGATTTTAGAGTTTCATTTAATATATCTGGCCAGTCACCTGGTACACATATTGGTAATGCTGGACGATTGGCGAATGCTGCCTGAATAGAGTAATAATAGGAGCTGATTTAGACCAGAACTTGTTACTAATTAATTAACAAAACCCGATTTGTTTACCAAGTTTTTAGGATCTTGAAATGCCTCAATCATATCTGGATGATTGTAACCTTTATTTATGATAATTATTATGGAGTTAATACAGAAGTATACAATTTAGTAGTGGCAATTTTTTATTTATACCCAATGGATTTGATGCGAATTGCATAAATATATCGAGAAACACATTGCCGTCAACATCAGCTAAGTAATTTCCTATAGATTTTCCAAAATCAGCGATGAAATTGACTTTTTCTGATTGCTATATTAATAATTTTGATATAAATTGTTATACTTATGATCAGTGCATAATATAATAACCTGAATTTCGTTTAATTTTTTATACACTTCTTTTCCTTTTGGTCCAGGGATTTCAGAAGTGACAATTGAAGGGCCATTTGGTTCATTGGCCACAAGTGGTCTTACATACGACAGAGATCTTAAGCTTAGTGTAAATGCTGCAAATTTCATTGTTAAAGTTTGATTACTATAATGAAAGTGTACGACGAAGTTTTTCAATTTTAGCAATATAGAAATTATGTTTAAACTTAAAGGTTAATACCAATTAGCAACATGCAAATTAATATTTACAATATTGTAAAATGCCCTTGAAAAATTTTTGATGCTTAAAGTTCATCTTAAAAAGTGAGCAACGTATAACATTTCGTTCAAGGGCGTCAAAACACTTAAGTATTATGCACAACCTTACAAAGTCTGTCCTTAAAATCAATTGACAACATGCAAATAAATATTGACAAAATTACTGAATATTAAGTCCTTGAAAAAACCTTTGTGTTTAAGTTTAGCATCTTAAAAAGTGAGCTATGGCATCAAATTTAATTCAAGGACTTGTCTTTAGACTTTGCACGTAAATATTAATTTCATTAATGTAAATTTGTAACTATAAAATTACATGAAATATGAATTTGCATGTAGTTAATTTATATAAAACCCAAACTTTAGTTTGTGTCGCTGTTTTTCAGTTCAGTACAAAACGACTGATTGATCTGTGAATAGTTTATTTTTTAAGATGCTGAATTTTATAAGCACAAACTTTGATATGGTTAATCTTATCATTTTTATTGCTATGGATGATCAAATACAGTATGCATATAGTGTTTAACTAAATTCGTGAATGTTTCAAAAGTGCTTTATCAAACTAACTTGAAATACCATTTATTATCTAAAACTTTATTTTTTTAGTTTAAATGATTTTTATTAATATATCCAATATGGTTTTTACTGTTAATAAAAGCATTACTAACATGTTTAACATTATTAACAATAAAAATGAATTAATTTTGTTGATAAATTGATAAAAGTTGGCTTTACAATTATTGAACTTGTTTATCGTTTAAGCAAATTTACAAAAAAAAAATTAAGCTTAGTTTTTTTTACCTTTTGAGGAGATTTTACTTAAAATCATGGCTGAATTGAGTTGCAAAAATATTCAAAAAAAATGTCAATCGGTTACTGATTGGAGAAATTTTTAAAAAAAAAATATTTTATTTAAATGTACTTAGATTAAAAATTGAATTGCAATTAAGTGAAGAATCCAGTAAAGTACTTACATTCAACTCCTTTAAAAAAAACTCCTTTACAGTAAAATATAATTTTTATACAGTAAAAACAGAAACGCAGTTTATGTACAGTAGTTGTTGAATTACTGAATACTTTTTTTTAAAAATTTATTGGTCTTGGAAATCCTTGGCGATTATTTTTATATCTTATAAACCATGGCACAAGATTTGTAATCTATATTTGATTTTTTCAAAATATACACGTGTACACTTTCCAACTTGTCAACAAATTCTTATAATGAAATATTACTATAAACAAAGTTCAACCATTGGATAACAGACTTAGGAAGCGTTTTTCATATAGATTTTCTTATATACAGTAAAACATTCAAAAACTATTAAATTATAGTACTGTATTTTCACTTATGAACCGGTGAAACACAGAATCTCTTTGCCTTTTCTTGTTTTGTGGAGGGTTTTACACAACATATTAGAAGACATATTGAAATGATAAGACATAATTGTGTCAAATGAATTTGCTGCCAATGGAGTTTTTTTTTATCTCGGACACTCTTTACTGTTAAACCCTTTGATTTTATTGTCATCTCTACTTGCGATAACAAAAATATTGTAATGATTTCCATAAACTTTTGATTTAAATTTTTTTTAAAGAGTTTTAAGTTGAATTACAGTATACCAATACTGTATTTGCTTTAGGTGTAATTAAATAGGATGGATGAAACCGTAGATTTCATTTTAACAATAACTTTATGACACAGTAATAGCTTGTCGTGCCATTCTCCCTTCACTGTGTTAATTTCTTTGCCCTTTCCGGTTTTGCGGTGCCGGAGGATAAGTTGTTACAAATCTAAAAAAGATAATGACAAAGGGAAACTAGCTTTCCTTAATTCCTTTCTTTCCTTTCTACTTATTTTTAGGGCCAAAGGCTCTTTTTTTGTCAATGCTTCATTTTTAACAATACAGAACATAGTAGAAAAACTGATGTGTCAAATTAATTTGCATGTCAGCCCCAATGACGTTTTCACTCACTGACCTACTGCACTGTGCATGCCCATTCTAATTACTGTATAAACACATCGATTTTCATTGTTTTGTCTACTTGTGATTTGGTCTTTACAGTGCTGTATTATAAAAATATAAAAGTTAAAATTTTTAATTATTACATCGAATTTTTAAATCAACCGAATCAAGATGAAACTAGTAAATTCTTTAGTGAAACTGCGATTAATCGGACGTTACAATTCTCAAACTTCTTCAGTGGTAAGCGTGCAATTTTTTAAGACTTAATTACTGTAGATTATTTAATTAAAGTGTATGTGTATTTTATTAGACGTCTAAAGCTAAGTTAAGAATACTTTCTGGAGTTGAGCCATCCAGTAAAATTCATCTGGGTAATTATTTTGGAGCCGTGAGACCATGGATTGAAAAGCAGAATGAATTAGATGATGGGGAAGTTGAAGAAATGCGAATTAGTGTGCTTGATTCTCAATCAGACACTTTACCGCAAGATCCACTTGTTTTAAGGTACTGTATCACAAGTTATAGTATTTATGATTATTGAAATTCGCTTTAACAATGATTCTGTACTGTTACTTCTAGAGAAAATGTTCAGTTTATGGCCGCTTCGTTGATTGCTTGTGGTTTGGATCCTCAGAAGTCGAATCTCTTTTTACAGTCACAGGTTAAACTTTTTAGTATAATGTATTATTTTTTACACAAGTCAACTTAAATTAGGTTTCCCAACTTGATCAACTTTCGAGGGTTTTATGTAGTTTGGCTACTAAGTGTGACGAAATTACTGATCCGGTTTTACGAGCAGCTAATGTTTTATTATACAAGTAAAGTAAAGCTTTAAATTTGTTTAGATTTGTCATATATTGATTACTTATTGATGGTTTTATAGACCCAACATAGTTCCAGTGCGTAACGATCAAATTGGCCAGGTTGATTTTGCAAGAGATATTGCTGATGCTTTCAACAATAAATATGGATACTGCTTTCCATCACCAATACCATTGATTGGTAAAAAAAAATGATTAAAATCTTAAAGATGTCTTTATTTTCAAATTGCTTCAAAAACTAATAACTAATTTATATTTTAAGCATCGACCGTATCAAGAGTGAGGAGTTTAACAGATCCAGAAATGATCATGAGTAACGACGATCCAGATCCAAATGGTCAAATAATGTTGACGGATACAACTGATGAAATAGTCAAGAAGATAAAACAGTGTGTTACTGATCGTATCTCAGATATTACTTATGAGAAAAAAGAAAGACCTGGCGTGGCAAATCTAATTGATTTATGGTGTTTATGCACCGGCGAATCATTAGAAGTTGTTTGTGAAAATGTTGAAAGTGTAACTACTGAACAGTTCAAGGCGAAAGTAGCTGATGTAATAGTTGAATTAATTCATCCAATTCGAGAAAAAATATTTAAATTATTAGACGATAAAAGTTACTTGGACAATCAGCTAAAAATTGGCACTGATAATGCTCAACAAGTAGCAGAAGAAACTTGGAAAGAAGTTAGTCATTTAATACAGCCTTTGCAGCAAAATGTTTCCAATTCATAATGAAAACAAGGATACATTTTTACTTTTCTAACTGTGATTAATTTTGTTGATAAAATGATTATTTTCTATAACATTTTTTATTTTGTTTTAAAAAAAATTACAGTAAGTTGGATAACCAGCCATTTAAATTTTTTTTAATGCAAAAAATAGACAATGTTATACTTGTACAGTATTTGGCATTGCTGGTTTTTAACTTGTGTAATAAAAATATTTTTTATTTAAGTTACTGTATTTATAATTTATGCTGAGTGAAATTTAAGAGACTAGAATCGACATTAAAAAATAGCATTTAGACTTAAAATTTAGCAATCAACATTAATCATTGCTAATTTCATTTTAGTTTTGGCGCTGTTATATACAGTGAATACGTCACTATGAAAAATATTTGTATAGACAATGACGTAGCTATGGGAAAAGTCTTCTGCTGTGTTGATTCAATCTGAAAACACATGTTAACTTGTGAGTGTTTGGCGCTGTAATTACAAAAATATAAAAGTTATACTGTAAAAACTTTCAGATTTGTAAATTGAAATTTTTTGACATTGGATTTCTTATTAATGATAAGATGAAGAAGATGTTAATGAATTCAGTAGTGCAACTGCGATTAATGCGACGATGCTATTCGGATATATCTTCAGCTGTAAGTTTGCACCTTTACAAGTTAAATTCGGTTGGTTAATAAAAATGTGACGTTAATATATGTATATTTCATTAGAAATCTAATGCTAAGCTAAGAATATTTTCTGGAATTAAACCGACTGGTACGATTCATCTGGGGAATTATTTCGGCGCAGTGAAATCATGGGTTGAAATGCAGAAGCAGTTGGATGATGGAAAAATTAAAGAAATGAGAATTAGTGTGCTCGACTGCTTTCCAATTACATTGCTGAAAAATCCAGAAGTTATTGGGTATGATAAGTGTTTAAGTTTTAGAATATTTATTTAAACCATATTTCTGTATTGTTGTTTCTAGAGAAAGCACTTATCTGACGACAGCTTCATTGATTGCTTGTGGTTTGGATCTTCGAAAGTCAAATTTCTTTTTACAGTCGATGGTTAGATTTTTTAAATATTTTGTTGACAGTTTATATATTATTTAATTTTAATTAGGTTCCTCAACTTGATCAGCTGTCGTGGGTTTTACGTTGTTTGACTACTATGGACCAGTTAAGCCATTTGTCACAATATAAGGTGCTGTATTTTTGTAAGAAGTTTTCATTTTAACTCATCCATTAGTTCTATTAATAGATGCAAAAGAAGTTGATTAAAGAAATTACAGTTGACATATTTACTTATCCCATTTTACAAGCTGCTAATATTTTATTATACAAGTATGGTATAACTTTACATTTATATTCATGGTTTGTTGGTTATTTATTGTTGTTTAATATGTTTTACAGAGCTAACGCAGTTTCAGTGGCTGCCGATCAAATTAACCAAATTGATTTTACAAGAGAAATTGCTCATATGTTTAACAATAAATATGACTATAACTTTCCTATACCTGAACCACATATTGGTAAGAAAATTCCACATCTAATTTATGTCAGTTTACTTTTTAAGCACTTCTAAAAACTAATTGCTTTCTTATGTTTGAAGTACCATCGTTATCAAGAAGAGTAATGAGCTTAAGGAATCCAGTTAAAAAGATGAGTAAATCGGATCCAGACCCTAAAAGTCGAATTGAGTTAACAGATACGACCGATGAAATAGTCAATAAGATAAAAAAATGCGTTACTGATTGTACATCGGCGATCACTTATAACAAAGAAGAAAGACCTGGTGTTTCAAATCTAATTGATATATGGTCTTTATGTACTGGAGAATCTCCAGAAGTTGTTTGTCAAAACGTTGAACATTTAGATACTGGTAAGTTTAAGATGAAAGTAGCTGATTTAGTAGTTGAATTAGTAAACCCTATCAGAGAAGAAATATTTAAGTTAATGGAAGATAAAAGTCATTTAGAAAATCATTTACAAGTTGGAGCTGAAAATGCTCAAAAAGTAGCCGAAGTAACTTGGAAAGAAGTGAGACATTTAATCGGATTTTTATAATACGTTATAACGTAGTTTTTATTGTCTAAACATGCAAATAACTCTGTCAATATTACTGTGTTTTTTGAAAATACAGTATTTACTTTCTTGAAGTTTATGTAGTGACTCAATTACCGTCTTTGCTTTTGAGCTGTGTTTTTGGCGCCGTTATTTAAAATACATCACTATGAGAAATATTTTGGTAAGTAATGACGTCACTGTGAGAAAAGTCTTCTGCAATGATGATGCATTCTGAAAACACATGTTAACTTTTTAAGTGCTTGGCGCTGTATTTACGAAAATATGAAAGTTATGAAAACTTTTAGATTGATCAATTAAGTGTTTTTGACGTTGGATTTCTTATTATTTATAAGATGAAGAAGATATTAATGAATTCAGTAGTGCAACCGCGAGTAATGCGACGATGTTATTCGAACATTTCTACACAGGTACGTTTGAATTGCAGTATTGTAGTTCAATTAGGTTAGTTATTAAAAATGTAACAAGACATACGTTTTATTAGATGTTTAGTGCTAAGTTAAGAATATTTTCTGGAATTCAACCATCGGGTATAATTCATTTGGGTAATTATTTTGGAGCCGTGAAACCATGGGTTGAAATGCAGAAGCAGTTAGATGATGGGAAAATTGAGGAAATGCGAATCAGTGTAGTCGATTCTCATTCAATAACATTGCCGCAAGATCCACACGTTCTAAGGTGTGGAAAGTTATTTATGATTCTTGAAATTGTATTGTTTTAGAATATTTGCTTTAACCATAATTATGTATCGTTATTTTTAGAGAAAACACTTATCTCATGACAGCTTCACTGATTGCTTGTGGTTTGGATCCTCAAAAGACAAATCTTTTTTTACAGTCGCTGGTGATATTTTTAATATCAGTCATTTGGTAATTCGTGTACTAGCCAATTTTAATTAGGTACCTCAACATTGTCAACTGGAAAGCCTTTTTGGTTCAATGACAACTATGGCTCGGCTAAGCCATTTGCCACAATATAAGGTACTCATGTGTTTTTGTGTGAATTTATTATTGTAACTTGTACATCGGTTTTATTAACAGGAAAAAAAGAGTTTGGTTAAAAAAATTCCAGTTGGACTATTTAGTTATCCTGTTTTACAAGCAGCTGATATTTTATTATACAAGTATGTTATAACTTTAAATTTGTTTATGTTTATTGTATACTGATGACTTATTGGTGTTTAATGATTTCATAGAGCTAACGCAATTCCAGTGGGTGAAGATCAAATTCAACAAATTGATTTGGCAAAGCACATTGCTCGTTTATTTATATTTAAGTATGGGTATAACTTTCCTATTCCTGAACCACTAATTGGTAAGAAAATTTCTCATCTTATCGAAATCTTAGGAATGTCAGTTTATTTTTAATTAACTTGTAAGAATTAATTGTCTACTTATATTTTAAGCATCGTCGTTGTCAGGAAGAGTGATGAGTTTAAAAAATCCAGTTAAAAAGATGAGTAAATCGGATCCAGATCCTAAAAGCAGAATAGTGTTTACAGATACGGCTGATGAAATCGTCGATAAGGTAAAACAGTGTGTTACCGAGTGTTCATCTGGTGTCGCTTATAACAAAGAAGAAAGACCTGGTATTTCAAATCTAATTGATCTATGGTGTTTGTGTACTGATGAATCACCAGAAGTAGTTTGTCAGAAAGCGGAACGTTTAGATATTGATCAACTTAAGGTGACAGTGGCTGATTTAATAGTTGAATTGGTAAACCCAATTAGAGAAGAAATTTTTAAATTAATGAAAAATAGAAGTCATTTAGAAAATCATTTACAAGTTGGCGCTGAAAATGCTAAAAAAGTAGCTGAAGTAACTTTGAAAGAAGTTAATCGTTTAGTCAAGCCTCGATAATAAACGGTAACACAGTTTACATTTTAAAAACGTTAATTAACTGAAAAATAAAATTAATAATTATTGCAGAATCTTTGATTTATAATTTGTCAATATACGGTAATTACGGAAAAACAGATCAACACTCTGTTTGAAGCAGTGATAATCAACACTATAAGGGTTTTTTTATCTATTATAACTTAAATATTTTGCTCAACATATCTCCAGTATTGTTATTTATTAAAATAATAGTAAAATAACTTTACGTAAAATTGTTTAACATTAGAAATTTAAATAAGATTTATTTTTAAGACATGTTTGTTTGAGACGTCTTGTGTTAAGACTTGTTTGTTACAATGAGGACGACAAAACGTAGGCGTTTATCTAATTGCAAAGTATCGATATGCTATGCTGATCTAGTGATAGCATATCGAAATGAATGTATCGATACTGCACTCGATATTGTCATCGAAATGAAAGTATCGACCAAAATGTATCGATACCATCAGGTATCGATACGGTTTTTTCATTTTTTTTCATTATAGAATAGCTAATTGCTGGCTTTTCTACAGTCAGGGCCAGAACGACTTTTTGGAGGGCCGGGTGCAAAACCGTTTTTGCGGGGTCTGACGCTAAATTTTTCCTAAAAAAAATTTTCGTATACCGCGAAGTTACAAAAAAATTTTTTTTTTAAAAAAAAACCTCATTTTCGTAGACTTTGGGGCCTCTCAAAGCGTGGGGTCGGGTGTGCCGCACGCGCTGCACCCGCGTTTTTCCAGCCCTGTCTACAGTTGAACATTGAAATTTATTGTTAAACACTGTAAGTTGTTTTTATACACAGTTATTTATTATTACGCTATACAATTTTATTTACTGTTAAACACATTATGTATTATTAAACATTACTATTGTTCAACATTATTTACTGTATTTTACTGTTAAATATTATTTATTACTTGCTGTTAAATAGTTATTAAAATTCTTACTTTTGGAAACCTACAATCTTAAAAAAATAAATACTATTATTCATAATTTATTTACAAATAATAGAAATAGAATTTTTAATTGTTACTGACAATACAAGAATACAAAATGAAAAATGTTTAATTATAAAGGAATAATCTAAAATATATATTAATTTTACTTTAATTTTACATTTATGAATAGAAATACCTTAAGTAAATAATCTTTTTAATTTTCAAACTTTATACTGTATATGAATAGCTACATTTCAAAATTATAAAATGACAAAGGAAATGAACAAAATGACAAAGAAAATGAACAAAATGACAAAGTGTTAAAAACAGAGTTTTTATGGAAAAACCCTCCACAAATCAAAT
>JAAFCF010006596.1:31907164-32027445 GCA_013389785.1 Helicorthomorpha holstii | reverse complement strand
TCAGTTTCTTTGTGTGTGAATGTTCAGATGATTAGTTGTATTTCCACTTGTTTTTACCGTTTTAAATCAAGTTTTGCATGTTGCAGTATTTGCATTTAATCTTCGAATTTTAAGCATCAATTTTCAATAGTATAAAAAGTATCGATATGAGGGTAAATCCATCGATACCATTAAAGTATCGGACCAAAAGAATCGAGTACTTTAATAAGTAGTATCGAAGGAAAAGTATCGATGCTCGTAAATATCGATACTTTGTTGCTATCATTATGCTGATCGTTAATCTCTTATTCCGTATATGGGAAAACATTGATTGCTCATTTCTATGCAATAAGGTGAGTGATTGACCCATCGAACTCAGCTGATTATTTTGTATATTTATTTACTTTTAAAGTAACTGTGATTTATATTTCAATAATTAGTTGTTTTGATGAAAACTCTTTGAATAATTTGTTAAATATAGTAAAAGTATTGGCTTAAAGAGTAACAAATGATTTTTGGTACCCAGGTGGTTGTTGCCGCCCTTGGTCATCATTATTATTGTTTGAAGCGATTAAAGAGGGAAAATGGCTGTCAGTATCAATGATATATGTGAGAATACTAAAATGGGAAGAGAGTTTGCTCTGTTAGGAAACTATGAGACTGCTTTGGTTTACTTCCAAGGTGTGGTGCAGCAAATTCATCGCTTGTTACAAACCATCAAAGACCAAACAAGGAAACAAAAATGGCAACAGGTTAACTTTTTGTGTGTGTGATTTTATTATAGTTTTGTAGTTAAAATACATTTGATTAAATTAATGTTAGGTTCAACAACGAATTGCTGTTGAACATGATCATGTGAAGGAAATGGTGTCAACTTTGCAGTCCTTCAGAGGAGATAATCAACATGACAGACCGATTACAACAAGAATGCATTCGTTTGAAGAACCAACTCGAGATCCTGATGTGTGGGCTCCACCAACGCCTAGAGATCCTGATGTTTGGTCTGCAGCGCCGTCTGTGCCTTCGATTGAGCCCAAGTATACTTTTTGTAATTCAAAATGTATCATAATTTACGTACGATTAAAATATAGGCCTCAAGTGAAACCAGTTCGAGGACCTAAAAAGTCCGAAGTGCCTTCAAAATCATCTGGACAGAGTTCCAGACCAACTCGAGCTACCTCTGATCAGGCTAAATGGAAGAAAGGTGGTGCCACTGATGCAAAGTCTGGTAAAAGTAAGGAAGATAAGCAACAAGCTGAGAAGAAAGCGGTAAAAAAAGTGGATAAAGATGGAGGAAATAAGGAAGATAAGAAAGAAAAATCACCAGAAGAGCCAGAAGAAAAGAAATTTGATGGAGATGGTTATGATAAAGATTTAGTCGAAATGTTGGAGAGAGATATTTTACAGAAAAATCCAAGTATTCATTGGGATGACATTGCTGATTTACACGAAGCTAAAAGACTGTTAGAAGAAGCGGTGGTGCTGCCATTATTAATCCCCGATTTTTTCAGAGGTATTCGTAGACCGTGGAAAGGTGTATTAATGGTTGGTCCTCCAGGTACCGGAAAAACGATGCTGGCAAAAGCAGTAGCCACTGAATGTCATACTACATTTTTTAATGTTTCATCTTCAACATTGACATCAAAGTACAGAGGTGAATCAGAAAAACTTGTTCGAGTCCTGTTTGAAATGGTAAAGATATCTTGTGTTTTTCATGTTATTTAGACGTGTATAAAACAAAATTTTCTTTTACAGGCAAGATTTTATGCTCCAAGTACAATTTTTATTGATGAAATCGATTCTTTGTGCTCAAGACGTGGAAGCGAGTCAGAACATGAAGCTAGTCGTAGAGTCAAATCTGAACTTCTTATTCAAATGGATGGTAAAACGATTCTACTTGGATATTATACTTAAGGTTCATTAATTTGAACAGCTGTAATTTGCGGTTTTAGGATTGACAAGTAGTGAAGAGGCAACGAAAATAGTTATGGTTTTAGCAGCTACAAATTTTCCATGGGATATTGATGAAGCCTTACGTCGACGTTTAGAGAAGAGGATTTACATTCCATTACCAACTGGTAAGAATAAACTAATATTGCTACTTACTTTTCCTAAATGTTTCTGTAAAACTTATAAAATTGAAATGTTTTAAAAGGTGAGGGAAGAGAAGCGCTGCTTAAAATTAATCTTAAAGAAGTACAGCTTGCATCTGATGTTGATTTAAGAGTCATAGCGGAAAATTTGGAAGGATATTCGGGAGCTGATATAACAAACGTTTGCAGGTACTGTACACTATTTTGAATTTTTATTTTTTATCAAATTATAAAGTTAAAATGTTATTCATACTTTTAATTTTTGTAGAGATGCGTCAATGATGGTGATGAGAAGAAAAATTGCAGGTTTGAGACCAGAAGAGATACGAAATTTGCCTAAAGAAGAATTAGATTTGCCAGTTACATTGGTAGATTTTGAGGCGGCTATCAGAAAGTGTAACAAGTCGGTTTCCAAGGAGGATTTGGATAAATATGAGAAGTGGATTAACGAATTTGGTTCTTATTAACGCTGGACCAAGTTGCGGTATAACATTTTTATTATTTTTATTTAGATTAATTTAATGTATCTGTTAATATATTAATAATGCGCTTTGCTCAGCATAATTTTTTCGAGACTTGTAAACCGATTACACAAGTCTTACTGTAAGCGTAGCTACGTTTTAAATACCATTAGTGACTTGATAGTTAAAATATGTATCCATTAATTAGTACAAGTACTTGATAACTTGGGGTCCAAAGTATCGGTAAGTCTTAACAATAGCGTACAAGACTTACAATATACAACACAAGTGTGTATAACGTTTGTAAACATGAATACTCAAAATGCGGTACCGGTAGTTTTTAGCAGCATAATGATCAAAACTTACGCAATCTCTTTTAAAGTGACGATATCTAAAGTATTTAAATATATTTAAGAATTTATTATAAAAACGTTTATATAAAATTTATATGGATGCGATTAGCTTTTCATTATGGTCGTTTGTATACTTGTTGACTACTGGCGAGTAGTGACTTTAATCTGGGCGATGTTTCATTTTTTCTAAACTTAAGTAAGTTTATTGGTTTTGATAGATAAACGTCGGCAATCGCCTTTGATTTTGAGAAATCATATCATTAAAACCACATTAAAAATAATTCGGTTGGCGATTATTTGCAGGTTTATCTCGATGTGGCACTTAAAATATCTGTTTACTGTATTTCGAAAGTTTATTGACAAATTATATGGCAAATTTCTTATCAGTAACTTTGCCACGTTCTTGTACGCTGATAATGATTTATAATAATGGTAAAAAATTTATATTAAAACCTATTAATATTTCATTAATAGTAAATTTGGACTTTTATTTTTAAAAAAAAATTCTATAATTATATACAGTGTATAGATATTTGATCTCTTAAAATGATGAATAATATAATTGCAATAATTTTTGCAAACGAGTTTTCTAATTACAGGATTTAAACGTTGATGACATTGACTGAACTTGCGTTCATTGCCTCTAAGTCGACTTCAGGTTTTTCAGAAGATGTTGGTGAAGCTGTAGAAACGACGTTATCGTATTGAATAATAGTTCTGTCATGAGCATATTGCTCATATACAGGGTTTTCAAGGAAATCAATATTGAAATTTGTTGAATCTGGTCTTAAACTGGGTATTTTAGGTATCATTTCAGATTCTTTGTAAAAGCATTGGTCACCATCATTATGATAATTTACGTTTTCATAATCAAGTTGAATTCTATTATCGTAATCGTCACTCGAGTTGTTTGAATTTGTATCCTCAAGATTGGAACTTGATGCACGTCTTGAGATGTCATGTACTGAAATCATGTTACTAATATCAATTTTAGTAGCATTGTATCTCTTGGAAGAATGACAAGCGGCTAATTCTTCTCCGTTAACGTCATCTTCTTGAGTTTCCAGCTGTGGGGTATTTTCCATGTCTATTGTATGCCTTCTTTTTGATTTTTTGCTTTTGTCAATTTTTGCGTATAAATCGCTTATGTTAATTTCAGTAGACAGTGATAGTTTTGGAGGATTGGTCTCAACACTGACGAAACTTGAAACGGAAGCTAAAAATATTATTTGTAGTTTTAGTTACAACAGTTAATAAAGATTAGGACAAGGTTTGTAACTCTGACATATTTTGCTTTAAGCCAATTAAGTGTTTAATGTAATTGAATTTAACATGTTGTATACAGCTTACAAACCTGGACGTGAAATTGCACGAAGTTTTTCAAGTGAAGGTGGAGTTGGTGGAGTGCTTGGAAGATTCGCCTCAACTAACTCTTGATTATTTAATACAATCTCTGAGTAAGTTTCATTCATTTCATCAGGAATGAAAGAGTATTGCGGTTCAATATCACCATACAAGTTCTGTGATTCACCAGTTAAATCTACATGAAATCACGTCTTTATCATTGAAAGGTGAGAATTATCAATAATTTACATGGATGATTATAAGACGATTGTCTGCTGTTTTCTGAAGTGGTTGCTTCCATTTCACTATTTACATTTCTCGATACCGGTAATTGATTATCCGGTATTAAAATGGATTCATAAATAGTGGCATTACTTCCCCTATAATTTTAAAATACTAGTATTTTAGTTTTAGTTAGTTAAAAATCTGAGTATTGAAATACCTATGTGTACTGTGGCTGTGAGTACTGCCATCGTATATTGATGGAGTTTCATAAATAGCATAACTTCTATCGAATTCTACTGAATCATAGATTATTCCACCGTTTGGATGAAAGTTAACATTTGATGGTTGACTGGTATCTTTTTAAAAAAAAGTCAAAATATATTTTTGAATTTTATTTTTTCCAATACAACTCTATACAAACTATAATAGATTTACCGTCAAGTTGTACCCTGACGACATTTCGATCACTTTCTTGCCTTTTTTTCTTTTTTGATCCATCTCTACTATCAATAATAAAACGTACACGTTTAAAGACGTTAAATTAATATAACTTAACAAATAAGTTATATTAATTCTTCTTTACTTTCGTTTGTTAGATGACTTTTTAGAGTTTACATAAACATGACTTTCGCTGTGACTATTTAATTTCTAAATTGAAAGATACATAACCATGATAGTAATTAAATTAGTAATAGTGAACTTACTAACCTTTATGCTATTTGCTTTTTCTTTTTTACTGCATCCAAAAATACTTGACAACTGAGGAACTCGCTGGCGGTATGATTGGAAATACTGGACACATTGCAGGAGAGAGATGACAATTGTAACTAAAATACTTATCCCAAAAACTAATTCTACTGTTAATGTCATCTCTTCCACTTAAAATGCTAGGTGATTTGATTTACATAGCTATCTTTTAAAAAATGTAATTGCTTGTCTTTTTGTCTGTAATAGACAAACCCTGTACGTGAATTAGTCGTTGTATAGACATTATCCCAAATGTGTCATGATAAAAATGTTGGGATGCAAACATAAAGAAAGATAGCATCGGTTTGATTTGACACAATCGATAAAGTAAACAGCCAATGAAAAATAAGGTGAAAGACAAAAACTCTATCCTTTCAGGAAGAATATTGAAATAACATGCATTTTATCTACTATACAACAAGTTTCAATTTGATTTAATATACTCGTATCGGTTTACCTATTTGTAAATTTTTTATGATAGTCTAACATCTAAATTTCAATTTTATTTTTTTTCTAGTAAATTTCAATTTGGTTTATTGTTAAATTTATAAATATGTTATCAAAACAATTTTAAAAGTACCGGTAAATTACGTAGAATCAAACTATAAAAATTCAAAAGCAACTGATTAGGTTATTACTAAAAATATTCTAGTTTCTTTATGTATAGGATATCGGTTGAGTTTACAAGAGCTTAAACTTCTGATAAGCAGAAACTGAATGTTAAGAGTAGCTACTGTATTTTTGTTCAAAAGTTTGATATAAGCACTTTTGAATGACTCTCTCGAATAGTAATGTCACATAAGCAAGTGTGACACTTTAAAAAAGTAAGTTTGAATAACATAGTACAAAATGGAGTATAATATTTATTTTGAAACTAATTAAAAATATGGAGGAAAATTAATTTACATGAGTTGTCGATTCGCATATTGCATTAACCTCTTAATTGATATTTACATAGTTTATTTTGTGTGATTGATATTAATTTTAAAATTCAGACTTATTTACAGTTTTAGATTTGATTTACTTGACTGGCTATCCAGTCAGCAGTGAATGCAATACGATGATAGATGCCAGGTTGGTTTTGTTGGGCGCATGAGAACCCTGCTGAAACAAGGCCAACTAAATACCAGACTCCAAAGCGATTCACCATTAGTGGACCACCTGAATCGCCCTATGAAAAATATAAAAATAGTTTAGTAATTTGCGTAAACTTTGTAGATTTAAAGACATTAATTCAAATATTTTTTTTTTGTAATTTAAGACCTGGCAAGAATCTTTTCCACCGCCACGATATCCGGCGCAAATCATTTCTGGAAATATCCTCACTCCAATGCCTCTTTCTCTGTGCCATACTTCACATAACCCGTTGGTAATAATGGGAACATCAACCACTTGCAATGCCGTTGGACGAAGTTTGGAACCTAAAAACAGTTATGGAACAGTGACTAAACTTTTCAATAAATATTGTTCAGATAAATAAAAACCTGGTTCCGTAGCTCCCCATCCGGCTGCATAACCAACCAGCCCTTCAAATGATTCGTCTTTCCGTGGCAGACAAATTGGAGAAATATGAGGCTTATAATCAATTGGACTATCTAACCTTAGCACTGCCACATCAAAACGATCTGCTTGTGGAGTAAATTGGAATCTCGGATGAACTCTTACATCGACCACTCGGTAAGATTCACTTTCAAACGGTTCTTCTTCGTTCTTTAATTCATAATCTCCCAATGTTACTATAATTTGAGGTGCTTTGGCACTGAGAGCATTTACATTTTATTAACAATTCATTATTGATTATTTAGTAGATATTTAATTACCGGGCGACGCAGTGGCCAGCTGTGACTACATAAAATCTATTTACAAGAGATCCACCACATCGACTTGTTCCTATCCTTATTAAAGCCTAAATTAGGATATCATGGTAAGTGTTCAATTATTATTTATTATGTTTAGCTTAAGCTACACAATTGAGTTTAAAGTAAATTTGTAACTACCTGCCATGGAAAATGACCAAAGCCTGCATCTTCCCCACCAATTATCCTCCTTTGAGCTCCAAATCTTTCTAAAAATGGCCCACGGACAATACCACATTCTGTAAACATTATGTAACATATTTGTAAAGTGTTTTATTCGTCATAATAATTTTATGCGACGTATTGTTAGTTTATGATTTTCTTTCTTGGCTTTTGACACCGTTTTGTTAATAATGGAATTTTATTAAAAGGAAAAAAAAGGGGAAAGGAGATACCAATCTGATTTTTTATAATATATTAGTACTGTACAGTATTTGACATGCTATTGTGAGTGTTAGTGAAGCCGTTTGAAAGCACTCGTTTGTTGATGTTAGTAAAACCGAAACTTTTGTCACATTAAGTCGCACAAATTCACGTTACGTTGACATAATAGTTATGTGTAAATTTGTCACATTGTTGTCTAAATGTCATTGAAGTGGTTTTATCTAGGCAAGGAAGTGAAATTGTTTGATTGAATAAGGTGGTGGTGGTGTTCTTAAGAATTTTTCCTTGTAGTTACGCTATGGTTGATTTTATTAGTTTGTTTTAGCTATTGTTTACTTATCTTATGTCTTATTTATGAGAACACAACAATAAGGAAAGTGAAATTGGAGAGAAAAATGAGTGCCAATCATTTGTTGACACAGATTTCAAATAAGGTTTTTATCATTTTGATTTTTAAGTTATAATATGATCAGCAAAGAGAAAGTAGTATATTGGGTTACTTAATTGATGTCATTAAATTTTGCTTTATGGAATGGAAAGTAATAGACTTTACGTACTAGGGTCATTGAAGGGTGAGTGTAATATATTGTGGCTGGCCAGTATGGTAGAAGCTGCTGTTGAATGTACAAATGGTAGTCGATTGTCATCACTTTCATCTTCTTCTGAAGCAGCTGTATTAACTGCCACTGACTTTTGACGTTTTGGTACGCAACAGCGATATAGTAGAGAGTTGCATCCGCCGACTGTTTCTCTGCCCGACATCCAACATATAAAAGACAGTTCACAACTATGTCTTTTCCCATTGTACATGCAGGTATCAGGCACACCCAGGAAGTCCGTTAAAGGGGGCAGAAAGCGTCTGATGCGAACTAAAATATTAATAATAACATCCAGTCACGAGTTGTGCTAAGCTACGAGAGATCTCAACTTTTATACACCAAGTTTTTAGCACTTTACAGCAGTAATTTTACTGTATGTTTTGAACTTTTACATCATTGCAATGCATTAGAAAGATTTTATTTGTCAAAAAAAATTCTTTTTCCAAGTAATTATATTTAAGTGGATTTTTTACTTATAATTTTGTGAAGTCATCTTTAAATTTAAGCATTCCAACTGATTATAATGTCATTTTGTTTTTGAACTAATGTGTGTGATTTATTGGGTTTTTTGTTTTAAGGTTGCTTTGTACAAAAGTTGAGAACTTTCACTGTTAATTTTAATGAAAGTCTGAAGAGTTTAGTCTGTGTTTAGTCAGACAATGTTTGCATTGTGGTATAAACTCTTTTTAAAGTGTAAGGAAACGTTTCATATTATTGGAATCAAAGTGTTGATTAATGATTAAGCTTACTCAGTACAAGTTTCATTTTTGGCATTTCAATTGACCCCCAAATGCACACACATGCACACAAATCAATTGGTGAGTTTCACCTTTGCTCATTCTGGCAGGTCAGTTTTGGTTGTCAATGCAAAATTGCATTCGTAGTTCATCGCTTGCACCACTTAAACCAATACTTATTCCTACTTTTTAAACTTATTTGCTATGTTATTAATTATATTATAATTAAGAAGCCATCCTTGTTTATAATAGCAAAACTTATATAAAAACAGTTATGTTCATTACCCTCTCTGTCTTCATTATTATTGTGAATTTCTTCTTCCTCTTCCTCATCGTAATCTTCATTATCTTCATCATAATCGAAATACTGTGAATCTGTGATGGCGCATCCGACGTACAGGAAAATTAACAAAACCAGAATGGAATTTTTCATAGCTTAAGGCCAAAACCACCCCTGGGAAACAAAAATTAAATTCAATTCATTATGAAATTTGCCACAAATTATTCACATAAACTATTGGCAAACTCAAACCTTTCAATAAAAATTTAAAAATTGAATTAGTAAATGTTAACTTATGGTACATTTTAACACACAAATTCAAAGCAATTTGTGAAAGTCTTGTCAAACTTTAAAAAAATGATTTCTTATTTAAAAGTTGTTATTGTATATATTTTACCTTTTATTTTGATGAGTTCATGAAATTATTTATTTTTATTAATATCACTTTGTATTCCATATAATATTGTTCATAAGTTCACAGTCATTGTAGTCATAAGTGGTGTTATAATTTTTCTCCTTGTATTTTTTTTTTCCATTTAAATTCAGTACTTTAGTTCAATTAGACTTTCATAATACGCAGCACACATTCACTTAACTCATCACTTGTTAATATTTCCACAAGCAATACTTCTCCAACTCTCGTAATTCCTCCTTAGTCTGAAGAGTGAGAAAAAGAGAAAGAAATCGGTTTTGTTTTGAGATGTCTAGTAGTTCTGTAATCGTATGGACTGAAGGAGGAGGACCCACCTTCGTCCGTCACCCTAATGGCCTAGATTTGGTACATTGGCTCTAACAGCATCAACTCTCTCCAGTCATTTCACTCTGGACACGAGGAATAAACGAGAGGAGGAGAGAGAGACATTATTCAAAACACCTAAATCGCTTTTTTTAGACGTAAACAGTACTGCAATAAATAACTCAAATACAGTAGAAAAAAAAAACTTTAGCTTTGTGTTGTGGGTTTTACTTCTAAGTAGTACATTGACAACCATAAATTAGATACTTAGAATCGATTCTTATGTTAATGAATAATAATTATATTCATTAATGTTTAGTGATAAATTTGTATCTTTGTAATTGTTACTTTCTATTGTCGTTGAATGAGAATAGAGCAATTTTAGGACATTTTTTTTTATAAAGTTACCCTGCAATAGAGAAATTATATTATTAAATTGTAATTTTACTTGTTTTATTTTGAAATAGGGATTTGAAAAACTACATTGAATCTAGTAACACAAAATTTTATCTCTTCCAAATTTTAAGAGTACATTACTTAGCTTATTTTATTTTTTTATAGTGTTTATTTTGTTAAACAACTTGTAAAGTCAAGATTTGGTTTTGCTTTAGATATGTCTGGTTATATTTCCATTGCATAATTGTATGATGATCTATGTGATCTGTTATAATTTTTCTGTTTTTTTCTTCTTCTCTGTATACAGTCTGCTGACTTCGTTTTCATTTTTTTATTTTAACAATTACTCACTGGTTTTCGTTTAACAATGAATGCAAACCAGAAAATTAATGTGAGTATTTTTACATTAGCTAAGCGGATAATGACCTCGAAATGCTGTTGTTCCACTTAATAACCAAAAAAAAAAATAGAGAAGAAAACACCTCCAATCAACTATTAATACAATCACCTCAAGCATCAATTTTACACTTGGAAGTAATATTGACATACAGTAAGAGCACTAGCTGATTCCTTTAATTAATTAAGTCGATTATTTGAGCATTTTTAGAGCTGTTTCAATGCAATGAAATTTTTAATTAGATGAATATACCAATGACTAGTGATTTGATACGCTTCTTCATCAAACTACAGAGGAATCCGGTTAACACGAAATGGATTTTTGTCATTGACATCTCTGAATATCAATAGTAATTTTTTTTGAGATTTTACAGATAAAAATAAACTTTATTGAGTGATAAAGCATTTTTATGTCAGGAAAATAATTCAGTTTGAGGTCAGGTCAAAGGAAAACTTATTTTAATATTTAGTGCAGTATGTTAAATTAAAAACATAACTGTTTTTTTTTAAATTAAGGACAAATATGAAAGTAAATAATACAAAATTTGTAATTGTAGTTTTGCAGTAGCCATTAGGCGTGATTTTTAATACATTGTTTTAATTTTTTGTCATGTATTTTCAGGTTTAATACTATGAATTTGTAAGGGCATCGCACTTCACAATGCACTGCACAATCACATACAGTATACTGTACATACAAATAAGAAACAGAAGGAGAATGAAGTAAGTTATCTTTGTTTTTTAACGCTTTAAAAAAAATTAGGAAGTAGAAAATTTACTTCCCATTTCACGCTAACCACATTCTGGAAGCAGTTATTGGCCTCTTTGATAATAACGTTAAAAAGCGATTTAACCGCTTCAGAAGTCGCTCCTTAAAGGCAAAAGGAAAAGTTTACAAGCTGGTTTTAGTTTTGTTATGTTGGTCATTTTCAAATGTTTAGAAATTTAAAAAGAAAAAAAAAAGTAAAAACTACACGTATTTGTAATGTAAAGAGGAAACAACATTTTAGAAATGTGTCTGATTCTTCCTCTCTTTCTTTTTTTAAATTATTTTGGGCCATTAACTACATGGAGTGGGCGGGGAAGATTTAATATTTTTAAGTAAATTACCATTCATTTCCTGATTCTCTAAATTACAAGCACTCAATTTAACGGAAACTAACTTACATCGATTTCAATTTTGGAATAAAAGTGTAATTTTATTTAAATAAGAAAAATACAGATTCAGTTAATAATCACAACTACTGAAGCACATGATGTGAAATAACACGAAGATTGGAGAATTTGTCAAATGCGATTTCTGAATATTTAGCATATGCAGTTAAATTTGTTTAACACGAAATTTGTCTTAAAGGAAACATACAAAAATACGTTAAACGGGTTCTACTGTATTTGCATTTTGCTTTTAATTGTTTAAAGTCAAAATAAAATTAATGCAATTTTACTAAAGTTTGCTGTATTTGTAGGAAACAAGTGAATTCAAAGAGAGTGAATGCGTAATGTTGTGTCATTCATTGCCAGTGGTGCCAGCCCTTGATAATGCCGACTGAATTTCACCTATTTTGCACACAATGAAACACTAGGAGTGGCTAATTTAATAATCAAGAGGACATAAAGTAAAAGAAGCTGAGTGTCAAATAAGAAGTGAAAAGGGGTTAAAAGACGTCAGCTATTGTTTTCAGGTAAGAAATGTTTATCTTTTATTATTTAGAAAAGAATTCTTTATCTAAAAGTGAAAGTGGATCAAGTCATTTTTTTGGGTGATTAATTTATGCATTTAAGCTAAAGTGTCGAAGAAATGTCATTTCCTTGTTTTATTTGTGACAACTTTTTTATTTTGCATAATTATGTGGAATTTAGATAACTTATAACCGATTCTTTTTTACTGTCAATACATGCTAGAAATTTAGTTCAATTTTCCCAATACAACTTAATACAAACACTAAACAGCCACGAATTTTGAGTTCACTTGCATCGACAAGTGCTGTCGACCTGAAGGTTTTTGTTGTTGTTGTTTGAATATTTTTTTCTACATATTTTATTTAATAGTCGAGGTATTTGGTCAACTTAAGTTATCTTAACTTTTTCATTACTATTATTAAATTTGCTTTACAAACTTATAATTTTATGGGGTGAAAGTTGATTTCCACCTGTTAAGTAGATGCTCAATGACAAAATACAGAAATATTACTTTAGATTTTCCATGCAAATAGACCCAAATAATTTTCCCTAGTAATTCACTGTTATAACACCTTTAGTTAAATGGTAAAATCGTTTTTGTGTGAAATACAGTGTATGCCACAGCCCACGGAAGAAAAACTGTACCCCTATTGACCTAAAAAAAATCTTCTTCAATAAATTGTTTATTTTTAAAAATAGCTTTATAGTTTTTTCTTTAAGAAAAGACGCTTAAAGTATATTGAAGCTGTCAAGGTACAAATTAGTTTGCAGATATTTTCAGTACTGAACCTGACAGACATTTTAATTTTGAAAATTATTTTTTTTTTGTGTTTTATCAATTATATTAATTTTTTCAAGCAAGTTTATCAACCTTTTTACAAGCATCTCTTAACATTATTGCTGTTTTAATTTTAGTTATTTTTAACAAACGTTTAATTTTCTTCTCACGTTGGTTTCTTAATATTACAATACTCTTGCATTGTTCCTCTAAAATTACAGTATATTTTTTATCATGTTTAAACCTTTCATTATTTGATACACAGCCAAGTTATTTGTTTTAATAGACTCTTTTTAATTCAGAAAGGGGTTCACTGTGGTAATATACCGGTATTATCCTTGACCTTTTACAGTAAGGTCGTCTGCCATTCATCAACAACAGCAATATTTACAACGTATTATTTCTAAATCAGGTTCAATGTACTTGGTTATGCTGTAAAGTGTAAACCATAACATTTTAAAAGATTTTTGCCAACTCATCGCAATTGATAAGAAAGCAGTTTTACAATTACAATTGAGACTGGTTTCCTATTCCTGTTTCTAGTTTAGTTTAGGTTTCTAAAAAAAGATTTATAGGTCAACTCCAACAGTGAAATAACATAAATTAGATTCAATTATATAACTTATTTCAGTTACATTTGCATCATTTTATTGCCTCCAATTTTTTATCGATTTTTGGGGGAATTTTCCTGTAGTATTGACGTTCATGTATGTTGAAGATTTGATGCAATAACAAAAGAGATTTAATTTTTATTTTAATGAATTAATTACCGTCAGATATTTGATTTTCTGTAATTGGACTACTATTTCTTTATTAGTTGTCTAGTATTTTTATAAATTTTAAAATCAAACAAGAGCATACGTTTCACATAGAAACACTAATTGCATTTACATACTGTACATTAAATGTTGGAACTTACCGGTGTAGAACTACTGATGATTTCTCTGAATGACATGTGTTTATGATTTTAAAATTGTAATTGAATAATATTAGAGAATTGTGCCACCATAATTTTCACCTATATCACAATATTGCACTAATTTTCCGAGAATGATTGCGTTTTTTCTTTTGGCGTTAACTGGCTTAGTTTGGATGAATGTTAACCAGTCCATATGATGATATTGATTGAGAAGAGAATGAAATTGAGTTGATAGAAGCTTTGAAAGGCAAATGAGACGTTTGGAAGTTGAAGTTAGTGTTTTATGTGTTGATAAGTTAGTTTTTTTTATAAAACCTTTTTTGATTTTACATTGGCTTACTCTCAGCTATTCCTGTAACACACTGACCTCAATCCAATCAAATCTCTTTCTAGTCGAATGCTAGAAATGACCTGGTTTCTACATTACTTAATGAATAGAAAAGAAAATTTCTCTACAATGTAATTTTACAAAAATACAGTTTTTAAATTGAATTGTCTAGTTGTCGGATAATTATGATCATGTTTGCTTCAGGTGTAATTTAACAAGACGGATGAAACGTAAATTTTATTAGCTTTAAGCCATGATACAGTATGTTTCCAACAAAAACTTTAAAATTTTTATAGAAAAATTAAGAATAAAGGGGAATCTTTTTAACGCGAACTCGCTCAACACATAAATCCGGTTAACACGAAACAAAATTTGCTTAACACAAAAAATCTTGCTTCTCTGAATGAAAACACTGCATACACCGCCAGTGAGAATCAAAATTTTTATAAATTTTAAAAAATGTCATTTTAGTGAGAATATTTTTTTGTTTTTGTATGTTCTGCTTAAGAAGAAATTCGTTTAACACGAAGAGATTTTTCATTTCCGACCACTTTGTGTTAAATAGATTCTACTGCTCTTGTTACTTTCGAGATTTAATTGCTTCATATAATCATAATCGTAATTTATAGTCTTTTAATACGCTGTTTTATTGATTATTTAATTACTTGTCATGTCATTCAATGAGCTAAGAGTACTTTATCATTATGTCAAGTAAAAATTTTAAATATTATATTAACTTATTTAAACTTGAAAACATATCAGTAAAATACCATTGCGTAATACCACACCATGAGTATTTTTCAGCACCTTCTGTATGTTTAAAAACAGTATTAAGATTGATTAATTATTGTAAGTTATTGATCTTTTTTTTTTAAAGCTGTATAGCTAAAAAATTTATTTTAAAAATAGTACTTTATCTTATTACAAATCGTACTAATTTGAAATGTTAACACTTAAATTTCCTTATTTGATTAGAGCCTTTTGTATAATGAAAAACAAAACAAATTGTTATGAATTGATTGGATTGATAACAATCATAAATGAAAGCTGCATTTAGTTTTTTTCTTCTCTTGTATTGTTATTTTGTATTTGAGATTTTTGAGAATATTTTTTTTTTCTTCCTGTTAATTAGTGATTACTTTTTGATGAGCCTATTGTTTGTTGTGATTGTAAATTGCAACGATTGAAAATTGAAGCATTGTTGAGGGCATTAGCAGCGAGGTGGAAAAACTTACATAAGTTTAGTACATCTTGTAATTTTACTTAGTACTAACAGTGCCATCAATTACATTTTACGAGTCATTTGCTTATAAACTCAATTTGTACGATTACTAAGATAAAACCATTTCAAATAAGTCTACATTGATCAATCAGTGCAAAATTTAATGAGTGAAATTGCAGTTTTATTCAGATACAATACCGTATATGGCAGATATAAAAAAGCATTTCCAACGAATTTTATGGACTATGCGATTGCTATAATACAATAATAATAATAATGGTGGAAAATAGTATTGATTGTTGCTCGAAGTGAACGTTTTAAGTCAAATTATTAATGAAAAATCCTGTTTTTCTATTACGTATATAGTAAAGATGCTGCTGCCACTTAATAGCAGTTTTGTTACTGTCATTGTTTACTTAAAAGTTGTTTAATTAGTAACATAATCATAGTTAATGTCATTGACGTAGTAAGAGTTGTTGAAGCACTGGTGGCATCTTTTAAAACACACAGATTAGTAATCAACAAGAAAATTAACTAGTTTAGTTCTTACCATTCTTGCTAGTTTGATATGCTCTTGTTTGTACTAAATTTTGCCATCCTACAATTTCTCCATGTTTGGCATTTTCCTTTACTAAGAAATCCATTAAAGGTTTATAATATTCCATTAAGGCACTTCCATCGAAATTATCTTCTGCTCCTTGTGTGATCTCTTTCATTGCATATTCCCATCGTTTTGAGGCGCCCATTTTCAACATATTTCTTAATCATACTTTTTATTAGATTGCATTTACAGTGGACTAAAACTTAATCTATACCTTAATAATTCTCCAGCTTTTTGACTTCCGTAAATATCACATTTAAATAATGGCTTCTCTGGGTCGTTTGGATCATATAGACCGGAAGCTTTGCACAATGCTCGGTGAAATTGATACTTTAAAACTCCACTCAGAAAATATCTAGATAGATTTGTGTGCGGTATGTTATAAATACAGTGAAAACAAATTAACATCGAAAAATCGGTTACCTAATAAATGGTGCAAAAGTAGCTACATGAAAAATGACTGATGGATCCAAATCTAGTTTTTTTCTTTCTGTAGGCGGTGACATGCCTTGATATTCTTTTCTATATTTTGTTATGTATTTTATATTAATTTTTAAAAATGTCTTGATCCTAATGTGTTTTTTTATTATTTTTGTTTAGATATTTACCTTAGTTGCCACCAGTAGTCGTTCCATTGAGTGCTGTTATATTTACCTGCAAAGATTTCCCAACGCCATTTATCAACAATGAGGCTCGATGGCAACTGCGCAACGCTCGAGAGAGCTTCGGTGAACAAGAAATTAATGTCACTTTCTATAGAGATGATTTTCATTTTGTTTACAACCTCAAATACATTTGTGTCACAGTATAACCAGACGTAGTGCCAAACCTCGACTTTCCTGAGGAGAATCAAGTAGACCGATGGAACTTAAATGATTTGGAGTCATCACAGACAGCAGAATTAGATCGCCAATTGCTTCATGGAAGGCTGCAAATTAGTAATTTACATATTTTAATGTTTTAACGCTCTTAACATGATATATTATTTAAGATTAACAAACCAGGATTAGCTCCAGTTCTAAAAGTGTATGGTTGATCACGGTATTGCATGAAATAATGTATGTGGCCCATTTCGTGGTGAATTGTATACAATTGCTCTGCAATGACATCAGCACATATGAGCATCCTGAAAGCAGATCAGTCATTGTAAGTCTGTAAAATTTGTTTTAAATCGCTTTTTCAAAATTACCTAAAATCCTTTTTATCATAGAAATCCCATGCGGTGCCGTGACACATGATTTTTCGGCCATCTTCTGGGTCCTTAAATATGGAATTGTTCCAGAAAGTTTTTGGCATTGGAGGAAAACCTAAAGTGACGAAGAAATTTTCTGCCACTTCGATAATCGTTCTGACAGTAAAATTCTGTAATGTTATCACAAGAAAAAACAAGTTTAATGACTTATTTATGATTAGTTATTACACAGAAGTGATCGAACCTGATCTATCATTCGCTGCGTGATATTAGACGATGAAATGTTTGGAAAAGGAACAGGAATGCCTCTCCAATCGTAAGCAAATATATCACCTAAGACATCAAATAACTATTAAGAGACTATAAATTTACTGAAGTGTTGATGTTATTTTAGTTACATGGTTGTTTGGTAGTTTTAAATTTACTTGTTAACATTTTAGATAAATTTGCAGAGCCAAAATTACATTATTTTTAGATAAGCGGTTATCATTCAACAGTGTTAATGTCAGCATTTAGGCCATGAAGTTAACACAGTACAACATTTTCAAGTGCATTTTCAGTTCGCACTATGGGATATGAGATAACTAAGAATAATTAACTCTTTCACTATATTGAAAGCAAAAAAATAATGTTCATCCAGCCATCGAAATGACAAGAATTTAAAGTACAGTAATTTTAGATACTGTATAGTGTCTGTAGGGAATCCCAGCCAGCTGCATTGTTTAGTCGCAAGGAAAGCTACAGAGATATTTTCGAGGGTGTTAATAAATTTATTTTGTAGATATACTCTTGTACATGGCTGACAGCACTTAGGAAATAAGTAAGGGGTTAAGTTTAAAAAGGGAATAAGAAACGAATGTTATGGTTTATGTTTCGAGTCGTAAATTACCTAGCAAATGGCACGGTAAAAGACCTCCGTTTGGTACTATTTTTGATCCATAAACTTGGCGCAATTGTCTTCTTGCATAGGCATGTAACTGCATGTACAAAGGTTTGATTTGTTGCCACAATTTGTTGACATCTTGTTCTAATGTTGGCTTTTCATAACTGCTACGCCATAAATCACCTAAGTCAGCATAGCCTAAATTTCATTTAAAAAAAAAAAGTTTTTAATACATTTTAGTTGATAAACTCGTGATTTAATTTATAGTAGAATTTCTTTATCCAATAAACACTTAATAATTCTGCTTTTAAAACAGTATTGAAGATAAATATTGCTTTAAAATCAGTACAGTGGAATCAGTTTAACGCGAACTCGCAGTTCACAATACAATATTGTGATCCAGATTGAAGAATAGGCATTTCCATATGTTTTTTTCCTGTTAACACGAAACAAAACACGCTTAAAATAATTTCATTTTTTGAATGAAAACCTGTATACATTTATCAGCCAGAAAATGTAGAGAAAATCAAAAGTTTTATGAAAATAAATAAAAAATCAATACATTTTTTGCTTGTTTTTATAACAAAAAATTAAAAATCACATTGTTTTTACTCTAAGAAATGTCATTTTGAGTCATTTGTTTTTGTACCGCAAGAGAAAATTCTTTTAACACGAAGAAATATTTCTGTTCCGACTGTTTCGTGTTAAGCGGATTCCACTGTGTTTAATTGTGTAGGAAGTAATGAATTTTATATTCTCGATTGAATGGCCATTTGATACTGTGTAATTTATATTGTACACGGTATCAGCAAGGTCTTGTATATCATTTTCTGACAGTTTTACTGTAATCGATTACATTTAACGATTTATTTTGTATAAATTTGATTTACAGTTTTTTGTAGCAACAGTACTGCCATTCATGTATGCCATAAATTATTTAAGATCATGTCTGATAGTCAGAAATTGGATATGAGAGATTCTACTATTAAATGTAATTACAAGACGACTTAACCATTGCCTACTGCCATCTCGTTTGACAACTTGACATAATCTTCAAATGACTGTCTCATTTTTTTACCCATATGGTCATGCCATAATTTCCATAAAAAGCGTAAAGTTGGTTCATGAGAGCTGTTAGAAAATACATTGCTGATCTCTAAAAAAAAAAAATTGCATGAAAGAAAGGAAAAATACTAAAATATACGATGACCTTCTTACACAAGATAAAATAATAAATTGAATTAAGTTCCTTATCAAATTATTATGTTCTGAGAAGAAATTTAAGCTATTAACTGATGAGTGATCTATTTTTGAATATTAATTTAAAGCAAGCAATTACTGTAACTCTATGGTGACCTTCTAAGTGAATTATTTAGCGATTACTGTATTACTACTACTACTTTTTTGTAAGGCAATAGTAGGGCTGTTTTTCGTACTTTGAACTGCAAATTAATATTTTTAACCTTGCTGCTATTGTAAACATTTCAACTGATATTTTACTAACATTACATGAACGGTCATCACATGGCTCATTGTAATTTTTCCAATTGATACCGATATGTTTTGAACAAACAGTACGGTAACAGGACAACTTTAATTTTACGGAAATTTTTATTTACTACAGTAAAAACCCATTAACACGAAGTCTCTTTAACATGAAAAATCGGTTAATGCAAAGTAATAATGTGATTCTGATTATCTCCTATGCATTGTTTAACAAGAAGAAATATTTCAGGTTTCTTAGTTTCGTGTTAAATAGTTTTCACTGTCTATTTCTATTGATATTAATCTTTGTTTACCTTTGTCAGATATGCACACTGTCTTTCCGGTGTCTTTTATACGACAAATTTTAGTTTCTGAATGAATTTCCAACATGTATGCTTCAGTTGATAAAAGCTACAGTACATCAACATTGCTTTCATATGTAAGTATAGTTTTAAAATATGAAAATGATTTTACAATATATTTAACCTTTCGCAATTTATCTTCAGGAAGTGCTGCATGTCCAGGCATAACCATCTGTTTAAATTGTCTTCTCAGGTCTTCATCAGTAAGATTTTTCCAATTGTACTTTGATAATGTCTGATGAGCTTTCTTAGTAAAATTGGAAACTGCGAATTTACCTTTAATCTGGAACCAAAAAAATATAAGGTAAGTCGCTTATTGCTGTCAAATTTATCAGATATTTTTGTTAGCTTACCATTAAATCCTCATTGTAAGCTGTCATGTTAGTACTGTATGCCCATTCTGTTTTAGCTTGCTCATTTACAACTTGTAGGATATTATTATCGTACCATTTAGCCAGTAATTTAGCTTCATCTTCGCCTAATTCTAGTAAAACTTCTCCTTTAATTGGTTGATCACTATTGTTGCCGCTTACAACCGTAAAAAGCACGGCAGCGACAACAAATAAAACCATCCATAATCCATACATTGCACAGCGCATTAACGTCTGTCAGCACTTTTTAAAATTCAAAGACGAATAGACAATGTTTTCCTTGTACAGTAAAATCACTCTACAGTATAAACTGTTAGTTAATTTAAGTTATTTACAAACAGATTAGATTGGTTATTGACGTGATTGGGAGCGACGAATGTGGTTAAATATTGCTGTACATCTCGGTGCTCTCACCGACCGGCTTTGTCAATAATAAACGTGATTTTCTTTAGTTTAAAACTTTGCTCCAAGAAAAAGAAAAGTCCATTAGAGTCTGAATTTGCGTTACAAGTATTTATAAAGTGGAAGGAAGAGACGAAAAAAAAATTGTAACGCCAATAGAATTAAACGAGGGCGATGATGAACGCAATCTGGACAAAAGCCAACTTTATATTTTTGGACAACTATTTAAGTTTAACTTTTCGGTTACAAGTGGATGTATGAGTATGTGTTTCCTTTGACGTCTCATGATAAGGCTCACACGCACAATTTATGAATTCAGCATAGCAAATTAAATTGAAAATGCAAAGAATTTTTAAATACTTTTGTCCCTTTTTAAAAAAAAAATATGCTGGTTAAGCAAATTTCTATCGTAGGATAAAAATAGCCTATGTTTACAATTAAATGGCTTTACCTTGAATTTTTAAGTTTAGAAATTGTTTAGCAACAGTAAATACTGTAGAAAAAGTCGAAACTTCGCGTTTTGCTGGACAAAAATTATTTCTTAAAGATTTTATGGATTTTAAAGTTTACTTCACTTTTTTTATTGTTAGTCATTTCAACAAGGATGTTTTTTTAAAATTTTATTTCGAGCGAAGTGAATAGAAAATTCTTTGTATTTATTCAACATAATTGTCCGAATTTTAACATGCAAATTTTGATATTTTTTTTTTTTAACTTGAATTGAATCTTTATTTCGTTGAATTTTTAATTATGTCAATGAGTCATTGAATGAGTAAAGTGAAAAGGAAACGTTTTTTAAAACTAAAAGGGATGTAACATTAATTCATTTCCATATCTTAAAGTTTAAAGGTGTGAAATTTCACAGTTGATTCAGCTCGAAAATCCTTTTGGGCCTACATGAATTTTAAATTTTTTAAAAATGCTATACCGTGTCGTTTTCATTATTTTTTTTTTTTTTTTAAATTTTAATAAAGTCTTTAGCCCTAATTAAATTTATTTCTACTGTAATTATCAAATTATTTGGTCAGTGAATCGACTTTAGAATTGCATACTGCAACACTTTCATATACAGTGGAATCCGGTTAACACGAAATGGTCGGGACCAAAAAATTTCTTCGTGTTAAAAGAATTTTTTTTACACAGAACATACAAAAAGAAAAAATATTGACACTGTATACATTTAAGAAAATACAATGCAATTTTAATTTTTCTTATGAAAAGAAGCAAAATTTAAAATGCCAATAAATAAACGAGACCAACTCTCATCAGTTCCATTGGTGATTTGTCTCATTTCTTTCTTAACTCTGAGAGAAAAAAAGCCAATAAAGAAACGAGACTAATTCTTATCAGTTTCAATGGTGATTTGTTTCGTTTCTTTCTTGGTATTGATTTTGTATTTGTTTTTATAAAAGCTTTTAAAACTTATAAAAATTTTGATTCGACATTGAGAAACGAAATGTTTTTGTGTTAAGCGGATTTTGTTTCGTGTTAACAGAAAAAATGCATAGAAATGTTTATTCATTGGTTGGGAACCGCAATGTTGTTTTATTTTAACCGAGTTTTCGGGTTAAGCGAGTTTGAGTTAAAGGGATTACACTGTAATTTGTAAGAGTAATTACCTGTAAAGTGGGTTTATGTATGTAAAATAAATTATAGATGCTAATGATAAAGTCAAATGCTAATTTTGTATTTGACTTTTTCCTTCATTACAATATTACAGTAAATTCGGTTAATTATGATACAAAAAAACTCTTGAGGACAAGTTGGATGACTGCTTAATTTTTTTTTATGTGACACATGGTCACATTTTGTTTCTTTGGTTAATTTACAACGTAGCATAAAATTTTTTTTATTAATAACTTCTTGGAAAATGGTTTTAAAAGAAATCTTAAAGAATACAATACGTTTTTGTATTGATACAAGTTGTTTATTGAACGTTTTATGTTTTGTAAATGGGTTTCCATTTTATTAATCAGTTTTAGATTTTGAATGGCGCCGTTGGCTTTCAATATAATACTGATTTCTTTATAGTTTTATAGAAAAATCTCGACCAAATTCTTCCGTCATTTTAGTTCTCACGGAATCCAAGTCGTAATTTTCCTTAAAAGTTTAAGTAAAAGTCATCAATTAAATTTATTTACATGATATCATATTCAGTTGAATAACCTTTTTGTTCATTTCAATAAAATTATTCTTTGTTTCTTCAGAGTTTAAATTGTTGAGATAAGTCTGTCTGTAAGCTAAAACCACATCTATGTGCGAATTGTACTTGGTAGCCATCTCAAGTGCTCGATCCCATCGGTTTAGTTCAATATTGAGAACAATTGCACGAAATATATGCCCACCACGAATTAGCACAGCTTCTGCTTCATTAACATTGCCACTCATTAGAGCCACTTCAGCTGTTGCAACTTCTTTAAGTTTAGATTTGCTCAACTCCCTAACAATCTCTACTTTGTCCACCTGTTGCAATTAAGCAAAATTTGACATTTGTTTTTATTTTAAATTTTGTTTTCTTTTAATAGCTGACTTCTCCTAAAGCAGCATAAGCCACTTCAGCTGTTGGAAATGCTTTTGAATGCAAAGCCATCGCTGCTAATGAAGCCCACAACGTTGTATCCTTTTAAATAGAAATGTTAAATACAAAACTTAATTTCCATTGTACAATATCTTACTTTTAATCTTCTGCATAATCTTATTGCATCATCCCATTTATTCGCAGCTACATGACTATTAAGTATTGCTGCATAAGGTGTAATAATAAAACTGACTAATGAACCATCTGATCTCCTTACGTTCAGCTGATTACCAATGAAACTGACCAGTTGTTTGTTTAGACTGCTATTTCTACAGAATTTAATAATCGAAAGATCAGCTTTTTATTTGTATGATATGATTGTAAAGTTTGACTTAACCCAGATTCAATTTCAGTCGTAGTGTATTTGAGAAGGCTTGGATCTACAAAAGCTGTATAAGGCCAAATCCAAACTGTCAGTTTTCCATCTTGAAGAACCGCCAGCATGTTTGTTTCTTCATTCCAAGTCACAGATTGAACCATCACAGCTGTTGATAACAAATGGTATTAACTTGATATTTTTTTTTTGGTTGATTATATTTCTTTTACCTAATTTGATCGGACGTCTCGTCATATTTTGAAGCTTTTTAACTAATGTCACATATAAATCTCCATTGCAATCAATAAACGCAATTAGTTGATCGGATCCATTACTCCCATGGTCAAGAGTAACCGTTTGAACTTCATGCTTAAATGAAAATATTTTTTAAAAAATTTCTCAGTTGATTTTAATTTTAAAATCAAGTACTACATCATTAATAATTGGCTTTCCATCCAGTAAGTTTTTGCCATTTGTGATATCAATAATGTGTATTGCTGAAATTGTCATTTTTAGTTCATAATTATAAGTTACAATCGCATTTATTGAAATTTACCTTTAGAGTCGTTTTGGTCACGTATTGCAACTGCATGATTGCTAAGGCTGATGGATTGCTCATTAAGTAACTCTGGATGCATTCCTGGCCATTTTGGAGAGCAAATTAACTTTCCATCATAAGAATACACGCCAACATTACTTGCTTCAACCAACAAAAATCGTCTATAATAAATACAGGTATCTATTAACTTATATGATTGTTTAATTAACAAAAAAGCTATTACACTTTTGATTGGACAATGCAGTTAACTCCTTCACGATCTCGTAAGTCAAAAACAATTGGTGTGTTCCAGTTTTTTACACTAGAAAATTAATATATGGTATGTAAGACTAGGAGATCTTAGCTAGTTTGTTATTATAAGATGCAGATGGACTTTACCTAAAAATAAAGCACTGAGTCATTGTAATTACAATTAAGTGATTGTGAGATAAAGATAATTTCAAAACTCGGTCGTGCATCTCTAATTTTTCCCAAGTGTCTAAACTGATATCACGTACAACAATTGAATGAGAAGTGGCCAGTTCAACATCAAAATTCTTCCATTCAACTTTTCTGGAAATGAAATACAGTGTGTTTAACGTAAAACGTACATCGTTGAGTACAATTTAAAATACCGTTGAATGATATCTGCAAAAAGCACTGCTCCAGAACTGGAAACAGCAGCCAATCTTGATCCATCACAACACCAAGATAAACTATACAAACTTCCAACTTGAGGTTTATCCAAACAATATGACCACTAAATGCTACTTATGTTACACAGTTATATTAAAGTTTAATCCGTTAAACTAATTACGCCAGCTTTATCACATAGCCTTAGCATGTTAAATGAGCCAACAGCAAACAATTCTCCGCCTGGTGTCCATGCCAAAGAGGTAATTGGTTGCCCTTGAGAGGAACTTGAATAAATTAGTCTTCCAAAACTATCCCAAATCTAAGTTAGTTATTATTCAGACGTGATTAAAATATTCTGCACAAGTTTATAAGCGAATGTCGTACTTTGTATTTGCAGTCTTCAGCACCAGATAAGATGAGATTTGTGTTGAGATTCCATACAACTTTCAATACAAGTCCATCGTGAGCTACCCACTACTTGTACAAACCATACTTTAGAGTTTATTTATCTTTTGCTAGTAAAAAAACATACCTGTAATGGTTTACTTGTTGGCTGCAAAGATTTAATAACTAATGCTTTACCAGATGTATAAATGATGCTGGTGCAGTCAGAGTTCCATGACAAACTATAAATTGCTTTACCTTTTCAAAAATAGTCTTAGTATTTGTTATTTAGAGAAAAAACTATTTTTAATTATTGTTTACTTGTTTGTACTAGAGTTGATCTAAGCATTCCAGTTTTGGACCAAATTTTAATTTGTCCATCTTCACCTCCACTTGCTAAAGCATTGCCATCAGGACTCCAACGACTGCACAGAACCGCACCTTGATGAGCATCGACTGCCTTTTCAATTTTTCCATTTTTGTTAACCAAAAGATATTTACCTAGTGAGATGTCATTAAGATTTCACTGTAATTGTAGTTACTAATTTGCAAATTCGTGTATTTTACCATTAGCACATGCCAATACAAAAACTCCTGAACTTCCTCCTGTTCTTTTAGATCCAGCTGAAGATGGATGGCAATGCATATCGATGGCATAAGTGTTTGCAGGCAAAACACCAAGTTGATTTTCAGTATTCGTCATGGTATTCCATGTTAACATTTGTCTGTCGTCGCCGACTGTTATTACTTCTTCTGGTGATATCCATCCAACGCAACAGGCAACATCTGTATGTAAATACAATCTGTTAAGGACAACATTATTGTCTCCATGAACTTACTTGTATGGTAATTAAAAAGGATATGTTTTCTTTTACTTTGATCTAATGTTAATTGAAATCTCATTTTGGTTAAGATATAAGAGAAAGCTTTTTTGATGTAGCTGGATTTGTTTGTTTACGCTTAAAGGGAGGTGTTGTCATGGCAACTACAACTAAAATGGCGTTTAGGAATCAGCTGTTGAGTATGAAAAAAGGTAAATAGTGCTAATTTAGGTATTATAAAGGTTTGGCAATATACTGTAATAATTACAGTATTTTAAATGTAAAATATTTTAAGATTAGTTGTTGATATTGGTGCAAACTTACTTCGGTGCTTGTGTTTTCTTTTTAAATTTGGCGGCTTTCGTTTCGTCACTTTACAGATTTGGCGCTGTTTCAAGTTCATCTGTCATCTGTTATTTCGGCGGGAAAGTGGTTGAGCAAGCAACTTGACAACAAATCTTCGTTATATTAAATGGCTGATTCAAGTTTAAACGCCTTACTGAATTCTTCTTTATTTCATTTAGTAGTTAAAAAGTTAGAGGTAAGAGTCTGTTTATTAATCTTATTGGTACTATGAATGTAAAAAACTAACAACTTGGGAACACTTTACTGTAGATGTGTGATTGCCCATTGAACAACTCTGGTACAGATTTGAGCCAGGAACTAGAAAATGTTTTGCTTATTGGTGGAGAAAAGAGGTGCGACTTTCTCAAATGGTTACTTCTAAGGTAAGCACTCTGTTGAATTTGTTGAATATGACATTGAATTTCATATGCCATTTTTTTTTATCAGATTGGGTAATCAAATGACGAACATGTTGAAAGATAAAGAAGATTTAGCTGCTGGTAATTCTGGTCTAAAATACGATATTATTATATACAACAGTTACTAACAATGCTATTACAAACAACAGTTTCATACTGTTTTGACGCATTTACCTTCAGTCTTAACTTGTTATTTTGAGTATTCAACTATACAATTGATGCTCAGTGGTATTAATTTAGGTTTTTGTACATTTCAGCATTAGTACATATGGTATTTAGACTAAAATTTTGTAAGACAAGAGAAGAAAGTATCAAATTTGTTGAAGCTGACTATCCACTTGTTGACCAATTAAATATTATTTTGCTGTTGATTAATTCAACTAGTGAAGACAATGAATTGTAAGTATTACAAGTTTAATTGTTATGCTTTATTTTTAACATATTTTATTGGGTTCTTATGTTGATCTAGTGGTTGTACTGAAACCAAAGAGACACCTTCTTTGATACCTGACGATATAAGAGAAAAAATGAGCAAATTAAAAAAGACTGAGTTGAAACTTTCATCCAAGTACAGTGCATCAATTTTATGTTATTTTTTAGTTAATAAGTTTAATACACTATGTGTATGTTTTTGAAGGGTTAACATTCATAGCCATTTGACTGAGCTTCAAGCAGAAAATTCCAAAATGGATGAAAAATTGGTGCTGCTTTCAAATGTGAAATTGGCAGTCGATGATGATGTGTGTGCTGCTATAAATGAATTGCCTAATTTGTGCACAATGTTTGTCAAAGCTCATGAAGACGAATTTAAAACATTATTAATGAATCAGCCAGAGAAAGTTGGATCAAATTTACCATGCGCTAAAATATGCTCAGAACTTTCGGACACAAATAAAGTAATTTAGTTGAGATAAAATGTTTGTTTGTTTAATAATACAGTGTTTTATACATTTTTTTGTAGATGACAAATAATTTGGAAAAGTTAGATAAAAATTGCGATGCTGTTAGCGAAATTGCAGTTAAATTCCAACAGGATCAACTCATATGGGAAGATGATGAAAACAAAAGTATTATCAATTGATTTAACAAATATTTTGCAATGATTATTTATGTAAGATTTTATATTTTACAGAAAACCATAACATCATCAAAAAAATCGTTAAAAAAAAGTTGTGAAAAGTATTTGCTGGGCTAAATTTACGTTGCATAACTAAGGTTAACTGTGACAATACCGGTAGTTTTCATATTGAAATCAAAATTTATTTTAAATTAATCAAAACTTAAAAACTTGAAATCTTGTTTAGCGATTTGCGAAACGCTCGCGATTTCTCGTGCGTTAAATAACGCTACAGTGGCGTCCTCAAGTATTCGAATGAGGTAATGCAATTATTTTACCATTTTTATTTTAAGAGTTATGTAAATAATTTTTAAGTTATGTGTGTTAATTTAATGAATTTCATATTTTATTACACCGTATATATCTATATTTTATTATCCGATTTAATTATTTATATAAAAACACCTAAGCGTGTTTTCCCAATTTTTATGTCGGCATTATGAGAATGTCGGTAATGCAAATGGCTGAATGGGTTGTGTTGTGTGAAGTGTCATGTTGTTGACCTTTACGTTGTATTATGACATTTAGCGCGTTGTATTCATAACCAGCTTTAAATTTACGCCGATTTTGAATACTTAACATAGTAGTAGTAAGCTTGAAAATGTTTTCTAACGGTGCAATTTCGATGGAGGCTGAGAAATACTTTCAGTCTTTGAATCCAATGGCTAATCGAGTGATTGAAGATATAAGTGCGTTACGACAAACGTACAAAGATAAATGGGAGGATTTCAATATTGAAGATAAAGATCGTATTATTAGTGAAAAGTTTATTGGAAATGAAGCTAAACAAAAGTATGCTTGCTATCCTTCAAATAATCCAGATTATGATTCGTTTCCAAGACTTTCAATTAGAAGTGGAGAAAAATACATCTTAGATGATGACACTCAAAGCAAAACTGGATCGGTAATATTTCTGTCAAACTGTAAACTCATTTAGTCATTGTGTCGTACAAAATCAAATGTATTTAATCATTTAGGGTCACAGTTGGAGAGATGAGCATTCTGCACCATTTTCATGGGAAACTCAGGTAATTGTAAACCAATTTGCCTTACATTAGTTAAAGAATTTACTGTATTAATTTAATGGACAATCGAAATATCCACGCCCAAAAAAAGATTTGAACTGATTTTTTATGTGGTGTTTGACAAACGTCAGAATCGACTAATTTGTTTACTGTAATGAGGATAATGAATGCTAATTACTTTTAAGTATTTGTCTGAAATACACGTTATTACAATTTGACATTGTTTAAAACAGTCGCAACAAATAGTCAAAGGGTTTGTTAGTTTGTTAAATATTCAATAAGGAAGTTAAAACATTTATTGCAACATAAAACAACTGTCAAACAGTTGTCTTGAGTATAATATAATACTTCTGTGTAACAGTTTTAATATTAGGTCAATATTGTGGTTCCTTATTCCTACTTTGTTTGGAGGAAGAATAATAACTACCATATAAAAATTTAACTAATAACTTCATACTATTTAGTATTGGGAAGGAACTTGTTTCCATGAACCTTGTTAAGTAGACTTTGTTAACTTACTGTAAATTCGTTTTTATAATGATGTGCATTGACAACCTGACAGCTTCTGTGAGTTTGAAGAATTTAATTATCCAGATTTGACACCAGAAAGCCTGATGTCTATTCAGTGTAACTTGGGATACTGTAATTAATTGAAATTAGTTGTCAAGAACTAGTGTTCTGTGCAAAAGATCTCGATACATTATTTGTATTTTCGATCTATTGTAATCTGTAAAATACTTGTTAACATATAATATCAAGTAGTTGTTATGTAGTTGGCAAAGGTTTACTAGGTGTCAATTTATTTGTGTGATATCTATTTGTTTTAATTGTTTATAAATCCCAAAATCACTGGCCCATTACTTAGCAACACCAGGAAGAGAGAAGAGAGCACAGAACGCTTACATACAGTAGTACAGTACATTGTCATATGTCACAACTGACCCATAAATGTTAAATGTGATTTAGAAGAAGGTAGAGTAATTATACTTTTATGCTACAAGTACTTTCACAATGCATATATATTTATGAAGTTTTATATTTGTGGGTGTGTTGAGTGGTCGTAGCGTAGAAGCAATTGTTATCAGTAAAGGAAGTTTTAAGAAATCTGCAAAAGATAGAGGAGTTGCGACTGTAGCTGACAGTTTGTTAAATATTGTTAAAGTTTAAGACGTGATTTACGATCATGTTAAAGTGGTCTTGCTATAAAATTGAGGTAGAAATTTATGTTTTGAAAAATATGTTGACGTGAAACTTGACAAATCTTAACGTGGATTGTTTATATTTTGAATAGAGTCAGCTGGATTTGTCGTTTACTGACGACAAAAAGCAAACAAGATCCATTCAGCAGCAGATGAGATCTAGACCAAAGCAACAAGAACCAAATCATACTTGCTTTTTGGAAACTTTTTGTGCATGTACTACTACAGAAACGGAAACAAAATCACCGAAACGTTTAACTCCAAAGCCACCACCGAGAAAACCACCACCACCGGTTCCTCCAAGGTAATTCACCTCATTATTTAGTATTAAACTTAGAACTGATACAGAATATTTTAAAACTTTTAAGTCGTGAAGAGAAAAAGGTGTTGTTGGAGGAAAAAGCAGTTGTTACGTCCTCACAACCAATATCTGCTCCATCTCCACCAAAACAAGCAGAAATTGTGACTGAAGAGAAATCTCTTGTTAAAGAAGTTTCTGAACAATCTAAGGCAGCTTTACCTACAAACGATAACTTGGATTCAGATGAGGTAAGTGTATTTTTTCTTATAAACGTTAGCTTATTGCTTGGTGGCAACTTTTACTTTCTGCGAATCAGTGACAATTACAAACGATTAAAAAGCATTTTTGCTAACGTTTAAACTGACTTTGGAAGTAAAACTTCTTACCATATGCAATGATGATTAAAATAATGCATGCTAAGCACTGGTTGACTCTAATCTTGCTGGTGGATTAACTTTTATGTTATTGCTGGTGTTATAATGCTTTTTGTATCCGTTTTGTCGTTTGTGACAGTTTTGGTTTTGTTTTTTTGAAACTGGTTTATCATGCAAATGTGCACTGTTATTAGACCGCGCATGCTGATTTAAATGATTGAACTAACAGCTTGGTATTTAAGTTTTATTTCACATTTTAACAAAAGCAATTCTGAGTTTTAGTGTGGGTGATGTTTGCTTTAGTACTTACTAGTAGTTTTAGCACTGTGTTTATGGTGTTTGGAGTATTAACCTCGCATCATTTTCTGTGTCATTTTGCGTGGTCTGTTGCATTTAGATAATTAAATATGATTTTACATCTACAATGTTGAAACTTTGGTTTACAGGATCCAAACATCCCTAGATCTGGATTCGATTTCCTTGACAACTGGTAGATATGGTTTTCAGTCAGAGTTACAAACTTATGATGGCATAATTTTATTTGGCATTATATACAGTATAAACGTTTGTTTCCATTATTTACATTAGTTTTACTATGTGAAGCAGCACAACATTCTAATATGATTTTTTTTTTGTTAAGTATTATACACTTTATATAATAAATGTTTTTATAATTAAAATCTCAACTCGCATATGACGACGAGTAGCGTCGTTGAAGTTCTCTTGATGGTCCTTGTGTGGTGTAATATCCCTCACTTGGATCCATTACAACAGTCATAAAAGAGAATTGTTCAACAATCGTGTTACCAAAGCCTTTGCAGAACTGCAATAAAAATCAGTCATTAAATGATGAAGTTAAGTTACTACAGTATATGCAATAATTTTTCCGAAAGCAATAATACGGTTACAACGTTATAAAAAGTACTGCAGATAATGAACTTATTCATTGTACAGTTTACTATTAGTGGTAAATATTAATAAGAGTGAATAAAATGGATCATTGTTCATAGTCAGTTTAAGTAAAGATTGCTTTTAGAAAACAGTCAGTTAAAATTGACGGTTTATTACGAGCTCTCATTACCTGTTTAATGATTTTTGTTGCGCTGACTTTTCTCGTCCTTTGGAGTTCAGTTTCGCATTCCAAATTTATTTTCTCCATCGTACTAAGTTATGTTACAAAAGTAGCTCGGATGTTTTGGCTTCTGTTTTATTTGCTAGTTTAAATTTATTTGATTGCCAGACTTACTATTTATACTGTGGTGCGTGAAAGGGGTCTCAAAGTTCATTAAAACTTGGTACAGACTTGCATTATGATGTTTAGTCACATTTTTTTTAGAAATTGTTTTGATTTGTTGACTGTTGACATCGATTTAATTCATTTGATAAGCTGTAAGAGGTTACTTTTTTTTTTGCCACTCCAATCATTTTTTTTTATATCGAGTTCAGTTGCATTTAATCTAAACTTGTAACTGCTGTATCGAAATCACTGGTTTTGAAATAGTAAGCTAATCAAACATTCACCGAATTTAGTATAATAATAATTTAGCATTGTTTCAGGGCCTATTTTTAGCCTTTTTTTATAAAATAGGTGCGATTTAACCTTATTAAAAAATAATTATGCTAAATATGCATTTACAAAATCCAAATGAAAAATTGCATACAGTAAACACTAAAATAAAAGTTTCATGAAGCATTTTCGATTTTGTAATTGCTGTATCTTATCGAAAAGCAAACTCATTAGTCAATCCACAACACGTATTATTTAATTCAGTTCTTGATTAGTTGATTTCTTCCTGGTTTATATCAATTACAACTGCGCCAGCAGCGTAGGAGTCGTTAAGAATTAGCTAAGTAAATTTTATAACGGTGACACATGCGTGTCTTGAAACAAGTTTACGACATTTGCAATTATAATTTGCCGATTTGATCTACAAACTTGGCTATAATAACACATTCAATTACCTCAGCAAGTTTCAGAATAGACAAGTTCAATACTTAAATGTAACATTTCATTGTTCGTTAATTATATATGAAATGAAACAAGGTTTTTTATGTAGTTTTACGAGTTGTTTTAAATTTTAATGTGAGCTAATTTATGAAATTGCAATCCTTGCACTTTGCACACTGTTTTGTCATTTTCAAAGATTTAACAGTGGTGGAGTTTAACTTATCAACATTGTTAGAAAATATTTGTTTTTATGTTCAGTATCATTAATTGTTTACTAAATGTGTTTAATATAAACGTTATGGTTAGCATTATAATGAACAAACAAAAACAAGATAGGAAAAGTATTCATTATCATTTTTTATATCATTGTGAAAGTTGTTCAAATAAGTTGTTTTACTATGTTGATTTGTTGGGTTAAAATGTTAAATGACTATTTAACAGTTTTTTGAATGTCTTAAAACCTATTTTATGTTGATTTGCATTTGAGGGACAATTTAAAACGAGCTATTTAAGTTTGAGAGTTAAATAAAGCAGTCAGTTATGGCCTCGAAATTTGTCAACACATGTCAGAAATACAGTACAATCCAGCAATTGTTTAATTGTAAATATAAATTACGAAATTGGTTGTCCTTTTATTCACACAATTGAGTTTAAATAGATTTTCAGGTTAGTAATTAAAATTTAATGACAGTTTATATAGTTATAATTTTATACAGTAAATTAAATAACTTAACAATGGAGCTTGCATTTCATTATGCTTTAGGATTATTTTTAATTTCATATTTGAAATTTAGATTGTTTAGATTAATAGTTGTTTTATGCTAATATTGTGTTTATATTAAAAAAAAAGATTCATATTTACTTTTAATAGTTGTCTAATGAAAAGGAAATTATGTTATTAGTTTGAAAATCAGTTTCCGGGGAAAAAAGTAGGCGTTGCTTAAATTATTATTATTATTATTTTTTTTTTTTTAAAAAAAAAGAGATTTTAACTATTTTACCGGCAATAATAATAATTATTTGACAGTTGATGATTGTTAGTTGTTTCATTGACTCTTTAATGGTACAAGAGATTCATTATTTGACCTTTCAATTTTGATTTATTTTTATAGCTTGGTTTTCATTGACAGTTTATTTAAACACTTTCAAATAGGAAATCCGAACTTAATTGTAACACCTGAAAATTGTAATTAAACTTGTTTGTTTAAAAAATTAGCCCTGGTAATTAAAGTTTTGGATTTTCAGTGTTTACAGTAGTTGTGTATAGTGTATACAGGTATCTATAGTATTTTGTATTATGAAGTAAAAACGCCCATTAAAGTGGAAAACCCGTTAAAAATTGTCTAGAATTAGTAGGTCATTGCTTAAAATTGAAACTGGTTTAACGGTTATATTTTTTTAAATCAGCTTTTAATTTTATTTTTAGTTTTTAAGTATATGTTTGTAATGAAAGAGAGGTGAATTAAATTAAAAATTGGGTCCTTGAAATATTTCAAAAAAAATAAAATAAATTGGTGGGATTTATCCTACATCTTCAACTCCCCCTTTTAAATCATTCTTTTACATTTTTTATAAAATTATATCAAGGTGACCACAATATTTTTTTAAAAATGTGTTCTGATTGGTCATGTAATGGTCAGATGGACATGTATATATAAACGAGTAATCATTGGTCGAACTGTTAGTTTAAGACGAGCTGTTGCTTTAAGATAAAGGATTGGCATTTGTCAGCTGTTGGATAACCATGAAGTCGGTGAGAAAACCACTCTGATTTTCATATTGTATAAGCTTTACAGTAATTGTTACTCTGGTAAAAAAAAATTAGCATTTCATTAACTAAAGAAAAGCATTGAATTTCTAGTTTTTTTTAATTGTTTAAGCTAAATTTTTTATTTGATTTACTCAATCAGTACATTTATTGACTAATTTTCATTTTTTTAAAAAAAAATTACTTTGCACTAAATTTAATACAATTTTTTTTGCAAGTTAGGTTTTAAATTTTATTAATTTTATTTAAAAGTTACTTAAGATTTATTTACTGCCTATTTATAAGTCAGTGAAATTTTTCTCAATAATTTTATGGGTTGTAATTTTTGTTCATCTGTAGTTTTTTGGTGTATTTTTGCTGGTGTGTTTGACATGGGGTGTCCATTGTCAGTTCCAAACTTTTGGAAATCCATTGTCTCAGCTGTTATCAGCTCCTAAAAGGACGTCAGCTGTTGTGTATTCTGGTCAACAGGCTCGTCCTGAGGTACAACAGGTTCAAAGGCAGGCATTAGCACCTGTAGCTGTTCCAACACTGTACTCTGTGGGAACACCACTGGGTCCTGCTTATGGTGTTTTTAATCGAGCAGCTGCTGTTCCCTACACCTACACTGCTACACAAGTCAATTACAAACCCGTTGAAGCTCACGGATATAATCTCCAGATTTAATTTAAAAACTAGTGACTGTAATTAATACTTTTGCTCATTAGAAACAAAAAGGTTTATTTTTATGAAGAAAAAAAATTGGCAAATTTAACAATAAATTAGCATTTTATTAAACTGGTTTCTTTACATCTCATTTCGGATAATAATTATGTTTAATCCAAACTAGTTTTACTATGTATGACTGATTGATTACATAGTTTTAAACAGGACAACAATTTGTATAATTTTATTACTTAATTATATAACATTTGCTTATATTTTGAACTACTTGCATATTTGTACCTCTATATTACAGTCGATACGGTAATCTATTTTTGGATTTGTCACATTTTCTATTTATGTAAAATCTATTTAAACATTGTCTCATGTGCTCGTTAACATCTTGAAAATCGTTAACGGCTTCCCTGATTATTTCTTCGACAACTTTAGGCCAATGCCGTTGAAATAAATTATGAACCAGAAGAGAATGATTTAGGTTATCCATCACTTTTTCTATGTAGCATTTAGATACGGTTAGTGGTCCCTGCTGAATCTGCTGATTATCGAAATTTAAGTTGTTAGCAAATTATGGTAACTTTATTAAAAGAAAGTAAATGTTAATTAACCGATTGAATGTCGTGACTTTCAACGGATGTCTCGTCTTCTTCATCATCTTCGTACTGTACTTGCATCTTACGTGTTGAAAATTGTTTCTTTAGCTGATTTCTGTAAGAACTAGATGGTGACATTTCTGAAGTTGGTAAACCACGAAATATTTTAGCTGCTTTCTCTGATTCTTCAGCAGTAACCTAACAGAAACATTTCTGCAAATTAAATTTGTGTAAAATGTGCTTATAAAATTATTAATGGTTAAATTTTGGTTGTTTTTTTGCGTTATTTAGTTTGATGTTTGAGCAATGTTATTGTGAACTACTGAAATCTGATAACGCAGACTTAATCGGTTTGTTAATACTGCAGAGTTCATGTTTTTATCAGTTGTTCGGGTTGTGTTTGTATATGAGTTTGACCTTTTCATTGTTGCTAATCAAATTTTTATAACTTAACCTTATTTTAAATATGCTTATATGAAGGTTATTGTACCTGAATGCCATTTAACCATTTTAGAGAATGGATTTTGTATAGTGTGTAGTTTCTCCATAGGGTGAGTTGGGTCACTGGATTATCTTCTTCGCTTAATATTAACGAGTGTAAATATCCGACTGAACTAATCGACGAAATCTGTTGTAGGTTATGGATGTATGTTCCATGAAATTCTAAGTTCTGTTAAATTGAAGAAGAAAAAAATATCATTTATTTTAATTAACAATCAAATTGGTCAGTGCTGTTGTTGTAAGCTTATTTTACCTGTAGATTATGAAATACAGAAGTGAGTTTTTCGAAATGTGGGGAAATCTCTTCAAAATTGACATAAACAAAGATAATGGTGTCAACTTCATTAATTGTGGCTACGTTCCATCTTCTGTAAAGCAGATTTGCACACCCATTGCCTCTTAAAATCAGTTTGTTTAGATGAATTTCAAATTTACTAGGGATTTCTTTACGGATTTTCTCTTTTGGTGCTTGACTAATCAAAAAATTTTGATTCAGTTTACACTTTATGACTATTGAGTTTTATTTTTGTTTACCTGGATTGAGGCAGTTGTTGCTCCACTAGATGTCTAGTATTAACCTCAGTTTCGGGAATTTCTTTTGTAAATTCATCATTTGGTGGTAAAGCATCGTTATCCGATTTATTTTGATTATTGTTCTCAATTTCGTTGATTACATTTTTGTTTTCATTTAAATCTTCCTGCTCTTGTATTTAAAGAAAACAATGACATATTTAAAGCTAAAACCTTATATTAATATCATTGAATGTGGTTATTATTTACTGAAATTATTATGATTGGTATATTTTGGTTCTTGAAGGTGATCCGCGCTGTTAGTCCAAGAGGTACCGCGTCTAAAGCATGTAATTGGTGCTTTAGCCGGAAGACTTTGACATTGGTTAATAATACTATTGCTATTAATTCCTCCAAGACCTTTTAAGACGTAAACAAGTAGTTATAGTATATACGTTAGTTAGTTTAATTATCGATCTTGTTTTAGATGTAAACTTACGTGGAAGAGCTGACGTTTTAGGTTGTCTAACAAGTACAGGATCATTTTTGGTCATCCGTGTCCCAGTTATTTGTAACGGGACAAAATCTTGACTACTAATTGATGTCTCTATTTTTGCAATTGTTACGCGCTGACTATTGCTATTAATAGCTGGCAGTGTAAGCGAAGGCTAAAATAAAAATGTAAACAAATAAAAATATTATTTACATTTATACATTGCATGATATCGAGTGAAATACGGTATAATGTACAGTATAGACTAAATATAAACGTCGCCATGGTAACGAATTGGAAAAAAAAATTGTGTAATGATGAATGTGCAGACAGAAACAATACGTTTATAACTTACAAAGCGTGAAATGACCGACGGTTTTTCATCGTGTTTTGGTTTTTGTTGGTGGTACATTTGCCCACCACGCACACTATCATCGCTTCATAGATAGAAAAAAAATATTAAATGTTAATGAAGTAATTGGTACATTGGCAGTATGGGGTTGATGGTGAAGATACTTGCGAGTGACAGTGAAGAGTGTTTTTTTTTTTCATTGATTCCTGCCAGTAGGTCATCTGTACAGGGCGTTTCATAGCAAATCAGTTTTTTTTTAAAAGCTGTTTTTCATAAATCAATCATAATTACATGAATTATAAATGCTGTTTTGGAAAATTAACGATTTTATAAATAAAATAATGCGTGATTGTTAATATTTTAAAGCAACAAAAATCGTATACAATTACTGTTGATATTAAAAACTTAAAATTCTACATTTGGTTTTTTTTTTAAAGAAAAATATTTTATAGTCTAGTTTGGCTGTTAACAATGAACATGTAGTAGGTGCTTTCAGTCATGTTAAATATTTTATTGATGTAAAAAAAAAAACTTTGATTTTCAATATTAATTTTATTGTTATAATTTATTTTAGTATTAAATTTAATTTCGGTAATGGTTTATAATGAAATTGTGCTTGGTAACGTTTTTCAGTACATTTTTTTCTGTAAACACGAAACAAAACTCGTTTAACATAAAAACATTTTGCTTCTCCGAATGAGAAATTGCATAAACTGCCAGCGAAAATGTAGAGAAAATCAAAGTTTTTATAAAAACAAATACAAAATAAATACATTTTTTGTTTGTTTTTATATAAAAAAAATTAAAATTGCATTGTTTTTTCTTAAATGCATAATCAGTTTATCTAATATAATGTTTATTAAGACGTGTCATTTTAGTGAAAATATTTTAAGTTACTCCCCTTAAGACAAACTTCTTTTAACACGAAGAAATTATTCGGTGTCGACCATTTCGTGTTAAACGGATTTCACTGTATTAAAATAAGATTAATTATTTTAATTCAACCGCTATTTTTAGTAATAAATTCAACTGGTAAACAATTTTTATTACGCTAAATTTTTATTTTTGTTTTTATGGTTTCATAATTTATATCAAGAATTCAATTTATTTAATAGTTTCTCGACAAATGATATTAGAAGGCAAAAGCTTAAATTAATAAGCATTTTATTTTTGCTACACAGCAACAACATAAATTATTATAATCTTTTTTTTGTTTTGTTTGTGTATTGATTTGTAACTGAACCTCTTGAATGACATTTGGCTATTGATACATATTGTTATCATTCGGTTTGATATGCTCGGGGTTTTTATTTAGTTATTTGAACACTATAAGATCAGTCTAAAATTTTTCATACAGTATATCTTAATTTACAAATTTTAAAATTTATTTTAACAAATGATTTTTTCGTTGTTGTTTTGTTAAGTATCTGTGATTTGGTTTTTATTTATATTTTGGTGACATGAGATCAGGTGAGATTTTGTTAATGAGTTCGGAAAGCATTTAGATTTGAGTCAGGAACCAATGAAGTATGATGAAATCGTTCTCTGGCTGAATAGTCGTCATTGTCTTCCGTCAGTTGGGAAGCTGTTAATGACACACCTGGATGCATTGGTGTCACTATCACTTGATCGTATTCAGTGGTTGAGCGCCTAAAATATTGACCGAATATAAACAAATTTTAAAAAATTGCAGACACTTTTAAGGGATTTTTACTACCTGAATAGTTTTTTAGTTTTATAAATCAGCCATGGGATAAGTTTAAATTCGGTAATTCCTGGAGGAACTCCTGGATTTGCTTGGCTGATATAGAAATATAAAAGTCCAAATATGACCAGATGTATTAGAGCAAACATCCACTGCACTAAGAACATTAATGCCAGCTTTACAAACACCTATAATATAAACGGAATTAAAATAAACGTTTGTAATTTTTTTTAATATAGAAATCAATATTTTCTAACCCCGAGGAATGAAATCCATCGGTTGCTGAAAGTATCATACCAGATGTGACCTTTTGTGTTTACTGGAACTGGAGTATGTTTTGGAATTAGCTTACTCAAGTCGGTAAGTGAATTTTTCTCTGAACATGAAACTGTTGTTTGGTCTTCTGGTGAGCTGTCACTTTTAATGCTACTATGCTCGTCAGGAGATGTGATTATGCTGGAAGTAGTTGGAGAACTATCTTGTCTCTAACCAATTTCAAATGATAATGTAATCTTTGATTTCTTGTTAGCATTTCAAAAATGAAAGCTGAATATTTTTTTATGTTTAATTACTTTAATATGTCGGCTATTCCTCTCAGGAAAAAGTTTGTCTAAATCATTTTCATCTTCTTTTTGCTTTACTGTACCATAACTAGAACTTTTTGAAGACTTTACTATTGGCTTATCAAATGTTGGGCTGTTGTATCCATCAACTCTAAAATTGTATTTTTATAATACAGTCATTATTTGTATTTTTAGATTATTTTGTGGTTAGTACCTAAGACGTTCCTCTCTTCGTTTTTGGATATCAAATGTCATCGCTAAGCTGAAGTACGCATATTCTGTGATAATGTAAGTTAGAAGAAACGGCATCGCTGCAATCGGTGCTAGAGTGTTGATTTCACCGATCAGTACAAAGATTAACGTGACTGCGCCAACTGCTAAAGTTGCAAGAATTGGAATGTTGTTTGATCCTCGCTGTAATTTTATAAGTTACTCTGTGTAAGTGACAATTATACTATGATGGTACACTTAAGTGTCAACTTACCCCGCTTCCCAGAATTTTTAAAAATGGTATCACATTTTCACTTCCAATTGTTTGCAATACTCTAGGCGTTCCAAATAAACCTCCAAGACTAGAAGAGAGTGATGAAATGTATAGACCAGCAAGCAAAAGAAAACCTACAGCTGAAACCTATTAAAGTATTAATATTTAAATGTATCAATTATAACATTCAAGGCATTTCATTAAAGCTTACTTTTTCTGCAATCATGAAATCAGTTCGTAATGCCCAACGTTGACAAGTTGCTCCCAAAACCAGTACAAATACAACGTATAGAAATCCACTACATTAAAATAATAACGGTATGTAATAAGTTTTTTTATTTAAAATAAGAATATTTTAACTACCTTAAACCAATTGCAGAAAGTGTTCCTGCTGGTATACTTTTGCTTGGATTCCTTAGATCGCCGCTCATATTAATTCCAGCTAAAATTCCAGTTAATGTTGGAAAAAATACGCCAAAAACGGTGAACCAGTTGTTTCCTTCGGAATATGCTGGTTTCGAGTTATTCCAGAAATTATTGGAATAATATCCATCTACTCCATGAACTAAGAAGATCCATGTTAAAGTTATTGAAAGTAATTTCTAATTTAAAGTTTTTATCATGTTATACCTCTATCTTCTCTTACAAAGGAACCAACTGTGAAGTCAAGAGCCGCCAGCAACATCACAAGAAGCAGAACAAATTGCATTTTGATGACGTGAGTGACACCAAGCAAATTGGTTGCTGAAACACAATTTCAACTTTGAATTGTAGTTTTAATAAGAAAGGAAGGCATTTTAGGTAATGATTTTGTATCTATAAATGTTACTGGCTAATTTTAAGATGCTTACCTGTTAGAAGAACTAGCACTACAGCACCGATTCCTCTTTCAGCCCAGTAGTTGTCTAAATTGAATACTTCACCCATCGTTTGGCCAAAACCAATAATATTTATGGCCGATCCAACTGCCTGTTGATGAATAAATTGAGGTGAGTTAAAAATTCTTAAAACAGCTTTGCTTTAATATTTGACTACTTGTCCAAAACAGTAAATAAAACCGGTTGCTCCTCCACAGCGAGCTCCAAGGACGTAGGAAATCATGAAGTATACTCCTCCTCGTTCCATCTTGCATCTCGAACATATTCCAATGGCAGAAAACACCGTTACCAATATGAGCAAAATGGCGGTGATAATGACAACGAGAGATAAAGCAATTCCTGCTTCAGCCTATTTAACATGTAAGTCAAACATTTTAGTTCAGATTCTTCATTCAATTAATTTAGCCGTTTTGCCTGTTAATTTTTTATATTCAATAAAGTAAAATTGTAACAGTACTGTATTTGTATGTTTTTCAGTTCCAATTAACAACTGATAAACAACTGTTTACCGTACAAATATTATTGTGCATTTCCAAAATAACATGTTTAGCTTACATTTGAAAAAAAAATAATTGGTTTGTTGTTTTCAAAGTGCATTGCATGTATAAATGCCGGTATTATAAAAGTTCCATTAGTCTATTACTTTATACTGTACGACTGTATTATGTTGACTACGCTTAGTACTTAATTGTTATTTTTGTTTTAATGTCGGATTCTTCTGGATTAATGGATTATGATTTAAGTTACAGCACTTACGATTAATTACTTTTTTGAGTGTATAAAATTAAGAGGCAAACCTATTGAAATACGATTGTTAAAACGATTTTAAGTGATTACATACCACCATCCATCCTGATCGTAAAAATACAATGACTCCAAAAATGTTTATCATACATGTTGTGAAAACACCATCCCAAGTTCCAAATAAAACAGGTTCAGATAGGAAAAAATTTGTTTTCCACCAAGGTTTCGAAGAATGTAAACTCTATTGATATGTAAATTAGTTATGTTAAGTATCATCAATCACCAAACAAGATCAGCTACCTGATCTTGAGCAAATAGCTCGTTTTCTTCAGTGTTTCTCCAACGATCTTCATCTCCTCCACTTCCACCCCATTCTCCGCTTTGACCTTTGCTTAACATTGCAGAAGGATCTTCAACATCTGCGGCCAAACCATACTTTTCCCAATTGATATATGAACGTTGGCTATCACTCACTTTGTGTTCTTGTTTGATTGGTGGAATGTCAGTTGCTGTGGTCAGGCTATCATCAATCACTCCTAGTGAGCCCATTTTGGAGTGAATTGGTAGCTCTGACTTCAACTTATTAGGCCTTCCACTCTGAAATAATTCAAGTGTAAAAAAGAAAGATTGACTACTTCACAGTAGATATAAATCACTACATAAACAGCTGTGTTTGTCGCAGATTTTAAGAAATCATTTGATCAGTTTTAAATGTACAATATGTTACATTATTGATTTTAATGTTTGTGCATGGTTTCTTAAGCGCGTTTTTAATTAACAAAGTAGACAACTCAGATCATAAATTAAGAAGTCAATTGTGTTATAAACAGTTGGTACTTGTTGTTTTAATGAATTAGTTGCGGCATATGTCACTTGGGAAAACATGGTAGTTAAATTGTTAGCATTATTTTGTTGTGTACTGTGCAAATAAGCTTCTTAGTAGGTACTAAACTATTGGAATCGACAAGCTGTCAATTTTAAATATAGTCGGCAGTAAAAATTGAAATAGCTTAGCCTTGTACTGTTTTGTGATAACCGTTTAGACGAATTTATGAATAACTTAGCTACATTTCTCTCATCTATAAATACTGTGAATGTTATGGGCATATTAACCCAATTTAAGCAACACCATCTGTTGAGTGTCATGTGGTATCTTTAATCCTTTTTTTTTTACCCCCTTAAGAACACTTATCCCGTCTTACTTAGACACATGTACTGATTGCTTTCTTAACATTTTACAAATTAGATACTGTATTACCGAAAACAATTTTCTTGCAATGAACATGCTAACAATACTAATAATCGTTTCAAAAGTTTATTTGGTTGAAAAGATCCTTACCATTTCGGTGTTTCTCGGTAACAGCTGTAATTCGGCGCAAACATATGTTACTTATCGATTACGCATAAACTCATATTTACTTCAGGCCATTATTTTCATTCACTTTTTTTTGACTTTTCTTTTCCTCGGTGTCGAGACCAATTCAGTTTATTACGGCAGTCTTCTTGTTGACACTTATTAAAAGTCAATTTTTTTTTGTTGGACAAAGATTACCGGAAATAGTGACAACGGAAATAATATTTTTAGCGAGGGATCGAGTCGATTGTAATCGTATTTCAACGATGACGTGTAATGATTTGTTTTCAAACGCAAAAGTAGTGGCTGTGGAGTATGCCGAGTGTCGCAAAAGTGTGTTTATTGCAATAACTTTATTTGAAATTTATGTTATAGCTGTTTATTGCATAATCTCCCAACCATTAAGAGATCATGTAATTTACTATTACAATATTGATTTTGCCAAATAGCAATTATCGTCGGCTTCATAAGAAAGCTTTGCAACTTCAATTTTATAATCGATTAATAAACGAGACAAGCCGCTATTGAAGCCAATGCAATTCAGTCTCGTATATTAAATAATATAAACTGGATACGTCTTTAGTGCAATGCAGTCTCGTTTTTTTATTGATTTTTATGTAGTTATGACATTTTTCTTTTTGCAGCCAACGATATTTTGGTATGGAAAATCAAATCTGATCACATTTACAGTAACATAAGTTATCAATGTTTTCATATAATAAATTCAATCAAATATTTATATAAAGTTTTTAGCTTTCTCTTCTTGAAATGCTACAATAACTTGAGTTTTTGGTTTAGACTTTTATGTAAAATTATTAATCAATAACTGTCAAATTTTAGGGCCTTTGCAACAAGGTCGATTGGTTCTTAAGTTACCTAATGTTTTGATCGGTTTTTTTACTTATGAGACACCCTGAATTTTCAGCCGCTTTCCAACTGCTTTGTAAGGCTGTACAAGTGCCCTAAAATGTGTACTGTATAATGTTGGAGGGCAATCGATGAAAACATGAAAGCGAATAGGATAGAGTTAAATTCAAAGATTCAGAGCTGGCACAGTACAGTACTGCGTGGTTACTTATTGTAGAAAAACACCTGCCTATAAAATCGAGGTCAAGTTTATAGGGATTTTTCTCTTTCAGCTCTAGATAACATAGCAAAGAAAGAAACCCAATTGTTCCAACAACAAAATTTAGGAGAGAGAAAAAATATACAGTTATTAATTTGGTTTAACTGTATACGTCTGAAAATCGATCAAAGATTTTTCTTATTGCACTCTTGTGAGATGCTATAAATAAACTGTAATTTCTATCCACACATTTTGCACATAATTTTGCCATTAATCTGAAATATGCACGCTAATTTAGCATGCAATTGATAGTTAATCGATTGGTTTGTAGGACTTTTTTTCTTGCAAACATGGCAGTTGAGTTTCTTTTAAGGATTTTTGTGTTTTATATTAAGTAGAATATACATTGTAAATATAAGGTGTTTTTCTTAATTTTTTTTTTTTTTGGGAATTTGTTTTTAGATTTAAATACCCCAAAATGTTGTATAATTATGTATTGATTTTTGTTTTATGAAGTGCGTAATTATATTTTTTTATTAAATTATTTTTATTGATTTTATTTTTGTTACAGTATATTGATCATAATGAAAATCATTGGCTTACCTTGTTTAATTTGATGATGACGACGTATTAAAGATGGAAACAGACGACATTTATTGATTTTTAAAGGTAAACTTTTTGTATTTGTTTAAACGATAGCCTGTATTTAGCTTATTATGGTTAGATGGAGAATAAATTTAGTAAAATTGTTACGGTAACAAAATTAAAATTTACATGATTTCCCCCTTGAACGACTGCTTCGCTGCATTTCTTGCAAAGCAATGGGATGTTTTATTGCTTCTATGACAGAGGGCGATACCGTCTATGACAGTGTATCTGCACAAATGCCTAGTACTTTGGGTTACAAACTGATTATCGATATCCGATATATAGCGATAATACTTAACTCGCATTCAATTTGCATTGATATTTATGTGAATAGTATTTTTATCGTATGTTATCGATTATTTAGATTTGTGAAATTACAGATGTCTGCCACTTAAACTAGGATGCATTTATTATTACAATTGTATTCGCGTTGGTGGATAAAGACGGAAATTACCAACGAAAAGGTCGAATGTTGTATTATTTTTATACAAATTGACACTTGTGTTTAGAAGTGTAACAAATAGTAAAACAATTGCAGTTGTTCCTGGGGGTATGAATGTCTTATTAAAACTAAAGAAGTTGCAGGTACCTAAAGAGAACATCATGTAGGTGTCATTTTATTTTTAGCCTCCTGTTACTTATTATGGAAGTCTTATAAACATTGAACTTGGCAGTGTGCTCCTTTACAGTTATTTTCAAAATGTTGTCTTAATAATATTGTTCTTTTAATTATTTATAGGCTGTGACTTGCAGAATGGCGAATCATCCAACAATCCATATCCCAATAGCAAACGAATCCGATTGGTCCAAATTAAATCAGAAATGGCAGCAATATTTGTGTTCTACTTGTCCAACACTTGACTCTTTCGAGCAATTCAAGAGGTATTACAGTGTTTGAATGTCTCTGTTTGGTACTTAAATGATGTAGTTTGTTTGACATTGACATGATGCCTAAACGATGGTATGACGAAGTTAACACAGTATTAAAACATGACAAGTTTATAACTTGGCATATTAAAGATTAATCTTATTAAAAATTGACTACACTAATTTCATTTTAAAATGAATATATTATAATAGACTATCAATAGTGTGTTTTAAACTGGTGACTAACAGTATTGTTGCTCAATTATGTTTATACTGTACTTGGTATTTATCATAATGATCTACAAACAAATGTTAAGTGGGCAGAATAGACAACAACAATGTTATTAGTAATTTATTCCGTTTAAAGAATTTTATTATTTCAAGTTTCCTGTTATTGTACGAGCATTATGAAAACATATGTTACCATGACATTTGTTGCCAATTTCTTATTAAAAAGCAAAATATAGATCTTTATACCGGTATTTTATGCGTGTTTACATGAAAACAGGTCATTGAATATTTGGAGCAGTTTCCTTGGTTTTTGAACGAAATGTAGTCAGTTTTGAAATAATAGAATTTTACATTTTTATTATAATAATTCGTTTGACCTATTGATAAATAAACTTGCATTGCTTGTAGTTTGAAAAACATGTAAGGTTTAATTGTATTTTAATTTATTACTTTTTAGTGCAGGTATTCCGGTGTTTCCTAATAGTCAACCGCCACCAGTTGAAGTTCCAAGTACATCTCTTTCTGCTGAAACTGACAGCAAATCAAGCGATGAGTCAAATGAAGCTTTTCAACGTCCTGGTATGTCAAAAAAGAGAGAATTAAATCGTATGAGGCGTAGAGAAGAACGTTCAAATCCGACCTATAGGTTTCTATTTCTTTTAAGTGATTTAATTTACAGTTCTGTCAATACAATTTCGTATCCTTGCAATTTTTAGAGATAAAGAACGGGCCAGAGCTAGGTTACGAATGCAGGAAAAACGTAAAGATCCAATTTATCGCGAGAATGAAAGAATGAAAAACAGATTAAGGATGAGGATACTAAGAAGTTCTGGAGGAGAAAATAAAAGTCGCTCGTACAAGCCACCAAACAGACGGAAAACGAAACAAAGTGTTATGAACACGACTGTACAAAACATTGAACCTATAGATTTTCATCAAGCAAATGCAATCCAGTCTTTAAATCATCGTCGTATATTTAACTTTATTAAATAAATATATATCCTTTTTATATTCACTCAAATTAATTGTAAATGACCATAAGAAGATCGTTTGCTTAAACGTGCTAGATTGGTTTTCAGTAAATGTGAAGCCAAAAACAATTTGGAAAAAATCGTTTAATCGTGAAGAAGACGACGCGTTTATGAAGAAGTGTTTTCAGGTATTAATAACATAATTTGAAGCATAGCTTTTTCTTAAAAATAAATCCTTATTGTAAAAAAAATTTAGATTTTTAGTGTGCAAATTCGTTTCATAAGAATACAAGCGTCAGAGTAACAAAGTGGTTCCTTAGGAGATGTCGAGTGACATTTTGTCGGATACTATCACTTTGTAATCTCTTATTTAAAGAGAAACTACAGTAGTTTTCAGAACCTTATCAAATTTTATCTAATGCAATGCTTTTATAATTATCTCTTAGTCATTAAACCTTCAGCACTAAATTTGAAACTAGAAAAACAAGACAAAAACATAATGGTAAAGTGATGTTTATTATTTTATAGAATAACTTCCACTGATATATTTTTAAACTCTTAATAGAATTAACAGCAGCAGAATTTTCACTTTGAAATTTCATCTGAACATAATGTTTTTACAAAAATATCCAGATCTGATTGGCTTGCATCAAACATGGCAATTTGATCGTCAAAGTCTTTAACTTCTTCCGCAAATGTTGGCTGATCATGAAACATCGGAGGGCATTCTCTGAAGAAGGCACTCAAATCGGTCGCTATCTCACAGCCAAATGGAGGATGCTGTAATCATTAAAAATACAACGATAAGTACGTGAAAATAATTGAGTTTTGGAATTGATTTTGTAGAAATTGTTAACAATCGAGACTACAGTTATAAGGAAATTATCATTTATAACCAATTACTAGGTTTACTAGCTTAATATTAGAATTAGGAAGAGCTTTAGCAATTGATTTTCTGTCTTAGACATGTTATTTTGAAGGTAAATAATAACTTACCAGGTCTACCATGACGAAATCGTCCATATACGATGCTGTCATCATTTTAGATTTTTGCATATCGTTCGTCTCGACCACATTTTCCATTTTTTCACAATGAGTCGGCAATTTGCCAATTGTTTGTTTACTGTTAAGGCTGTTGAGTTGACTGACAGTTTTTTCATTATTTGCAACATTTTTTATCAAGCAAGAAAAAGGTGGTTCAGGTATTGTGTAATCCTTTTCACCTTTGCCTACATCTTTCCTGCTTTCCATTGCAAATGCGCCAATTTTAATGCAGTCGTTAAGTTTCTTTTCCGTAATGCTGTTAAAATTTGTATTTATTTAAAGCAGGAACTTAAAAGTTGAAAACAAAGTATAGTATAGCTTACTTGTTTGGGCACATTTCCCCATTTCTCTGCCCAGGAGACGGTATCGTTTTGAGGATACCGTTAACGGTATTCGGGTTTGCAGGATTGTTTTTTAACATAGTATGTTTAGGAATATCTTCGCAAGCAGCCGCCAATTCGTCCATGACATTTCTATTAAAAAAAATTTAAAACAGAATTAAACCAACTCAAAAGCATAATACACAATGAAACACTATTTCAGTTTCTTACGAATATCAGATAAAAAATTTTAAAACCTTCAAATTTTGCTAAAGCTATTAAGATAAATAATTGCTAAATTAGAACAGTGACTCAAAATAATGTTTTCTTAAAAAATCTTATCTTAATGATGACTTGTTTCTTAACTAAGTTATTTTAATGAACAATAATACAAATGTCATGTTATTCATTTAAGAAAGATTAACTTCTTAATAACTTTTAAATGAGTAATACTTGTATGAGGAAAACTTATCAATAGGGTAAATTCCGCATCTACATTAATGCGATTTTCAACCTGTGTATTGTTTTTCTAAGGCTTTAGAAAAGTTATTTTAGGTAATCTAATAGTCATTAAGTCATAAAATAATACAGTAAGTCCACCTAAAATTATACTGATCCTAACATCATAACATTTATGGTCGTTTCAGTTTGTGATGAAAACACATGTGTTGTAAATAGCAAATACCAAAACACATGTTGGAATTTGTATCATTTAAAATTTTGAGTTAATATATTGCTGTTAGCGTTTGTATTGTTTCTGTATGAATCTTAGTTATCAATAAAAAGCACTAAAATATGTCCAAAACTATCTATGAATGATATTGCCAAGTTTTGGTAAATGTCTTTTAAAAGAGATTGCTATTTACTACAAATAGGCTGATTTAAACGTTTCTGAATGAGTTATACTCGAAATGATGATAATGATATTAATTCATACTTGTAAATTCCATTTTGATAAGGTGTGTTAGTTTTATGATGACACTTGGGGCTCATATCCGGGTTGAAATGGTCACTTTTGACCATAAACATTCTTTCCTTGCTAGATTTTTCAGGTGAAATTGTCATCTGAGTTCTATATAAGACCGAAATTTCGTAAGTTCCAAACGGTGTTTCCGTTTTACCGACAAACTTCTGTTCACTGTTATTTCCCAAGTTATCTTTGTCGGGTTTGCCCATATAAGGAAGATAACAAATCACAAATGAACTGACTCCTTGTAATAAAGATAATTTGTAAGCCGGAGTCATTCTAGTCATGACTACAAGCGATTTTAACATTGCTGATAGTCGACTGTACACTGCCGTTACCACCTTAACATTTGGATCGCACTTTTCGGTCATTGACAAATACCAATATTCTAACACCATCTTGTCACCGTCACAAGTAGTTAAAGATATTTCCACACACAATCCACAATCCAAAGTCGGAACTTGACCTTTCAAGTAGCTTTTAACATTCTCTTGAATGGTAGATTCTTCGACAATCGAAAGACCAAACTAAAACACAAAAAATCAAATATAAAAAACAATTAGTAAAAGTTTATCACATACATTTTTTAACGAAACTGTCAAATTAGGCCAACCATTAAGTTTGTTGCATTATTTAAGAGTCATTGCTTTATTAATGCACAAGTTCCAATGACACAAATATGAATTTCAGGTTGATAGCTCAAACATTATTTTAAGTTCCTTAAAATTCTCATATTATAGCAGTACATTTAATATTAGTACAGTGAAAACCGCTTAACATGAAGTGGTTGGGACCAGAAGGAAAATCTTTTCGTGTTAAAAGAAAAAAAATGTATAAAAATACATTGAAGTTGATCAAGTCTGCAGTGTCATTTTCTGTTAACCGATTTCTCGTTAATAGGTTTTCACTGTATTTAAATCGTTTCAAAAATCGAAAATACTGTATTGTAAAAAAGAAACACGTCTAGATGTCTAAAATCCCTTTTTTTATTGCTACACAATATTACAAAACTAAAGTATAAATGTGTTTCACCAGTGTTCTACCTTCAATTATTTAAGAGCGAATTTCGAGGCATCAGAGCGATTACATTAATTATTAAGTGGTGATTTTCATACATCAAAGAAAGCAAACTCAGACGGCACCGGTGAACCGTAATGTCTGAGCTTGCTAATTAAATATAACGCCTGATGCGTATATTTTTCATTAATTATCAATCCCCATTTTGATTTCTTTCTTTTTTTTAAGGTTTAAAAAAAGATTTTGAATCATTACAATGATGAAGAAAAGTCTGAAGTGCAGCTGGAATGCAAGTATGAATCATCCATCTGGACAAGTACAGTACTTTCGGTATGTTAAAAGTTTGTTGTTTATCATAAAAAAAAAATACTGCATGATAAAAAAGACTAGAGAGTAAGCTATGCCGGTTCTCAACATTAAAAATTGATGCTCCGCTGAATGTCCTTGAAAGAAAAAAAAAATCATAAACAAGTCGTGTGTAAGCTTAATTTCAGTCTTACTGTGTTTTTTTTTCTTATCAGGAAACATTCATATCTAAATATAAGTTAATAAATTTACTAAAAATTTAAGCAAAATGAAAGTGATAAAAATAAGCTTTCATATTGTAGTAAGCAAAGTGCTTTGACTTTTAAATTTTGAATCATTGGGTTTGTTTTTTTTATTAATATTTTTAAAGAAGTACAATAAGGCTTTATTGTAGTTTTTTAAAATTTTACTGAGCATCTATCTTTTAAAAAAAAAGTGCTTTTATTAAGTTAATGAAATTCTCAACATGTCGAAAACATCCGGCAATTTAATAGCAAATTGCATGTTATTTTTATATACATTTATATGTGTCAATTTACATTAGGGTCTTGACAATTTCAAAACCGGTAGTGTTCAGTGAGGTTTTTAAACATGTCCCTTCAACAAAGAAAATGGCCCTAACTAGGTCAAAGAAAGAAGAAATTATATAAGAGGTTTTCATAGGCTTTCCACAATAACTTAGCTACTGTATTTGGTAGGCAATAGTGAATACACACTACAAATTCAACAAAAAAAAAACCTAGTTTTTGAATTAATATGGTAGTAAATTAGTAAAATGGGAAGTTACCCAGCTTCCGTGTACATCTGGTGGTTTGGATTTGGTTTTAACCTTATTCCCTAACCTAGACTGAACCACAATTTGGACCATCGTATGGGTTAGCGCGCGTATATATCTGTCCATCTCTTTCACGTATGCATCAGATATTTTTACAGCCATTGTTTAAGTTCGCTTCCTTGTAAATTCAACACAGTATATTCATAAATATATGCGATTTGATCGCATTTCGTTAAGAGATTTTGTAGATACAGTACAAGTTAATATTAAAGGAATGGTAATCACTGATCAGAAATCACGTATCGTTGTACACGTATGGCATATTATGTCCTCTTTAATGTACACCATTTAAATTTTCACGATTTAAGTCCAAGACTTAACTGTAACACTTAGCCGGGTGAGATGAGATTAACATTCAAACTTCATCCGAGAAATTTCAGCAAACGCGGAACAATAAACAAGAAATATCTGTAAACATTTTCGTACTTCACTATTATACGCACTTCTTATCAACAACTATAGTATCAATTAACCACTAGCAATCTGGCACCACTGCGTCAAGTGCACTTTAAATAGCTATGTTTGACTACCGCACATGCGCATGGACTTGTTTTTATTACGAGCTCCATCAATAGGTTTTCTAATTATTGGTACATTAATACGGTAATTCGTTTATAATTGCCAATTAAAAACTCACGTCATTATTAACAATAATTTCAACAGAAAATTACACAATACTGTTATTAGAATTTATTTTTTATATCATTTTGACATTTTTAATTGGATTTTGTACAGTTTTAGTCACTTTTAATTATTTTTTTTATTAAATTATTATTAAAATATTTGATATTTTTATTAGAGATTTTGCGATGAAAGAAACTTTTTTTTTTATTAGAATATCGCATCATTTTCATAATCCAATCATTTTTGTTGCTGTTAATTATCAAAATAAAAGTTGATGTATAGTACCGTACTTTTCTCTAAAGTTGTTTTATCTTTCTTTTTAATTGGCCAAAAAAAAAGAAATTCTTGTAATTTAAGCTAAGCTGCCACATGTTGTGGACTGATTTTACTTTCGTATGTGTAATCTTGCAATTTAATATTAAACTACAGTGTAAGTTACTCTGCTGAAGTTATTTTTAGTTGTTGAATTGGCTTTAAAAATTATCGACGAATTTTCTTAAAGTGCACTTTAGAGCTGCAACAGGACACGATTATCCTGTAAATAAATACATTATGAATTTCAATACATTTTTGCAATATCAAATTTTTATTATGGGAAATAATAACAGTTTCTGATTAATGAGTGGAACCATTATTACAGTGTATGCTCATGTTTTCAATTTGGTACTGTATTTGCGCTCTGAAGTGCACTGCAGGTTATTTTAACGTCTTATCAGCATTTTTGTGCTGCGATTCCTTTCAGAGACCAAGCCTTTCTGATCATGCGCAATTTGGTTTTTTCTACGTGCAACGTTGGTATTTGTTGACAGCAAAATGTAGCTTCAGGCGAAAAATCAGGTTACGCATGCGCAGAATAACAGTAGGGAGTACAGTGTACGTGCAGTTTACTGCAAACTGGAGTTGTTTACATGCAGAAATAAAAAACAAAACGAGTTGCAACTGCTTTTAGCATACTATAGTCACTAAACAATAGAAATGAGCCGATTTAAGCTAAAATTTGTAAAAACTGAATGAAACCAGATATAAATATTGCAAAAAGTCAATGTCACTTGTTTACTAAACATTTATCACAATATCAAATTACATATGTAATTAATTACAAAACTTATATACACAGATATAATTTGCTCTAAAAACTAGTTTTATGAAATGCAATCAAGTTGTTTTTTTTATTACTTTGATTTTTTTTAACTATTTAAATCACGTCTTAAAATATATTTATACTTTAAAAGTTTAATAAGTTAATGTTAACCTTAATGTTAAAATAATTTAAACATTAAAAACAAACATAAAAACAGTTATTTGTTATAAAACTTGTTTTTTAAAATATTTTAAGCCCAGTAATTTTTAATGTAAAATTAACTATTGAACTTTATGATTTTCTGGGTTTTTTAAATATAAATTTACTGTATTTTTTGTTTAGCGTTAGTTGGTAACCATGACAACAAGGACGCCAAAACTTGTTTTTATTTAAATATTACATAAACAATGGCTTTGATCCCATCAAAATTTTCTTTATTAAGATATGATAATCCAATTTTGGTATCTCACAACAAGGAAGTTTGCAAATCTGCTACAGTATATTAATATATATTTTTTAATGTTTTTTTGGCAACTAATTAATTAATCATTAGGTTCAATCTACTCCGACGTATTCGGACACATCATCTACATCCTCAAAATCTAAATCTGGACATACAGCTACATTGACTGAAGAATGGTCAACCAAGAACACCCAGGATATGTTAGACTCAATCTTGCCTCCCAGAGAGTGGTTAGAGGATGGTCAGTTATGGGTCCAACATGTATCAAGCATTCCAGCAACAAGAACCGACGTCATTGCTTTACAAGAACAGATGGATGCTAAATTGCTGCAAAGACAAGCCAGGGAAACTGGCATTTGTCCAGTTAGAAGGGAACTCTACTCGCAATGTTTTGGTAATTAACATGTCTCTTTAAAGTTTATCAAAAAATTAAGAAACGAAATTTTTTCGTGTTAACAGAAAAACAAGTATAAAATTACCTAGTAATGTATTTTGTCAGGATCGCATTGTTATTTTGTGCTAACTAATTTTTCATGTTAAGCGTTTTTCCGTTAAACGCATTTTATTGGGTTTTTTTTCTATTGCAAGAAAGAATTGAGACTGTTAGTCATTGGAACAGATAAGATTTATTCTCGTTTCTTTATTGGCACTATCAAAAATAGAGTTTGAACTTAGAACATCACCTGTTATAGCTATTATGATTAAAAATTTATTTTAGTTTTACCTGGTAAGTTATTTTGGAAGTTATTTAATGGATTATTATTTTTTCAGATGAACTAATACGTCAAGTTGCTATCAACTGTGCAGAAAGAGGATTATTATTGTTGCGTGTAAGAGATGAAATTAACATGACAATGGCAGCTTATCAAACCCTTTACGAAAGCAGCATTGCATTTGGTATTAGGAAGGCATTAAATGCTGAAAAAGGCAGAGCTGACATGGAAAATCAAGTTTGTAAAATCAAAAAAATATTTTTTCTTTTTTAAATTAAAGCGTTTATACTCTTCAATTTCGTCTTTTATGTCAACATGCAATCGTGCATGTTTGAACTTAGATTGAGGATTTGTTGCAATCAAAGAAAGAATTAGAAAACCAAGTGTCTGAGCTGAAAAGTAGATACGAACAGAGTGAACAAAAGGCTTTGGAGCAACAGGAAATGATGGAAAGAAAACATGCTGATGAGTTGCAGTTTTTCAGAAAAACAAATCAGCAGTTAAAAGTGAATTTTATTGCACTTTTATTATTAAATAATATTGCTCAGCTGTTTTATGCTTTGATATATAACTTATTTATAGGCACAGCTGGAAGGCATAATTGCATCAAAAAAATAATGTTGCACCAAGAAAAAATGGCGTTTAAGTATGTCAATTGGAAGGCTACAGTAACTTACATATTGGTATATCCATGACGAAAATCGATTTTTAAATGCATTTCTTATTGATGAAACTTTTTATTGAGTAACCAATAACTAATAAGCGATCACTTATCGATTATACCACATTATATAATAATATTTTATTGAAGATTCAGCCATTTGTTAAGTTTGAAAGGAAAGTTTACTTCCTCACTTTTCATTACATTAGTTCAGAAACACTTGACATATATCACATAATCTCAGAGAATTTAAATTAAATTTCAGCAAAAACCACCAAACTAAAAAATTGATCATTTTACTCTTTTGATTTTTCATATTTCTTGTTTGCCAAAAGATTTATTATCGATAAAATCTACCAAATTTAATGAATGTCTTAGACTAATAATACCACGCAATAAAGTGATAGACAATTTGTCTTCATTTATTATTAATTCTATGTAAAATCTCATCCCTAAACCATTAAAAATTTATATATTAACATCAAAATGATAAATTTTTTAATCTTTCACTACATAATCGACAAACTTGGTTACATCCATTTATGTGAAAATAAACACCTAACCGCAAATTTTGATGAAAATCGATTTTAAAATGGATTTTTTTATTAATGAAACTTTTATTGATTAACCAATAACTTATTTATCGATTATAGCATAGTATACAGTACAGTACAGTATTCGCAATAGATAAATGATACCGCGTTGTTGTCATCGTTTCATATCATTAAAGTACTTCATCGTTATCATCGCTGTAAAGTATTAGTAAACATTAATCAATCATTTTATTAGTTAATAATAACTGATCAGGTGATTATATGTTTATAAATACTGTATACAGTAGACGTTCAAAGAAATTACAAAACTGAAAATAGTTGTCAACTGGATTTTTAAAAGTGTGTTTTTCTCTTTTCGATATGATCAGTGACACAATTCAATTGATAATTTGTAAATACTCGTAGCCAGGTATATTGCAACTATAATATTACATTATAGTTGAAATTTGTATCTTACCAATAAAGGTCGGTTTAAATGCAATATTTTATTGTATTTACCTTGACTTAAATTTGTGTATTTGAGCTGCTTTACGAATCACAATTCTCAGTGTGTATATTCAATTAGTTATTTACAGATTAACATGTTTTTGCATTAATTTAAAAACTTTGTTTTCTGTTAACACGAAACAAAATCCGCTTAACACCAAAAAATTTCACTTTTCTAAATTAAAAATTTACATGAATAAAGAAGAAAAAATTTAATTTTAAAGTTTCTTTTATAAAAACAAATAAAAAAGTCTTGATTTTGTATTTGTTTTTATAAAAACTTTAAAAAGTTTTGATTTTTTCTACATTCTCAAGGCGTTGCATGCATGCTGTTCATTTGAAGAAGCGAAATGTTTGGTGTTAAGCGGATTTTATTTCGTGTTAACAGGAAAACAATATACTGGAATGCTTATTCTTTAGTTTGGGACCGCAATGTTGTTTTAAATTAAACAAATCTTTTTGGTAAGCGAGTTCGCGTTAAACGGATTCCACTGTAATGGGTGTAAGTGTAGCTTTGAGTTTAAAGTGTTGAACAAAAGTTAAAGTGTTAACAGGTTGATTTCATATATGAATTACGTTTCAACAAGTATTGAAATTCAAAACTTGTCAAAGTACAATGTTTTAAATGTACATTGTGTTTTAACTAATGCTGATAATTTTTTTTGACAAACATCTAAAACTTTGAAGTTTTAATTGCATTGAAAATGCATTGTAAACGTACTTATAAATTGTTATTGATCTTTATTTTGATATGTTTTTTGAGTTTATCAGCTGCTGAAAGCAATTTGGTCGATGTACATGATAGTGAACCTTTCTGGTTTAACATTGTATCGAATTTTACTTGCTGTGATGGACAATTGATGGCCCTTGAATTGGACGAAATAAATAAAACCGTTATTGCAAAACCATGGAAGCATACTGAGATCAGACAGCATTGGCGTTGGGATGGACGGATGATTAAAAGTCGATATAATGGGTAATTTTTTTAAAATTAAAGCATCAAAAATTTCAATTAATTTGAAAGCATAACTTGTTTTAGCATGGTTTGGAAACTGGTTGGACGTTTGGGACCAATTGTCGTTGAAGAGCCAAGTCGTTTAGAAAGTATGGAGTTCATTTCTTTTAGCAACAGCCCTCATATTTATCCAAATCAGCCTCTTTTTCAATACGGCATTGTTGTATCTATATTAAATTCTCATCCTTGCTCTGAGCAACCATTGGTTTTAACTCCACTTAAACAAAACAGTACAAGACAACAGCAATTTGCTTTTGTTTATGACAAATTGAAGAACCTAAAAATTAACAAAACCGATTTATTGCCTTGTGACGAAAGTGACGATCGAAATTATTTTTGGTTTAACATTGTTGTTCACAGTCCAAATTCCAAATGCCCCAAATTGGCAGTGGACGTTGAATTGGACGAAGCAGGAGCACCACTTGTTGTGAGTAAATTGCATAAACAAAGAACCAGTCAACTATGGAGATGGGATGGACAAATGATTAAAAGTAAACTGAATGGGTGAGATGATCATTTTATTTAAAATTACCGGTAACTGTTTTTGTAATATCATTGCCAATTTTGTTTGTTTAAGATTGGTTTGGCATTTGGACTTTGAAAGTGGTGCTATTCTATTAGAAGAAGCCACTGATGAATGTGCTCAACAGTTTAACAAATACGACCATTACAAATATATTTTTTTGGACCATCATCATTACGGTTGGGACAAAGTTGTTGAGGTTTACTGCACCGATTTTCTTCAACCTGGAGCAAACTTGACAGTTGCTTCGAAGAATGAAAGTTCTGATTGCAGTTCATGCAACAGATTCTTTTATTTTGATGGGATCAGCGACGATTGCTAAAGTATTTTCTATTTATCTTTGTCTTACAAGAAAAATATCAACGATAATTGATTTTGAAATTATCAAAATGTAATTTTAAAATTAAATATCATTGTCAGGTTACTTATCATATACGATACAGTGAAATTGCTTAACGTGAAAAATCTGTTAGCACAATCTGATATTGTTGTTTCGACCAATTCCTGTATTGTTTTGGTATCGACTGTTTCGTGTTAAACGATTTTCACTGTATATTACCGCTTTTAATTACAAAAAATGACAAAAGCCATTGTCAGTTTACTTTTAAAAGATTTATATTTAATAGCAAGTATTTTGTTATCAAGTTACTTTTTTTATGAAAAAATGTTAAATGACTTACAGCATTAAGTGACAACATATTTAGTTGATATTATATTACATCTAAAATCAAATAACCTTAACTTGAAATCGTTAAATTTCATTACAAGCAACAGTAAAGTGCATGCTTAGTTAACTAGAAGATTTCTTAATGACACAACGAATTCGGGTATCGTTTTTCAATTTCAATTTTTAATTTACAAATGGCGTGGTTAAATGTAATGTTACCTTTGATAATCGCGTTTGAATTTCAATGGGCAATTGGTGATGCGGTTAGTTTGTTAGATACATTAGACAATCGAGATGCTATAAAGTTGAAACTTACAAATGTAAACTTGGAAAACGTTGCTCTAATCGTTCATACTTTTACCGACCGGACCATAACTGACGGTGAAATGATTTGTGGTGATATTATAGATGGTCGGATGATTCAGTCAGACATAAAGGATGTTAAACCATACAAACTTAGCTTGAAACACATTCCTTTAAAAAACGTATTGGTAGGGAATGGCAATTTAATACGTGAAGGAGTCACTGTTTGTTTTTGTGAACTTAGAGACGCTGACATAATCAATGTGAAAGTGACCAATGATCATAAAGACCAAGGACTGATCATCTCTGGCTATGTGCCCAACATAACGATGACTCATCTGCCTAAATATCATGTTACCATTGATATTCCTAGAATTAGCAATGTAAATATTGAAGATGAATATCTCGTATCCGGTACTGCCAATTTTACGCTAAATAACCGATATTTTTGCAATTCTCCTGTGTATGATGTCTTGCTTGAAGATGTTGTAATCGTCAATGATACAATTGAAAATGTAGTGCTGGTTAACACGTCTTTGTACAATGATCGAATGGTTATTGGAGGCGTAATGACATCAGTGAAATCAAAATGTAATGAAACAATTCTTCAGGCATCATCAGATACGAATGTGAAAATGAACTTTTCAAAAAAGGCAGCAAATGAAACTGTTAGATACAGAAAAGAAAAGTTTGACAATGTTTTGGCCAAGAATTTGTCTATTGGAAATGCAAAACTTAACATGCGTAAAAAAGCAACTTTAAAAGCATCCAGAAATTCAGTTAACAAAACGTTGCAAAGTACAAAAGCATTGAGAAGTTTACATAAGAAGTCAAAGAAGTTAAAACTTTTGAGATTAAATGGAAATAACGATGAAACTTTGTTGCAGTTTTTAGCCAAATTTAATTATAAACCACAACAACCAAGAAAACAGCCGGTAGCAGATTTAGGAAAAATTTACCAACACCAATTACCCAAATTTCAATTTCATAGTCGATTTCCCTTGAAACAATATCAAAGAGGGATGGTTTTCAATGAAAGCAAGGTTGACCGGCTGATGAAAGAAAACGATCTGACTAACTGGAAATATGATAAAGTTAAAAAGTCAAATAATCATAAATCATCTGAATCTTTAAAATCATCTAATGATTTCAACATATAAGTTAGGAGCTTGAACAGCATAGAGGAATATCTTTAAACATTATCTTTCTTAATAGTATATTTTTAGCTTATAAAATTAAATTACCAAATATAAACACTATTTTTTTTCCCAATTAGCTATTTTTTTTTTTTTTCATTAAAGTTGTTAAAATAACTTATTAATTGAATTACACAAAATGATTAAAATCTTATCATAATCAATTTGAATTAGCCGCGTTTCTTAATTCTAGCGTTGTGATTGGCTATGTATTTAAGGCGCATGCTCGTTATCAGGGATGGGTTTTTTCCTTCGTTCTATCTGCCATTTTGTATCAAACAAGATTGTTGTTTTTATCATCTAACAGTTGTTTTTACATTTCAACGAAGCTTTAAATTTGTGTTTATTCTGTTTGTATTGCTTTGACAATGCCAAATTGCGCCGCGTTCAACTGTCGAAACACTTTTGGTAAAGGTTATCGAATGTTTCGATTTCCATCAAAAGCGAGAGACAGGGAACGCCATTTTCAATGGGTTAAAAATATCAATCGACCTGAAAGCTGGGCTCCAGCCCCATCTGCTAGGTTATGTCATGTGAGTTTGTACTGTATATTGATTGTTAAGATGTATTTAAAGATTATAGTTTAATTTTACTTGATTATTATTAGGCTCATTTTGAACCAGATCAGTTCGAATGTAATAGAGAAGACGGGTTGACTAAATTGAAGCCAAATGCAATACCAACAAAGTTCGAACATTCAACTCAGCTGATTAATGAAGAAAACCCAACCAACTCAACAATTTCTGAACAAAAATCCAAAATAAAAGTAAATTTGTACACCGTTTCTTAAGAATGCTTGAAATACATGCCAACTAATGTGACATTTTAACAATTTTTTTAAAAATTTGATCTGATACTTGACGTTACTTGCAATTCAGTCTGTTGCTTCCAACAAGAAAATGGATCATCTGTATTCAACCGTTAAACAACCTGACAGCGAGTAATTTAAATGTTTAACAATATAATTATACAGTTGAGAATGAGACTCTTAAGTGTTAATGTGGTTTTAATGTTATCTCATAGGGAAATTGAAGTAATTCCTGAAGTACCAGTCGCTTTGTACACATTTATTTCAGAAGACACAACCGTTGGTTTAACTGAAGACACGTTAGTGTAAGTTTGTTAAGTTTATTAAATCGATATTTTATTATTTTAACGTACCCTCAATATTGTAATTTGTAAATTTTCTACAGGAAAGCTAACCTGTCACTTGGAGTAGCGTTAGACCAAGAGGGTATTTTATCTGGTGAAATACTTGTTAATAGAAAAGACGATGTTGATTGTGAAGCAGTTGAAAACCAACAAGAAATGGATATTGTCGATATCCAAGGAATTCAAAATGCACAGCCAACTGTCGCCGATTTAGACAACTTAAAAACCATTGGAGATTTTTCAAATGAAGAACCGATGAATCCTTCTGAAGCTGTTCTTCCAAAAGATCCAGATAAAGGTTTGTGTCGCATTTTTATATGTTTATTTATTTAAGTGCATTAAAAATGACAATGTTTTAGCTAAAAAGTTGAAACGAACCGCTACATTTACTTGGGACGCTCATGCACATAAATTGACTTCAGGATTATGGGATTACTTTCAAAAACACTTTGAAACTGATTTTGAAATCAGCTCCAAAAATAGCTCAGTCCGTGTTCATCAGCTAATTTTATCGATATTTTGCCCCATCTCAAAATTTTCTTCAAAGCGGCAAGTGAAATTAAACATTGATGAAACTGATTTAAACACTTTAGTGAAATTTTTATATTGTGGCAAAGCGGATATTCCTTACGAACGAATGCCCAGTGTTATGGTTGCTGCAAGACAGTTAGGATTTACAGTTCTAGCCAATATGATTGAAAAATTCATTGTGGTAACTGCACATAATAAATCAAAGGCGGTTCAGAAGCCAGAAACAACAAAAAAGACTCATAAATCCACACCAACTAAAGAAATCCAAAGTAAGATACTTGGATTACAAATATATAATTATTTAATTTAATGTGGTGTTTCCTACTTAGGTGACAAAGTTCGTACTAATACTCGACGAGAATTAGCGGAGGACGTTGTGGCAGCTGAAGGTAATACTAAAAAATGTAAGAAACGAATTTACACCTGCAATGTTTGTGACAAAGTTTTCAAATGTCGGGTGAAATATTTTCAACACGGTAAGGTGCACATGCATCCTGATCAACTAGCAAGATGTAAATATTGTCCTTACACATCTAAAAGTGAGTTGGGATTAGCAGCTCATGTGGGAATCAAACATAAAGATCCTAAACTTGCTAAAAGTGGTATTTATAGTTGCACTCAATGCAGTTACGTTTGTCGTAAGAGCTTTTTTCTTAAAATGCATATGGAAAACTCCCACGGATCTAACGTGTATTTGTGTGAAAAGTGCCCTTATACTTGTAAGTCTAAAATTGTTCTTAAGAACCATTTCCGAGTTTATCACTGTGATGCCAAACCTTTTAAATGTGCTCAATGTGATTATCGTTCAAAAACTAAAGCAGCACTTAAATATCACGAGGAAAAACATCAAGATAAAGTCGTGTGCGAAGTTTGTGGTTTGAGTTTAAAAATAAGTACAATGAGGAAGCACGTAGACATTCATAATGGCAAAACCAAACGGTTTACTTGTCACTTATGCGCTTTTGGGACCAGAGATAGAACTAATTTAAAAGTTCATTTAAAGAATGTTCATGGGTTAAGTGAAGATGAAGTACAAAAGATTATTTTAACAAATTTCCCATATATCGCCAAATCAAATTCGTTAGCAGAAACATTAGTTGATGAAAATATGCTCGAAGTGGATTCAGGGGAAACGTCCATTGCATTGCAATTAATCGTTTGATCTCGTCTTAAAAAAAACATGTTGTCTATTTTTCAATTAATTTATAGTTTCCAATTACTGTTGCAGTTTGAGTTTTTACAGAAAGTCTATCTTAAATTTGAGAAATGATTATTAAATTGTTCAGTATCATTTAAAAGTTCGCAATCGTTTTGTTGATAAAAGTACAGTGGAATCCGTTTAACATGAAATTGTCGGGACCGAAATTAAACGAATTCCACTGAATGACAAGTAATGAACATGAGAAATTATTTAATTTATTAAAAACTTTATACCAGTATAATTACATTTTTGTTGGGTGAACCTGTTTGTTGTTGTATGACGTTGTTTGAAGCTGAACAATGGTGCTTCTTCATATGTTTTGTTAAATCGGTGATTATTTCACAATGAAAGTCACACTTTTCACATTTTATCATTAACTCTGGCTTTTCATGGCATTGTAGATGCCATATTTGCCGGTAAAATCCAACCACTGTAACATCACATATTTTACACGTCCATGGTTGATTCGTCGATTTACTTTTGGCAAGTTCAAACATTTCCGATTGAAAATATGTTTGTTCATTTGGTGATTCAATGACAACTTTGGGAGTGATTTCTTCATGTCTTGTCTGGTCATCACTTACAGGCAGAGTTGAAGCATGCTCGATGAGCTCTTTAACTTCATCTTTCTGCTCACTTTTGCCTTCATAAAAAATCAAAACTAATAACTATAAAACAAGTTAATCAACAATCAGTTATAATTTACGTTTCTTGTCCCGTTTTTTAAGCGTTGAAGCTGTTGAATTGGCTCCACCGTCAGAATTAGGTGTCAGCTGTGTAGAATCTGAGTCAGTTTCAATACATTTCTCGTCTTCATATTAAAACAAACATGAGGAAACTTAGGAAAGGAGACTTATCAATTTAATAATGATTAACGTAGATTATTACCAAGTAATTCTTTTCGTTTTTTTCTAATTTTTTTAAGCGTTAAGTCGTTAACGGTCTTTGTAGATATCTCGTCAATTAACTGCTGTATTTTAGCTTCATCTTCTACATTCTCTTGAAACGTTTCTGCAGTCTCTTCATCCCCTTTACAAATTTAAAAACAAGTCAGTTATAAAAAAAACCAGTAGAAAAGTGGGGCTGAGTGGAAAAGTTGTCTTAAGTTGTGTAAATTGGGTTTCAAAGTTTGAGATTACATAGCGAGTTCCGTTTTCCAACCACTATATTTCACTAGTGCATCTACATAGCACTTTTTGATTGTTCCTCTAAAAGGGGTTGGTGCACTAACACAACTTTTACACTCGGCCCCTCAATAAGTTGATCTTTAAAGTTGAAGTTAATAATCTTACAATCTATTAATTCTTTACGTCTTCTATCTTTTATGACTGGTGTGTACCGCCTGTTGACTTTCTTAGAAGTTCCAAGAGATTTGTCGCTCGTTTCCTGACGTAATTTCACATTATTTTCCAAGTTTTCTACACGTTCATTGCCACCTTTAGAATTTTAAAACAAATAATCATTAAATGAATACTGATCTTTTAAAGTGAAAGACAATTTAAGACATTACAATCAATTGGTTCTTTTCGTTTGCGTCCACGCTTCTTAGACGGTTTATTAGCGGTGATGTTATACTTGTCATGCCGTAGATTTTGCAGAGTATTCTGCTGCGACGATTCTTTCTTTCGGTTTTGTCTTGTTGCTCTTTTCTCGGTTACGTTTGACTGTTCTGTATTCAATTTATTCGATTTTCTCGTACGTTTTTCTGGTGAATCTCTTACAATACAGTCATCTTCGATTTTGTTGTCCTGAATATATCGATCAATTATTTCGGTTAGTACATTAAGACCAAACGCAGTAGCGCTCGTTTTTAAATCTGACAGTTTACTTTGGGATACCCGTATTCTTCCTTTATAAATGAATTCCATTAAGAGGTTCATAACACTTTCATCAATTGTTTTGAATGTTGAACTTTTGGTTTGGAGAGATTTCAGTCGCGGACACATTATTGCTAGAATGATACTATGGCACTGAATTACATGTTGGTTTTTTCCTTTTCCGATGATTACATGAAAATCGGTGCCTAATTCTTGCTGAAAATGTTCCCACAAACCATCAAGAAGTAACTGAGCATGATTTTCACTACTTAAAAGTGCAAAATCGTTCATTTTTCAAGAAATTGTTACAAATTACTTTAGAGTTGTTTTTGTTTACAAATCAGCATTTTCAGTTTTTCACGGATGAGGGCGCTAAATGCGCATCTAGTTAATCAAGTAATGATTTTATTGATAAAACAACTTCTAGTTTTGTTAAGAAAAAGGAGATATTTTACCTTCAAATAATTCTGAACTAAATATCATTAAATATCCTAAGTTTTAAAGCTTTCATTTCAACTGGTACACAGGTTGGATCTTTTACACAGAACTAAAGAGGTTGGGTATTCACTGATGCCCAATCAAACTAAAGGAGTTAGATGTTTAAACAAGTTTACAGTAATTAAGAGAAACAGGACCTAAAAGATTAAGGATAATCCCAAGATAAATGGTTTAAACAGGTCGTTTCGCCAAAGGACTTATCGGTACTACAACTGGTTTTAAGTATCCACTTGAAGAGACAGCTTATGGTAAAGTTTTAAACTTATTTACTACATAAATAATTAACTTAAAATTTAGTAACTTAAAATTTTTATTTACATTTAAGTTTTGTGTCTTGCTTTTACAGTAATGAACCTATATTTTTTAAATAAGAATACAACTTTATCAACTTAATTCTCTTCAAAGTGATTTGAATTATGATTGAAAGTCTATGGAGATTCCATTGTAGATTCAGTTTGTATTTGTTGTGAAGTGTTTTTAGATTTTGAATTTCCTAGTTTATGAACTTTAGTTAAATGCGTTTGTAGATATGATTTACAGCTGGTAGCATATGGACACAGATGACAAACAAATCCTTTTTTATTGGCACAATGAATATTTCTCTTATGTCGATTGAGCGCTCTATATTTATATAAAGCCCCACAGATATCGCAGGGAATTTTTTCTTGGTGCATTGTCAAGTGCAACCTTATGCTACTTTTTGTTTTTGCTCTGAAACCACATTGATCGCACATATAAGGCCTCAGTTCACTGTGAACTCCGTCTTTATGCTGAAGTAGATCGGCGTAGTTATGACACGAGTAAGAACACTGATCACATTTTCGAGCTTTTTCTCCATGTTTATACACTTTGTGATTTTTAATTGATGACTCGTAGACCGATGAGAAATCACACTCATCACATTTGTACTTCTTTTCCAAAATATTACCCTCCATGTCCATTTGATGTTTTAAAGCTACGTGGCTCACTACTTGTTTAGTATTTGGAAATTTAGCAGGGCAATGTGGACATTGTTGCATTGTGTCTGGCTCCAAATGGCAACGAACATGACGACGAAATGCATTACGATTGCTGAATTGTTTGTCACATAACTGACAAGTCTGAGTCGTAAAATCAAATGATGAATTTGTTTCAAGGTCTATTAGTGAGGAGGCAGAATCTGACGGACTTTCAGAAGGTTCCCATTTGACATTTCGTTTGCGTTTTGAGCAAATCGCAGATGGTTCAATGTCTTCTAAAATTGCAACCAACACAGTATTCACATAAATTAATTTGTAGGCCAGTTATTTCAGCACTAGTTTATGACTTTCAGACAGTTTAGACTTGTAAATTCAGTATAATAGTCATTCATGACTGTTTTGTTTACCTTTTATGTTCCTCTGAGAGTTATGAGTATTAACTCCCTCACAATAATTAAATGTTTTGCTCATTTTTATAACATTATGGTTGTTTATACAGTTTTATGTTACCTAAAACGTTTTAAGTCGTCATCATTAGTTAAAAACTGTATTTTGGCAGTGTAAACTGACTCAAAGTCATAAACAAAGTGATTCTAACAACACTAATTAAGACCCATTACCGTTATTCGAGTACTGCTTTTTAACTTTAGATGTGTTTTCAACAGGAGTTTTTGGTTGTAGAGTGTCCATGTTTTCGATGAGAATAAAATCCTCTTTAAAAGGTGATTGTTCTTCATATTTTTCGCTCTCTGTTTCATCTTTATTGTAATGTACTTCAAACTTTTCTATCTTTTCAATCAGCACTTCAAGTCCCAATAGCTGAGCTGCAGTTTTGAGATTGCTTACTCTGTTAACAGGGAATTTGGTGTTACCTTTGTATATAAATTCTAACAGGCATTTCATATCTTCTTCTTCAATGTTTGACAGAGAATCAAATTCCAGGATTCTTTCGTCAGATGTTTTAATTGAAGGACAGAAGATGGATAGCATTAGGTAATGAGCTTTAACAAGACGTTGAACGCCATCGTTTTTGTTAACTGAAATTACAAAATCGGTTTTAAAACATTCCTGAAGGTAATTCCACATTCCTTCGCTTAAATGTTGGGCGTGAGTTGGCCAAAATATTGACAGTAATTCACCCATATTTGATAATTCACCTCAAATATAGTTATGAAATTTACAAAAACACACAGATGTTCGCATAAACAGAGCACTAGAGTACAGTGTCGTAGTATGTTACGTCATGATCACTTATATAGATAGAGTAGCTTTACACGGCCATCATTAATTTTTTACAAAGTAATTAAGATAACGGTGAAATTCGTTTAACGTGAACTCGGTTAACACAAAACAATATAGCGGTTCCAAACTAAAGAATAGGCATTTCCATACATTTTTTTCTTGTTAACACGAAATAAAATCCGCTTAACACAAAAAAATCTTGTTTCTCGCCAGCGAAAATGTAGAGAAAAACAAAATTTTAAAGTTTTTATAAAAACAAATAAAAAATCAATACTAAGAAAGAAACGAGACAAAAAACCAAGGGAACTGAGGAAATTTAGTTTCGTTTCTTTATAGGCTTTTTGTTCCCCAGTGTTAAGAAAGAACCGAGACAAAACGCCATTGGAACTCATGATAATTAGTCTCGTTTCTTTATTGGTATTTTATTTTTGGTCTGTTTTACTCTAAAAAATGTAATTTTGGTGAGAATATTGCATGTTTTGTTTAAGACAAAATTCTTTTAACACAAAGAAATTTTTCGGTTTGACCATTTCGTGTTAAACGGGTTTCACTGAATCTTGAATTAAAATTTATTAAAATTATCTAACAAATGTCATTAACGTACCATCATAGTTTTTTTTTTTTTACAAATTATCACTGTATAGAAAAAGTTGTTTTGTAAGTTTTTTTATTGATATTATATAAGACATTTAGACATTTCACATAGGCTTCAAACAAAATTTACTGATTGGTCGTAAATTTGACTATAATCTAACATATCATGATAAAATAAATCATTTCCAGTGAATCACAAGTTAAAAAGTATTTTTATACAAAGGCACAAGACTAGACAAAACATTAATATTTCATGTACATAATAATAATTAAAAATGTGTTTCAAATTGTTGATTTTACACACTGTATTCATAAGTGCATAAATGAAGCAAGGAAATATTGCAAGTTAATTATGACTAGACTTTTTTTTTGATATGCGTTAAGTTAGTTAATTATTGTGTGAAATGTTTGAAGAATATTTTTGTATTTTTTTATCGATGTCTTCAATTGCTGCTTGAACAAGTTTCTGTAAGTCAGCTGGTAGTTCTTCATTTTCTTCAAAATCATTGGCAGAAATGTCGTGAGTAAATAAAAAACTGCTGTTACAAACTGAGTCTCTATGTTCACATTTGCATAATGGTTCTAGAACTGTTGGAAATACAATTGTGACAAATCAGATTTAATATGTTTCATATTTTAAAATTACCAGTGTCTTTTGCTGATGTCACTTCAACATCATTAGTTAGGACATCAGATTCAAACTTAACACTGTCTTTATACATCTGCAAGTTATCCAATGACGCGTTAAGGAAGTCTATAAAACAAAACAAAAAAATATACAAAGAAATTTTATTAGATAAATGACTTTAATCAACACAATTACCTGATGAACCTTCAACTTCAGTTGATGATAGTGAATGGTCTAGTATGGTCGAGACATTTGAAATATCAGCGACGTCAGAATTATGTGGTAAACTGAGATTGCAACTGCTAAGCTCTTCTATTAATGCAACAAAATATTAAAAACCGATTAATGTTGATAGTAATTATGGGTTCTAAGAATTAGTACGATTTACCACTTTGTTCCCAGTTAACAGGCAGTTCCAAAGACGAAATTTTGTTCTCTAACTCGGATAATCTTAAGCCCAAAGTTCTGGAATTAAAACAAAATCGTTAAAATCTGATCTTAATATGAACTTGTATTTACGGATTAATCTAATTTAAGGTTTTAGCCAATGAGTTGTTAGTAGTTTCTTACTTATTAGCCTTTCTTTGATGAGATAAGGCAATATTTTTGTCTTTAAGTGACTCAAATAAAGCCAGTGCTAAACTGCGAAGATCAGCCACTGTAGCATGAGTGGCAGGGAGTTGAGTAATGTTAGTATTTTGCAGCATATGTTCCACTATGTTTTAGTATTGTTAGTTTTATTATTTTTCAAATTCTTAAAGATAAAAACCTTGTTTGTGGGTTATTATAACACTACCAATTCCATTTTCACCGAATTTCAATGCACTTCTGTTTCTTCTTTTCTCTAAAATATTCTGCAAAAATTTTTTTATTGTACAGTAGTTGTTCAATTAACATCAAAAAAGTTTTGAGAAATTACTCGATATTTCGATAATGTTTGTAGATATATACTTTTTTCTTCCTGGGTTTGTTTTAGTCGTTCTTGTAAATACCTGGAAGTTAAAAAAATAAGTTATTGATGCGAGAACTTCAGTCTTGTTGATGTTGTTCTACCTGTTTTCCATTAAAATAGCATCGACGTCAATAATTCGCTTTTCATCTCCTTTTAAGGCAAAATTTAGCTCTAAATTAAGTCGATCAACTTTGTTTTTATACGAATCTCTCTCAGTTATTAATTCTTCTTTTTCATCTAGCACTGTTTGCAAGTCTTTTTCCAATAAAATATACTAAGCAACGACAAAATAATTAGTTTTATTACTTGGGACGTTTTCATGTCAAATATAAATCAACTTTTGTTTTAAGAGTCTCAAGTTGTTTAACTAGCAGTTCACGTTCAGAAACTGGAAACGTTCTGCTCCAATTAGATCCGCTTTCCTCAGATGTTTCTGAACTTTGTCTGGCTAATGTTACTCTCACAGTCTGCAATGTTTAATTATTGTATTAGATTATATTTTGGTTTTTCGTGATGGGAACTTGTACTTTTAAATCTCCTTCAGCTTCTTCCAATCTTGCTTTAAGGTCTCGAACTTCAGTCTGAAGCTGTTTGTTCTTGTCTTTCATTTGGCACAGTCTTTGCATTAGCAACTGAACCAGCCAATATATTAATTAGACACTATTAATTTTTTTGAGGTTTACTGAAATACCTGATCGCAATGTCCATTTAATTTCCAAGAATCAGGAAACAGTCCATTTGTGGCGAAGTCCTAATTGAAAGTACAGTATTATTAATGAAAAGTAGTGAAATTAGCACAAACAATTTGAATACTTTAAGTTCATCTCCATTTGGTGAATTGTTTTCCGAGTTCAATTGCGAAATTACAATCTTAAGTTGATCTATCTCATTTCTACAGTGTTCCAGTTCATGATTAAGAATTTTTAAGGCTTGAATTTTGCTGTCTAATTGCTGTTTCACTATGTGGTACTGCAATCACATCAGACATTATTTTATTAAGAGAACCGGTAAATAACATGAAAAATATAACTTACCTCGTTTAGTAACAAGTCGAAATTACGCCTGCTAGGATGCAAATTAATATCCATTGGAGTTTAAATTTAGTACACGAATTTTAATTTCAGAGTTAAGCAACGTAGTAGGGCAAAATTGGTTTCATTGAAACAGCTGTTTTGTTTTGAGAGATGAGCATGTCAAACAGTCTATTGCATAATATTCTGTCTGATGATAGAAATGATTTATTCTACAGAAAACACCGTAATAATTATCATTAATTAATTAAAGTCTTTTATTTCAAACATTTTGTCAACGGTACTAGTTTCGCTTTGATAAAATACAGTACAGTAATTCGCTTTACATTTTATTACAGCCGAATAACGCGTTTCGGTTTTTAGTATGCCATAGTTACGTTTTACAATATTGTTCTGCATGGCATACCATACACATACGCATGCGCATAATCATAAACGCGTTAAAGTGTGTGTTCGATTTTACTGTTTTGAATTTGTTTGGCAATCGCCATTGAAAATCTCATTCTTTTCACGAAATATAAAGGTAAATTTTGTAATTTATGTTTTTTTCGGTAAGCTGCTTGCTTAATTAATATATTTCAATAGATAAAATGGCTTCTAACTCGATGGTACGACAACGAGAAGATCTCTATCGTTTGATTATAAGTCAACTGCTGTATGATGGCCATCAGACTCTTGCAATGAATTTGAGCAGTTTGGTTAACGCACATCCATTGTGTCCTCCATCTGATCGTTTAATGCACATCGTAGTGTTAGGAGTAAGAGCAGAAGAAGAGTTGGCAGGTAAAAAAACACTGAAAACGGATACAGTAATTCCATCGACAGGGATCGATTTGGAATATGAAACTGAAGTTCCGAGTAGTGCACCCGAACCAGCGTTATACGAAACTTGTTATGTAACTTCACACAAAGCCCCTTGTAGAGCCGGTGCTTTTAGTGCAGATGGTATGCTGGTGGCAACTGGTTCCTTTGACGCTTCTATTAAGATTTTAGATGTCGAGCGAATGTTAGCAAAAAGCTCACAACCTCAAGACCCAAATGCAACTGGGGAATCGCAGAATATGGAAAGTCACCCGGTTATTCGGACACTCTATGATCACTTGGAGGAAGTTACTTGTCTTGAATTTCATCCGTACAGCCAGCTGCTTGTTTCGGGAAGTAGAGATTACACAATTAAAATGTATGACTACTCTAAATCTTCAACTAAACATGCTTTTAAGACTTTGCAAGAAGCAGAATCGATCAGGTGCCTTTCATTTCATCCTTCAGGCGATTATTTATTAGTTGGAACTCAGCATTCGACGTTGAGACTGTATGATGTGCAAACGGGGCAGTGTTTTGTGTCAAGTGTGCCAGAAGATCAACATAAGGGACCCATAACATGCGTCAAGTACAGTCCAAACGCTAATTTGTATGCCACTTCTTCAAAAGATGGTGACATTAAGATCTGGGACGGTGTTAGCAACAAAGTAAGCTTATAAACATGTTTTTCTAACATGATTATAGATCTTTTAAGTTAAAACGTGCCTAAAATGGCTTTTGTTTTGGTTTCATTTAGGTAATCAATACGTTTGTAAGCGCCCATGAAAGTTATGAAGTTTGCTCTGTTGCTTTTAGCAGAAATTCTAAATATCTTTTATCCAGTGGAAAAGATTCCTTAGTTAGATTATGGGAGCTTTCATCTAGCAGGTGTATTCTGGTGTACACGGGTGCTGGAAGTTTCGGGAAGCAACAACACCGAGCACAAGCAGTTTTTAATCACACTGAAGACTACATTCTTTTTCCTGATGAAAAAACTACCAGTCTATGCTCATGGGACTCTAGGAATTCTGCCAGAAAGCAACTATTATCTTTGGGGCACAATAATATCGTGAAATGCTTCGTGCATTCTCCTTTAGCACCTGCTTTTCTTAGCTGCAGCGATGACAACAGAGCGAGATTCTGGTACAAAAGACCTGCGTCAGATTGAAAGAAAAACAAAATCGCTTGATTTAAGTAATAATTATTTTATTTTATATTAGAAAAAATTTATAAACAGTTTATCTCATTTTATACATAACAATTGGACTTGTTTTTAATTATTGTTTTAATATTAGGACTGATTTTCTGGATTTTGATTATTGGAAGAAATGTAATCGTTTGCATGGAATACGACTGGCAATAAGGACTCAACTTGAATGTCTGGTGAAGATTGTTGAACGTCTTTTCTCTGCAATTAAAAAAGAAACTACAGTATTAAGTGACAGTAATACAAACTGAAATGGTGTACAGATTACTGAAAATAACGGTGTCAGCAACTTGGAAAAAGATTTTTCAGGTATTAACCGCTTTTCAGATTCAGTAACTAGTACATTTAGCGTGTTTACTTTTTCCTTAACAATGTTAACCAGCGTCTGTAAAATGATCTTTTAGCCAAATCTATTATTATTTTTTACATCAAACAAATATTTGTACCGCTAAATCGTCGATACGTTGAAAAACTGGCTGAAGTTGTTCATATTTTGCCAGAATCCTAGGAAGTATCTGATCCAAGCATTTTATATTATCGTTACGTGTCTACACAATTAAAATTTCAAAGTTAAAAGTTAGGAAATTCAGCTTTTGTTATTACAGTAATTTGAATCGATATTGTTACATACCAGCTCAACAACAGCTAAGAATTCTTCTAGTTTAGTCAAAAGTTCATCAGTTGATTCACTGAGCTTGGCTTTCTGTTTAAAAAGTTATCAATATTATTATAAGATTAGATGTTTACGAACTTTTTAGGAAGAATCGGAACCTCGTTTTTCATATCCACTGTCATATACTTGGCATACGCATCAGCAAGATCTTTTAAATTTTCTTCAGCTATTTGAGACTCTGTTAGCGTTTCTGCTTCAATCCCAATTTCCTCAACTTCAAATGTTTTGCTTTGATTCATATTCACTGCTATTCTGACTGCTAAACGTCTAAATTTTCACTAAAGTTTACACTTGAAAGATGAAATTTATTGTGGACACCCCAATCCTTGGCTCTTGCTCAAGGTCATGTTACGTCACGTGTGACGACACATTGTCTGATATCGTCATTGGGTGGCGCTTAATGTAGTTTTAGTAGTTTCTTCACAAGGCGTTTTAACATTAAGAAAAATTGAGATTTTTTTATTTTTTTCCCTGCTTATATTTTGTTAAATTGAGTAGCCATTTTAAGTTTCTTTGCTATTTTAATCCAAATCAGTAGTCAGTAAGGTGCTTAACTTGTACATTATCAATTATTTTTAAGAAATTTTATAACAAGTTAAAAAAAATTTTTTGGTTTTTTTATAGTTTTAAAAAATTAAAAAGCACCTGGTTTTCTTACCTGTGTGTCTTTTATGACCCTACTTTTCTTTAGGTGATATTTAATGTTTACCAATTGGCAGTTGCCATTCATACTAAGATATTCTTTGGTCATAAATAGGTGTTGGTATTGTTTGGGTTTTAGTAAAGTAACTTAATACTAATTAAAGTGTCGTTTAATGGAAGTTACATACTTTTTATTATCAAGAAACGCCATTCAAAATTTTTGTCTTAGGATCTACAGTATAACGACATTGTAATGTTTATTATTGTGCTCGTATTGCTATATTATTGAAGTTAAAATTTTTTAATTGTCTTAACAAAAAATGAATATTAGAAGCCAGATTAGAAACCAATCAGATTCTGGAGCTACACAAAGCAATCAATAATAAGAATTCATATAAATTAATCATGATACTGTGCTTACACTTTGCAAAATTACGTGGTAAAACTTCCAAATAAGCGTTTTGATGATTCATTCCATAAATGTTACTGACCAAACAGGTGTACCAACCTGCATCTTCATAGCTGGCATTTCGGATAACTAAAGCGTTTGGATTGCTTTCATTTCTAAATTCTGTCTACAGTATAAAACAACAGCAAAATGTGGTTGAAAACAGTGTTAGACTTATTGAAAAAAAGATTTGACAGTTTGAATATTTCCTATTCATGATTAAAACAAAACAGAAAGACCAAGTTCAGCAATAAAACTAACATTTAAACTTAAAAATTAATGTTTTCTTACCTTGACATCTGTCAGATAAGGATTATTGTTGTGGTCCACATACGAACCATCCACTGTATAGCGTTTTAACCATTCGAAATGATAATCATAATTTGGTATAAACTTGCACTCAAAATATGCGTCCTTGCCAATCTCAACGGTCTGATTTACCAACTTCTCTGTAAAGATTGGCCTGGCCGAAATTCGTTCTGGTCACCATTTAACCAGATACAATTACCTAAATGAGTATTATACTATTCAAAAACTTGTTAATAAGCTTACAAACCTTTAACTTTCAACTCATGAGTAACATTAACACTGCCATAAGCATTTGTAGCAACACAAGTGTAGTTGCCTGCATCAGAACTTCGCAGATTCATGAATTTCAAACACCATGTCTTAATTCTAGACTAAAAGAAAAATACAATTACAAGTCAACAATTAGATGTTTAAATTTATAGCAGAAATGTCTGATATATACTGTACATTATGTCGTTTTAAGGGTTTGTTGTTTTTGTACCAAGTGATATTAGGTAATGGATTCCCATTTGCTAAACATTTCAAAGTGGAACTGCCACCAACTGGATGGATAAGCCAGGTGGAAGTTGTGAAAATAATAGTAGGACCTAATTTCATATTTGGTAGTTACAGTGTTTGATATTTAAAAAGAAAAAGCCAATAGGAATTTAATGAAACTTACTTTGAGTAGTTAAGGATTTCGTCATTGTGTCATCGACGCTAACTGTTAGTCATTGAAACATTTTATTAGTACAAAATTTCATTAACTTAGTAAAAATACTGGAAAATGTAGATTTATTATGAATTTACCATACGGATTCCTACATTGTAGATAACTGTCGATTAGCAATAATAAAACAATGCACAGTCTCAGTAAAGTTCTCATGATTGACCAATCAATTCTTCAATTCAATTTAATTGAAATTTGTTTTTGTAAGCAAATGCGCACTTTCCATGAAAAAAATTTCTGTCTTATGTTTATAACTTAAATGTTGCATAATCTATGAAAGAAATTAATTGCAGAATTCTTATCAGTCATTGATTAGTCAATGCTTTCAAAATGGCAGTACTGTACTTGATTGAATTATAACAAATTATGCCAATTTTTATGACCAAAAAAGTCACTACAAATTATGACAGTTTGATAGGGTTTTCGACAGGAACTTAATCTTTTTTTAAGTGTTTAAATACACCAATGAAAAGTCTTGCTATTTCTGTCTTTTGAAGCTTAATTTGAGTTGCTGAAGTGCTTGTTCCTGAGTTATGACCAAATTGTTTATGGTTTTAGGGACTTTTAAGCTGGAATTCTGATTCTGATGTCCAAATTCATTTTTTTTTCTCGCTAAATCGTCTTAAATTTTCTTGTGTGTGTCTGTGTGTTTTTTTTTTAAAAGTATTGGTTTTCAAATTCGACTAATTTGGTGTTATTTTCGACTACTGTGAAATACCGGTATGAAAAACTACTGTTAGAGTTTTTTTTTTTCTGGAAAAAATGACTGAAAAATTTGATAAACTACTATGAAATAAAAATAAAATAATTTCCAAAAGTTTTTTTTTTATCATTTTTTAGTAAACTTATTCGTAAATATATTGATTGAATGAGAAATTTATCTTCAAGTTAATTGCTGCAACTAAGGATACTGTCTGCCAAGCATCTATCGTCATGAATTTGGTGACGTCACAAATTTCTAAGCAGTTATTAAGAATTTTTATAATTTTTTAAATTAATTAATATGAGATTAATTAATGCAATAAAAAAGATTAAAGTAATATAAGATTAAATAATAGTAAAAGAACATTTTAAATACAAAAAAAAATTTAATCAATCAATTCAGCTTGGCTTTGCTATATTTTTAACTTCTTTTTTTTTATTTTGGCAGGAAAGGCTATTAGTTTAGTGAAGCTGTTTCATCAGATGTAGGTCGTGGCTCAGTGCATGAGTTGGACGCTATCAAACCTGCAGTGGTCGTTGGTTCAAATCCAATTGTCGTAAAAGAAATTTTTTAATTAAAAAAAAATTAATTTTGTGATTTCATTGTAAAGTATAAAAGGGCTTAAAAAGAAGTAACTTTCGCCTTGCTTATTGTGGCCTAGTTGGTTAACCAGTTTGTATTCTGCTCTGACCTCTTAAAACAAAGTAATCACTGTCTCTCACTTAAAGGACACTTAATTGAGTTCACTCCTGACCAAGAGTCTTTCACGAGGTCGGTTTGGGTTGGCAATCCCGCGCCACTGCGGCACTTCACCCCGGAGGGGGCTTTCTTCGAACCGCTCCCTCCATATGGGGTGGAGAGCCAAAGAGGCGCGGTGATTAAACCTTCCTTAGGGACGGTCGGATCGGTGGAGATACATTAATCTTGCCAAAATTTTCAAAAACGACCGCAGCGACACCTTCTGACGACGACAGCAGCGCCATCCAACGACGAATACAACGCCACCGTTCATTCTACAAATGGCGGCTGTTCTGGTTGGACGTGTCTTTTTTTTTGTCGGCTGGATAATTCTTTTTAATGTAAGTAATTTTTAAAGATATCTTTAATTAGTTCGTTTTTTTTTGTTTCTTCTGCATAAATGCTATGGAGATTTAGTATGGATTGTGATTCTTTTCTGTATTTTGTAGGGCGAAAGTGTGTGAGCAATTGTCCCAGCCAGCATGAAGGATTCTGGAAATTTCCTCTGCAATTCAAAAATGGTAAGTTTAACGGATTTTCATTCGATTTTTCAGCTGTCTTTTTTTCTGATTTCTATCAGTTTTTATACAAGATAATCTTGCTAATTGAATATAATATAAATACAGAAAGATCAATTGACATCGTTTGAAATTTACAGTGAAAGTAAAAAACTTGTCTTTTTGACATGTCAGCCATTGTTACGCAATGCGTCTTTTAAAGGAATTGTAGTGAATTTTAGAATTAGATCAGCGTTTTACTGTGAAACTATTGTGAAACTAAAAATTCAGTTCATGGGGAAAAGCTATGCTAATTAGTTCAGGGACTTTTTTATTCACTTTTTTTTTTACATCAGACTAATGAGCTGTCTTTTCAATATCCAACTGTCAATTTTCAATCAATTTGTAAGATCAATTGAAATCGTTTGAAATTGACAGTGAAGTAATCTTTCTCTTTTTTTTTTTTAATGATTTCTTGTGTGTAAAACATTTGCTTGATCGTTAAGCACCGAAAAAACACAGTAAATAAGCAGATTTTCAAACTAAAGTTCACTAAAACGTTTGGTCTTATTGGTTTCTCATTTGGTTTTCCTTTTTGAAACGAAAGCCAACACGAAAACTAAAAAGTTGTTTAATAATCCTTTTAATTTTTAAGTTGTTTCTTTGGTTTCATTTGATAGTCAAACGAAATCAGTGTGCAAATTTTGAATTTTAAACATTGAAAATGAACTTTTTCAATTATACCAATTCACTCTTTCTATATTTGTCTAATTTTTAGCTGCTTTTTTTAATGTTTAGCTGTCGTTTTTTGATTTAACCGTTAGAAATCTTGTTAATTGAAAATAAACAAATCAAGATCAATTGATATCGTTTGAAATTGAAACAAGTCAAGTCTTTTAACATTCTTTTTTATATTTCGGCCATTGTAAGACATTTGATCTTTAGATGGTAAATAGTCTGTAGTGAATTTTAGCTTAAGATAAAAGTTCAACAAAACCTTCAGTGTAGAAATATTTTTTTGAAGACATTTTGTTTATTTTTGAAACGAGTGAAATGAAACAATTCCTTGAATTTTGAAATGTAAGTTGATTTTGGCTACGAAATCAATGTGTAAATTGTGATTAGTTCAGGGACTTTTCTGATTCTTCTTAATATTTTATAGAAACAAATAATTTATTCTTGTTTGTATTTTGTAGAAATAAAGGATCAAGAATTTTGATGAATAAAAGTCTTTGAAAGGAGTCAAACGTCGCAGTGAAATTCAACTGGACGAATATCGTTTCTACTGGAACTTCTGTTCGCCTCAACATTCGGAAGAGGAACTTGGGTTAAAGGAACTTACAAGAACTACGAATAAATTCAAAGATGGGAAAAAGTTTTAGAGAATCGCTCTTTTTTGTTGAAATTCAAAAATTCTTTTTTTTTGTCTTCAACAAAAAGAAATTCTTTAAAAACTTTTTTTCTCATCTTTGAATTTATTCGTAGTTCTTGTAAGTTCTGGCGGGGAAACTAGAGGCAAAATTCTTCTTTGGCTTCTTTAACCTTCTTTACCTTCTTTTTCGATTCTTGCAGAGCATTTGTGCGAATAAAAGACATGTTTGTTTGTTACAAATTTATTTTGTTTAAACCTCTCCTATTCTAACTAAATTAGCTGCCAGCGATAAAGCAAATTTAAAAAATTAATTGAATTAAAAAGCTTCAATTAATTGGTTAATTTGCATCATCGCTGCAGCTAATTTCAATCAAAAAAACTTAAATAAAAAACCAAAAGCGTTTGGTTTACATTTCCGCACAGCAATTGATCACCAAATCTTGTAACAAAGCGTCTGTAATGTTGATCATAAAACTTTTAGCAAATCCAATTGTCAATCACACATATCAATTTCTGGAAATACAAAATTTTGTTAAATTATGAATTTGAATAAAATTGACCGTTAAACTAACCATTTTTGAATTCAACGAATTGATGAGTCCTTTCCTGTAATCGATGGCAATTGCCTCCACTCAATCGCCCTTTAAAATACAAACAAATAATTAGATTCCACTTGAAATCTCAATCGCATTTATATAAGAGAAACTAAGAAATCAAAAATATTTTAAAAGATTACTTACATTGTCTGAACGACAAAAAAGCAACACGTCCTATCTGAATAGCAGCCATTTCTAGAATGAGCAATGGCGTTGTATTCATCGTTAGATGGCGCTGCTGTCGTCAGAAGGTGTCAGAAAGTGGCCCGTTTTTAGAAAAAATTGGGAGACCCAGACGGCATAAATTTCATGTACAACTTTTATGTACTTTTTTTTAAATCAAAAAGTGGCTCGTATTCAGAGAAAAATGGGAAACCCGGAGGGCATAAATTTGCTGTACAACTTTTATTTGAAAACTTAACTAAAAGTTGTACAGCAAATTTATGCCCTCCGGGTCTCTCTTTTTTCTCTGAAAACGGGCCATTTTCCGAAGTGGCCCGTCTGTAAAAAAAAAGAGAGACCCTGAGGGAATAAATTTGATGTACAACTTTTAAGTGAAAACCTAACTAAAAGTTATACATCAAATTTATGCCCTCCGGGTCTCTCTTTTTTTCTTTAAAAACGGGCCACTTTTGAAAAAAAGTTTTCACTCAAATCGTTGCGTTTTAGGTCTCCCATTTTCTTTTGCAGACGGGCCACTTTTGAAAAAAAGTTTTCACTCAAATCGTTGCTTTTTAGGTCTCCCATTTTTCTCTAAATACGGGACACTTTTATTTACGTTTTTAGCAACTTTATTTGTTAAATTCAACGAAAATTTTATTTTTTTTAATTCTGTTAGAATTTTCGTTAGTAAAACTCGATAAGTAATTTTTTTTAATTGAAAATTTATTTCACATTAACATTATGTACATGTATATACAATTTTAATAAATGTAGATAAAAACTATACAATTCAATTTTTAAATACAAAATATTTTAGTGTAAATATGCAATAATTCTTCTTCATTTCATTAATAAACAAATAAATTACGATTTACAGTTACGATTTACATTTACAAGCTACGTTTTAGCCGAGAGAACTTTTTGAATCGCAATTGTTGTTTCTACACACGAAACGTTTTTTAGTTTTTTTTTACAAGTTTTACAACTATACAATTATAAGTTTATAACAAACAATCAATGATCGCAAAGACAAACGCAATAGTTTCGAGTAGTTTCCAGTTAGTTTACAACAACCTATTAAACAACAACGATAAAACGCTCTCGATCAACTTTCACTCAGTCAGATGGAAGCTCAAACATAAAAGACGAATCAACTCTTCTTCATCTTTCCAAATGTCTTCATCATTTGAACAGCACTAGAAAATTCATTAAAAAAATTATTTAATTTACGAAAACGATGCCAATTTCATTTAAAATGCAATCGACTTACCTGTTCAACTAAAATGCAGCTCAAATCTTTTTCATCGTTTTTATTGATTGAGTAATTGCTGAATTCAGTACAGTAATTGAGTCGAAATTTTGATCTGAAAACATAAAAAATCGTAATCAGCAGGTCGTTTTGTATATATTAGTTGTTTATAAATCCTTTTATGTAGTTTTACCTGATTATTGATGAGAAAACCGCATCCAAGTACCTCAAAATATCCAATTTTGATATTTTAATGTGAATTTTATCCGTTTTTATTTGCATCTTGAAAACCAGGTTCAAAATCTAAAGAAAATACCATAATTTCATTAGCTTTAAAAATAAATTATAAATGTTATTTAATATTTTTAAATGCCTTGCACGGTAATATGATTGAAGAGTTTTAGATAATCTTGTAAACATTCGTCTGAAGTTATTTTAAGACTTCAAGGTTGTTTTTCTGAGTATTTAGGAAATTCCCTGCACTGTAGGTCCTTTTCACTTGAGGTCACTAATCCTCCTACAAATGACAAACTATGAAAACAAGAAAAATGCAAACAAATTTTTACCTGCAGCAAAAACTTCACTTTCTCCACTGTCACAACATATTTCTATTTATAAACCTATTGAATTACATTTTGTAAAGTTATTTCTAAAATTCACTATCGTTGTTTTTCAGATAAGTTATCACAAATTAAAGCAGAAAGTTATTAAAGTTTTTAGTTAAATTGGTTAAATTACTTTTGCCTTATCACTGCAATGGTGATGCAACTTTCTGTAATAACAATTAGTCAGGAATTTTAACAGGATTGTCTTGCCCTATACAATTGGCAATGTAAGACCCATTGAACTCCCAAAAATTTGTTTTTCTTGTTTGAACTTGAAGAGAAAGCCATAGGTGGTAGTGATGACCATGACCTTCATAGTTATTTACAGTCCCTATTGTTGTAATGGCTAACTCATGTCAAGTTTAAAAGCATTTTTAAAATAATAAACGTGGGGTTGTCACTTTCGCTTTGAAATGGTCCCTCAAGGCAGTGAATGCCCATTGGTTGTAAACTACCTGTTATTGACCATGCAAGGTCCAGTATATAAGCAGGAGAACCCCAAACCTTCGACAGTTCACAAAGACATTTCACAAGTCAACTACCGGTATCTTCAGAGAAAAAACTAAAAACAAAAACAAAAATGTTGAAAAATGTAAGTTTGATTATACATTTTCTTAGTTTTTAATATTTACTAATGGTTTTTTTTTTTTTTTGTTAAGTTGTGTGTATTGGTGTTGGTGGCTTTGATGGCCATAACAGCAGTGATGTGCGCCGAAGCACCAAATGCAAAGGTCGCCGGTTATCCAGCTCCACCAGCACCTATTGCAGCACCAAAGGACATGGAGACTTCAGATACATTTTTACTTAATTACTATAATCCATATGGTTATTATGGTGGCTATGGCGGTTATGGTGGATACGGCGGCTACGGTGGTTATTATGGTGGTGGATATGGCCGGCCATACCCAACATACCCATGGAGATATTACCGATAAGCGAAAACACAATAAGTTAACTGGGTAATTCAATTTGTTTTTTAAATTTTGTTTTCCTAAAATTAATTATGGGTTTTCTATTTGACATTTAGAAATCAAAATTGCTCATTTTTCTGACGTCATTTGGGTTAAAAAATTATGGAGAAAAAATAATCGGTTACCTCACATTTTTTTTTTTTTGTAATTAACTGGAAATTAAACTTTGAAGAAAAAGTTATTTGGGATGTTTTTTGTTTGTTTTGTGTTTAAATTTGGTATAAATGGTGGCTGATACGTCATACGTCACCTTGTAACGTTACATAAGAAATTAGTGTTAAGTTACAGTTACAATGTCATTTGATGACGATTTACATTTCTTAGAAAGCCTTTTTTTTTTTTTTTCGCATCTTATACGGTGTAGTGGTTTTCACGCTGAGTTACTATACTATGACTTGAATTGAAATTTGGTCACAGGAATTTTAGTCTATTTTTTCCTTTGATTTTGTCTTTTTTTCGTTACCGGTTTAAGTCAAAAGTTTGATTGATGTTTTTTGTGCAAAATTCAGTCGTAAAATGAGATTTTCAAGGTTAGGATTAACCAACCAAGTGACTCGTCAAGTTTTGCTTTAATTTTTTAAGTATAAAAAGACCCAAATCTTAGCTGGACTACTCACTTTCAAAAGTCTCCAGAGTTGCAGTAAAACACCAGCAGCCGAAAAGCTTTAATAAAATGGCAAAACTTTTGGTAAGACTTGACATTACTTTTTAAAATAAGAATTGAAATTAATTTGTTGTTTGCTTTAGTTTGCACTGATTGTAACAGTGGCCATTGTGAGCGAAACCTTTGCTCAATATGGAGGCTCATACGGTGGTTCCTATGGAGCCACCGGGGGCGGTTACGGAGGAAGGGGTCGTGGTGGCGGCGGATTTAAACGAGCTGGTGGTTACGGCGGCTCTGGTGGTGGTGGATCTGGATTTGGTGGTGGAGCAGGCAGTGGATTCGGAGGAGGTTCAGGAGGTGGTAGTGCCGCTGGTGGGGGATTTGGAGGTTCATCGGGAGGTGGATTTGGTGGTGGTTCCGGAAGTGGACTAGGCGGTGGTTCCTCAGGTGGCGGATTTGGTGGATCTGTAGGTGGTGGATATGGACGATAAATACCTGATATTCCTCATAGAATTGTTAGATTACTAATAAAAAAAGATTATATCGACTTTTATAAATTTTTATGCAATAGTATATCGGCCGAATGAAAAGTACCTGTATTTTTATTATTGAAACCCAATAAATAAGCATTATAAAATCAGTACGATTCATGTCTTTCAAATAAAAGTTTTGCCGTTGTTGACTGATTTTCTATCGCCATTGTCAGTCAATGCCATTGCGATCGTTTTAACAATTCTTCACTGAAAGCATAAAAAAGATTATTAGATGGAACTCTTATGACGAAACTAATGTTGTATAGAGCCCATTTCTAAATTGTGTGATTGCTTTTAACGTCAGTATATACAGTAATATGGCCTGTTCGTTGTAAATCAAATGTTTCTGAAACTTTTGCAGCAAAATTTTGTATAAAAATATTTTAAAATTTGATGTCTCTACCGAATGGGTTGACAAAATGAAAAAATTTAGTTGTTAATAACAAAATATCTAAAGTACACTGTATTTGAAATAAAATGATTAATGATACTGTAAGTGTCCCATATCTTATAAGAAAACTTTAATTGGTATAATTTTACTTTGTAATTGACAACGTTGCTAAATAAAACTTTTGTTCCTGATATTTAAAAGTCACCAAATCTCAGTGTTACTCCACTTTTGTTTTTGCTATTTTCAACTGACTAAAATGTGAATTAGTTGCTGTTTATAGATACTGAACTAACATTGATGAATGTTTCCTTATGTTTTAATAAGAAAGTAATTATCTTAGTGTATAAACAGGTCCACAACACTGGATATTCAATGAATTTGGGTCTAATAAACACTAATATCGTTTTACGTTATACAGGGTGTCCCAGAACTCCGCGGAAAAAAAAAACGTATTTTAGAGGGTCCTAAACTAAACATTTTTCACATAGGAATGCAGGGTCCAAAGTCAACCGTTAACGAATGGCAAGCAAAATAAGTTTTTGGTAGAAAGTCAAGTGTTGAAATTTTCACAGCAATTGGATGTTGGTAAGAGTACAGTGTGGCAAGTTTCACATGAGGAACAGCTTTATCCCTTCCATCTACAGAAGGTACAATCACTAAACCATGAAGATGTCTGCAATTTGCCCAATGGTTTCTTCAATAATCTGCCATCCAGCCCAACTTGCCTGCTCATATCCTCATCACAGATGAAGCCACATTCAAAAGAAGTGTTTTTAATTCTCACAATGTTCATCTATGGAGTCATCTGAATCCTCACAGTGCACTACCAAAAGCATTCCAACATCCAATTTTGGTAAATGTTTGGACAAGCATCATCAATGATTGGGCCATACTTGCTTCCACATTGGTTGACAGGACATACTTATGCAATTATTTTACAAAAACAGCTGCCAAACTTTTGGCTAACATTCCACTTGCAATTCACAGATAGATGTGGTTTCAGCATGATGGAGCTCCAGCACATTTCAGTTTGAATGTATGAGCACATTTGAATGCCACCTTTGGGGACCACTGGATTGGCAAAAGATGACCCATTGCTTGGGCACCAGGATGATCTGATTTGGCACCAATTGATTATTTTCTGTGGGGACACATCAAAACTCAAGTGTATGCATCTCCTGTTGACTCTGTTGAGGATCTTCTGGTCAGAGCCAGACTTGCAGTAGCTGCTGGAGATGTACAGGAAATGGCAGGGGTCTTTGAAAGAGTTAGATAATCACTGCATTGGTGTTGGGCAGCATGCATAATTGCGAAATAGTAGCCATTTTGAACATTTACTGTAAAAAATTGCATCAAAATTGACTTTCTACTAAAAACTTATTTTGCTTGCCATTCAATAACGGTTGACTTTGGACCCTGCATTCCTATGTGAAAAATGTTTAGTTTAGGACCCTCTAAAATACGTTTTTTTTTTCCGCGGAGTTCTGGGACACCCTGTATATTTTTGCAAAAACACTAAATTATTTGTAAAATTTTGTAAACTACAATTTAGTTAATTAGACATTAATAGAAGATTACAAAGATTGAGAAAAGTATTGAATAAATAATAAGCTAGTTATTTAATATTAAAGTCGGGAAAGAGTCTAACAGACTCATGAATTATAAATACTGTACATAAATCACTTTTTAAGCATTTAGCAAGTCAAAAAGACTTACCGGTTGCTATAAAAACCATTTGTTTTAACTGTATTTGCAAACAAAACCATGTAAATAATTATTATATTAAAGTTTACATACCGCCAGTCTGTTTTCATCTGTACATGTACTAATTACAGATCTAAAAAAGACAAAAGTAGTCTATTAGAAATGTTGGATAGGAAATAATTCAATCATTATATGTTTGCTGTAATGCTTCTTGAGAATAAAGATTAATGATCACTACAAATAAGCTAAAAATAAATTAGTTACCTCGCCTATTTCCAATTTTTTCTCCCCAATAAATTACAGATCCTTTTTTATTTTTGTTTTAAATTTGCTCTATTATTAACTGATGATTAATTAATATTCAATGTCAAGTTCCAGATACTGTAAATTGTCATTAGATGACGTTTTCGGTTTCTTAGATAAATGTTTTTTTTTCTTAATACTATTCTGCCTTTTTCCAGATACTGATTTGTATATGGTTATGGTTGTTTTTATGCTGTTACATTAATTTGATTCTACTGAATTTGAATCACAAGATTTTTCCTTTAATACTTAATAGCCACTTTTTGTCCAATTTGTCAATTTTTTTATAATTAATTTAAAAAGATTTGATTGACGTTTTTGTGCGAATATAGTTTTGAAATGGAACTTTTCAAGGTTAGAATTATCCATCCAAGTGACTTGTCAGTTTTGTTTCAACTATAAAAAGACCTAAATCTTAGCTTGAATATTCACTTTCAAAAGTCTCCAGAGTCGCAGTAAGACAACAACAGTTGGTGAAAATCTTCATTAAAATGGCAAAGTTTTTGGTAAGATCTTTTTGTCTACTGCTAATCTGTTACTACTTAAATTTTAAGTTTAATTTAGTTATTTTTTTAATAATTAGTTAGCGATGATTGTAATTGTGGCCGTCATGAGCGAGACATTTGCTCAATACGGAGGAGGTTCCTATGGGGGCTCCTACGGTGCCAGCGGTGGTGGCAGTGGATACGGAGGAGGACGTGGCCGTGGAGGAGGCGGTGGATATAAACGAGCTGGAGGCTACGGTAGCGGTGGTGGATATGGTGGTGGATCCGGCGGAGGATTTGGAGGAGGATTAGGAAGTGGATTAGGAGGTGGTACTTCAGGAGGTGGATATGGTGGATCCGTTGGCGGTGGATATGGTCGTTAATTCAGGATATTCTTGAAAAACGGTTTAAGTTTGTAATTTTCCCTTTCAAATACTGAAATTATGTTAACTGAATGAAAGTTATTATATTTTTAAAGCGCAATAAATAAACAGCATTATAAAAAATTAAACTTGCATTTAATTTCTTGGCTATTTCAGTGCTTTGCACATTCAACCAAAATCAGAAGCAATTTAACTTATCATTTAGTTGCACTTTATAGTAAATACAGTGCTATTGTATGTTTTGTTGATTAATTCAAAGATATGATTACTTTTTTATGATAATGTTGCTGTGGGCATTGAAGGTTGAACTGGGTTATAATATGTTTCATGTGATTTGAGAATTTCGTTTAAACAAAAGTCTGTTTAATGTAAGTCCGACGAGAAGCAATGACCAGCTCTATTAATTTAGACAAATTAATTAATTTTTGGGGATTTACCAATGCTGATTAAAACTAGTGTGCATCCGTTATGATTACGTCATTTACGTTTTCAGATACCGGATATGTGACCTTCAATATTACAATTGATTGCAATTGAACACGGTACGAAAGTAATCATCAGTTTCCTTTTCAAACGTTCAATTAAACAGCCATTTAATTCCAAATCCATGACTAAAAACCGCTAAAAATCACTCCAAAATCGCTTTTTTATTTAAATTTTCATAAAACCTGGCATTTATTATATTTTATTTATTACGAAAAATAAAAAAAAGTTGAGATTTAACACTTAAAACTGCAACGTCATTTGTAATAATTGAACACTTGATTAAGCAATATGCAAAACTGCGTCATCAAATTTCTTTTAAATAACTTTTCTCTTTATATAAAAAGCTACTTCAGTTGCTAAATAAAACCATTATCAATCAGCATCAAAAAAGCACACTATGGTTAAATTTACGGTAAAGCAACAATTTATTTGCTGTAAAAAAATATAAGCTCATTTTAACGAATAATTATTTTAGATTTTGTTTGTGGTTATTTTGTCAGCTGTAACGGTTGCATATGGTCAATATTATAGCAATTACAAAGGCACAAACACTTATGGTGGAAATTATGGTAGACCAGCTAGTGACTATGGAGGTTATGGATACAATGGCCGTGGACAGGGATACCGATACAGTGGCAATGGATATGGATATGGGTACGGCAGAGGAAGAGGGTATTCTTATGGTAACTATAACAATAGACGACCACAATATGGAAATGTAGGGTATCCCACCAGTTATGGCAGTAACTCAATGAGTTACTATAACCAAGATAAAGGTCAAAGTAGAATTTATATAGTCCCTGGACCAGCTGTTGGTCCAAGTAGTAGTGGAGGACAACTAGGTGAATTTCCTGGTGGAAATGGTAACAGTAACAATATAGGAACACCAAGTAGTAGCGGCCAATTTGGAGGAACTTCTGGAAGTGAAGCACAATCAGGAGGAAGTAGTGGAAGTGGAGGACAGTTTGGAGAAGGCAGCGAAAGTGGAGGGCAGTTTGGTGGAACTGCTGGTAGTGGAGGACAATTTGGTGAAACTGCTGGAAGTGGAAGCCAATTTGGTGGATTTGCTGATGGAAATGGAGGCAGTAGCAGTGGAGGAACTGCTGGTAGTGGAGGGCAATTTGGAGGAGAAGCTGGAAGTGGTGGACAATTTGGGGGAGCTGCTGGAAGTGGAGGACTATTTGGTGGATTTGCTGGAGGAAGTGGTGGTAGTAGCAGTTAAAAAAACTAAATATACGAACGTCACTAACTTTATAATTCCACAAGTTTCATAACTTTTTATATTTTTAGTTTTTCATATTTTAACTTACAAACTATGCAAACATTGTTGACCAACTTTTCTTGCATGTTAAAAATTAATAATTCAAATAAAACTCATTTTCAAGACTTGCTCAATTTTTATACATAGAATTATAGCGTGTTTATTTTTTGAAACAAAAATTGACACGAATGGCTTTTGCATGTAACTTAAAATTGCCAAGTTCAACAACAAAAATTAAATAGAAGGGCGTCTTCAAGTTTGGTTAAAATTTAAGTATTAGCCCTTTTAATGTTAAATTAGTTAGCCATGAAGAAATCTTTTTTTAATACTCGTGTTAATCTAAAAAGCGTTTTGACATTGTGACTTGAAATTTTGAAATGAAAATTGTTTTTTAAGAATTACACATTGGTCAACACAGGTCAGCGTTACACTTAATAAAAATCCATTCTAATGGCCGTCAGTCAAAGTGACCTACATTTTATTTAGTAAACTATAACAAAAATATCAAATAAGTTTTTGTTGGGGGTAAAAGTGTTTCTGTAAAAATGTCGTATGTTATAATCGGAATATTTGCGGTCAAGTAAACTTTAAAAATACATAATATACGAATATCAAGAAAATAAAGTAGACTGAACCTGTTACAAATTTCTTATCTGTCGCATTTAACAGAATTTCAATCAGGTTTAGTATTGGAAAAAAAAATGTCGGTTTGACCATACATTTCGGTTTATTAACTAGTTTTTATTTTTTTAGTAGGCGTTGTCATCTGGAATTGTTTAGTGTGACAGTGTTAACTATACAGGAAGCCCTGCCTATTAACTTGAAAGATATATGCTTGATCCAAAATACAAATAATCAGACTTTTCACATAAAAAAACCCATACTCAGCGTAGGCTGAGCTTGCAACATCCTTTTATACTTTTAGTTGACATGATTTTACTCTTTTTTTTTTACTATTAATTTCTTTAAAGTTCCAGTTAAAACTTAAACAGTCGGCATTTTGCTTGGAAAAAGTTATAAAATAAAATGCAGTATATCATTAATATCAGTAGTTGCAATACTAGTTCAGATTAAGAAACTTAGAAAAAAAAAAAAAATGTTGGTTTTAAATTTGAAATTAAGTCAATAGAGAAAGATTGTTTATCTGACATGTCATCACCCTTTTGTAAGACAATTAAATTGAGGCAATATATAATGAATGATCGTTAGTATTTCAGAAGTTAAAATGTCTTCCATGCAAGATTGTTAATTAAGACTTACTGCTTTACTTATTCTAGTTTAAAAACTTACTGTTCTTGTTTAAGAAAATGATGTAATAAGATTGAGTTGGTCTATTTGGTTTAGTGTAAGCTTAGTGGTTCCCAACAGATGCTCAACAAGCATTCCAGAAGTGCACCATGATAAACGAGTCTCAATGAATATCCTGAAAAATGAAGAAAAAAAAACCATAAAAATTTTATCATGTTTTTCAACTTCCTATTTACATTATGTGAACTCGGATTTCAACGTTGAATAACATCAAAAGTAAAAGAAGATATTAAGAAATTGGTAGGAAGACGTAAGAGTAGCCTTATCTTGTCTTACAACATAGAAAAAATATGTTAACAACATCAGGCGCAACTTTCCCTTTAAACTTACTGTTTTTTATTACTGAGTTCTACTATTTTTATCCTGATAATGGCACATTGTATTCAAATTATTCCTATTTTACTGAATATCAACAACAAAGTGACAAAAAACTTATTCCATTGTAATTGAAGAGGTTCTGCCAAATGTTTTATTATTAAAAACAGTAATCAAAAGTTTAGAAAAGGTTGAAAACCAGAGATTTAGTCTGTAAAAACTTCAAAACTGGCAAAGTCACTTTTGAAGTGATTTCACTATTTATGTTAGTGCATGTTTACATGTGACAGACTGATTGATTGGAATTGGGTTGCTCTGATTCAGGTTTCTGAACTTTGAGGTTGTTAAATATAAATCAAAATAATTTTTTTTGATAAAAAACAACCACTTAAAACGATAAATTTCAATTATTCAACAAAATGGTGATATAATGAAAGAGACAGATAGTTAATTTCTTAGTAAACATAGTCAGATTGTGTGCTTTTTGTCACATAAAAGACATTCATCAAAACTTTACACCAATAAACTATCAAATGCATCACGTTTGCTTTTTTTCTCTATTACTGTATTTAAAAAAATTATTAGAAATAAAAAATTATTATAAATTTTAATAATATGATTTAAATGTCTTCAGAAATTGTATTGTAATTAACTGTTATATTTAACTATTATTAGCTGATTATAACTATAATCGTTTGTCCATGTTATTAAATCAATGTTTAAAAGTAAAATCAGGCCGGTGTTGTAAGTGAAATTGTCGTCGCGTTTATTTTACTTTTTTATTATCAACAGTTTGATTTTTCAAATTAAAAACTTGATTTTTATTATATTTCGTAACCACTTTGGATTTTGTAGTTCGTCAACGCCTTTAACTTTTTTTTTCTTTACTGACAAACACTAACAATTTGTTTATCAATTGTGTTAATCGTTTCATAGTTAAGATTTGAGAGGAATTATTATTAAATTTAGGACAAAAATTTTCAAAATAGCTATCAATGTCCAAAATTTCAAATCTCGCTCCTAAAATTTCATTTTCTACCAATTTTTTTGAGGTTGACACTTTTATTACAATAAACTTATTAACTACCGTACTTAAACTATAAATGTAAATGTGGGACAAATTTAAAAAATTAACTATTGCATCTACTTTACATCATCGCTTTTAAATCTAAGTTAAGATTAAACAAGTAATAAAATTTTAAACTGGTAAATAAGCTTAATTATGAAAAGATTAATAACAAAATGAGCAAAAGTTACCTCATCATGTTAATTAATTTTGTTATCAGAAAAGTGAATCAAAATCCGCATTGCCAAGTTTAACATTAATATGTGAGTGCTACTATTATCATATTAATTTCTCATTAATAAATGTCACACTTTGGCGAAAAATATTATTTAAAATCAATACAAATTACAGTCAAACCCGTTTAACACGAAACGGTAAAGAGATCGAAATATTTCTTCGTGTTAAAAAAATTTCGTTTTAAACGAAGCAAAAATATTCTCACAAATTCATGCATTTAAAAAAAAACCAATGTCATTTTAAATTTTTTTTTGACAAGAAAGAAATGAGACAAATCGACATTAAAACTAATGAGATTTTGTCTCATTTATTTATTTTGATAAAAACAAATAAAAAATCAATTTAATTTTTTATTTTTTTTACAAAAAAAAAATTATGGAAACAAATGTATGGAAATGCCTTTTATTTAATTGGGAACGCAATATTGCTTTGTGTTAACCGAGTTTTTGTGTTAAGCAAATTCGCGTTAAACGGATTTCACTGTAGATACCAAAATTTAGCACTAAAATCGATATAAAAACAAGATTAAATTATGTGCATTAAAAATAAAAATCAATTACGTCAATTAAATTTCTGCCTAAAATTTCGCCTCCAAAATCTCTAAAAAAATGATACATTTTTTAATTTTTTTTTGCATATTTAAATCAGCTGTTAAATATAAAAACAAAAAATCGTATAACAATCAGTTAACTACCTCCCATTTATTATTTTCATCTGACATTTACGGCTATTGATTTATTATTATAATTTTATTAGTTATTTTTTCTTTCGTTTCATTAAATGATTTAACAAAAAAATGGTCAAACAAGACTTAAAAAACAAAACAAAAAAACAACCAATTGGTGATGTAATAACCTAGAAAAAACGCCCTGAAAATAACCACTTTGCTTGGACAGTCTAAATTTATTTTCTTAAAAAGACCATTAGCGCGCGCGGCACTCGGTGGCTAATTATGACGTCACAAATAGCCATTTCCTAAGCCAATAATGACTTTCAGTATCAGCGGTCATTGGTTATCACTTGTCAGTGACGTAATGATTGTCCAAGCAGTTTTGTAAATTGTTAAAGTGAAAAAAAAGTAGGTTATTCATTTTGTAGCGGATTATATTAAGTCAATAGGAAGTTTAATGATAAATATGTCAGAGCTATCAGTCGTTTAACTCAGTAAAAAACTCTTTTTTGAAATTGTATCAGATATATATTTACTGTAGAAAATTTTATATTGAAAAACAGGTTGCTTAAGAATTTTAGGAATTAATTTATTAGGGAAGAACTGAAATTATTATTTACTGAATAAATTGTAAAAAAAATATATGTACCGGTAGTTAAAACTTCCAGATTTTAATTTAGTTAAGTTTTAAAAATCAGTTTGAAATGAATTAAGATGAATAATGGATAACACAATGCATCTTTAGCTTAATCTAATTAAATTTTCAACTTCACAGCCTCACTAATTAAGACTGAATAAATTAGCTAAAAGCAAATTCGTTTTTGAAATTTTTAACAGCTAAAAATGTCGTAAATATTTATCAAAATACATTGATTTACACTCAACTTAAGTGACACATATTCAGTCAGCCGTGAAAAATGATTTTAAAATATACAAACTACATGAAACCATTTGGATAAACAAAAACCAAAAAAAAAAATAACATTTTGAGAAAATTGCTATTTTACACATTTACTTTAAAAAATTGTCAAAACAAGTCAACTGATTAACAAGAAATAGCCTAAAATCACCAGTTTTTCAATTATTTTGTTGACCATATTAATTAACTTGAAAGTAAAGCTTAAAATTGCACTAATTTACGAAATTTAACAATTTCATTTAAAAAAATTCATTTTTTTATTGTGTTTTTTTTCACTGATTTCAATTCTAGTCAATGACCAATCAAAAAAAAATTTAAACTGCAAATTAAAAGTTTTTTTTTTTGGGTTAACTTAAATGTTTTGAATTCCATCCTTGTTTCATCAAAGATTTTAATCTTCATTTTTATTACTTCTTAATTAAAACACATTCACTAATAGCAAAAGGAATTGTTATAAAATCGTTATTTCATTTCTTTCCCAGGATATTGAACTGAATTTATTGTCAATTTGAAACTGTGTTGCTTCTTAGCTAATGGCAATACTAAATTAAATTTGTAGCTTTTGAAACAACTAAACTCAATTTCTATTGTTAGTTTTTTTAGCTCTAATTTACTAAATTAACCAATTCGCCAATAACTAATTTACATTTAAAATAAAGTTCACTAATCAATAATTATTTCTAATACAATTCATTATCTGCTTTTGCACTAACTTATAATAATTTAAGTAAATTCTTTTCTTTTTTTTAAAGAAATATATTTAAAGAAGTTTTAAGGGGTTTTTTTGTTTGTTAGCATCAAATCTACATTCTTTGAGATGATCATTGTGAAAGAGGGTTAATGGCGTACCCCAACTAGGTCACGTGTAATCACAACAACCAATGATGACAATTGGGTGTGTACCTAGACAAAAGTGAAATCAGAGTGTTTTTATAAACAAAAGTTTAATAATCTAAGATTATAGTGTCAGTAAGGATTACTTTTTCTCCTATGAAAACATCAGTACAATGAAGGTGAGATAAAGAAACGTTTTTCTCAACTGATTTTAACATTTAATAATAGTATTGGGATTAATACAGTACTGCAAATTGACTAACTTAGTAAATACAAGTAATGAATAGTGTTAGAGTTGGTGCAAGTATTACCGGCATTTACTAGAAATTTCATGACTTGAAACTCAACTTTTATTTTTTATTTTTTTGCTTTATGAAAAAATGTAAAGTAGAAAATTTATCATAAAATGTCAAGCAATGAATATGAACTAGTTTAAAAATAAATGGCCAATCTAAATAATTGACATTTCAATTATAAATTGTTAATTTAAGTTTTGAATGACTGAAAGTTTAATTTTTCATTGAAATATGGTTTTAGCATTTTAGAAAATTAGCATTTAAGTTAGAATTTCAAACATAATAAGCAAATTGTCCAATTGCCCATTTGTCCACTTGCCAATGCAAATCCAATAATTATGGGATATTTTTGTGTGTTTTATTTGGATTTTTTAGGTGTTTTTTTGTGTGGGCTTTTTTGGAGACAGTTGTTTGTGTTTTTTTAAATTTAAATCAGCTAAATATATTCATATAAAAATTATAATTAATTTCTATGTACTGTATATCATTATGTGCTTTGTACAACGACTAATTCAAACGATTTTGTTTAACTATTAAAAGAAAACATACAATGATCAAATTCTCGTTTAGTAATATTTAATGATTCTTAAAATGAATAAAATATTAACATTAATTCTCCTAAAAACACAATTGATTTGCCATACAGTTACGTATAGCAGAGAAGCTCCATGATTTGGCAGATACTACATGAAAAGTTTTTTTAAAAAAAAACTATTAAATATCACTAATTGAGCTTTTAACCATCGTATCTCCTCTTTCAATAGCTACAATTTATGCATTCAACAAATTTTGTTATCTACAGTTTTACCGTTTTTCAGAAAAAAATTGCCTTTTCTATTATTAACTTTACACCCAGTGTAGTTATAAAAAAATGTGATAGTGGAAAAAAAAAGATTAAAAAAGTGACTATTATACTCTAATTTGATGATAGTTATGTTATTATTTGTATTTAGTGTCATATTTTGTTTATTTAAGGTATTTATCAATCATTTTCTTAAGCTGATGTTACCTGTATCTTTTGTTCAAAATTATTGCTGAGTTGTAATCTGATGTTTTTTAGACACAGCAAAACTGTCATAATTACATCTATAAAAAAACATTACTCTATTGAATTCTTTCCTGTTGAATTAGTGACAGTATTGAGTAGTTAATCTATCTTCTTATCTAATTTTGGTGTCACCTCTTACTGATGATTACTTTCCAACGTCTCTTTCTTCATCCACAAACACACACCCCTACCTAAACTACCATCTATCTATTCAAACTTCCTGTATTTCAACTTTTAATTTCTCTTCCTCAAGCTAAAAACAACAACTACAACAAAAAAAAATCTCTAAAAGACCTCTGTCATTTATTTTTATTAGTAACTAAAAGTTTGATGTGTAGAAATTTGAAGTCAAATCATCAATTAACGGTTGTTTAATTTTTTTTTGTTTTAATTTTAATGCGCAAATAAGTGTTTTTGTTATTTGGTGAGGTCAGCCTTTTTGGTTCAGACAACAAAAAAATTAATTGAGAAAAATAAAAGGGGTCATCAAAAAGTTGGTGAAGTGGGTGTGTCGACCCAATTGGATGCTGCCTGCCACCTGTTGCAAATAATTAAATAGATAAAAGTCAAAATGAGAAACGTTTAGAAATGTTTGGATTTTTAGTGGACAACTTCTCTTTCTCTTCCCCCCATCTCCATCCCCATCCCCTCCCCCTACTTCTTCTCCAAAATCTTTGCAATGCTCTGGGCAGTTGCTCTACATTTTTCTTAAGAGAATTCAGGTCTTTAGGTGAACAGCACTGCTTAAATTTGAAGTAATCAGCTAAACGCAATAGCCAAAAGAAGACAAAAGTCTTTTTTTTTGCGTGTGTGTGTACAAGTGACTGCAAAAATTACTGATAACTCCACCTACTTTTAAATTCACTGAATTTTATTTATTACCTCAACTTCAAACTAAAAATGTTTATTGCAAAAGTCCCCAAAAACAATTACTCTACTAATACATGTCCAGTTGCAAAAAAAAAAAAAAAAACTAGTTATTTTTTTGTCAACTGTCGATTGCCCTCAATTTGAAATTTTATTAACATTTCAAAAGCTTTTTCTCACACTAAAAATTGGACTTTTATTGATTGCGTCATTAGTTTCACTTTTTTATTGAGTAATTTGAATATTAAGTTTATATTTGTTTAATTTCTAATTAGGTTTTCGCCTTCCTACTACTTCTTTGTCTTGTCATTCCATTGACAATATGTGACGAAGATGATGGACGTGATAGATCTGGATATCGTTATGGAGACGATGGAGAAGATAGTGATAATGATGAAGAATTGGTAGATAATAGAAAAACAGTTAAAGTGTACAGAGGAAAAATTAAGTTTGCTGGTCCATCGAATGACGAAGACGACGATAATGACGACAGCAATGACAATGATGATGACAATAAAAAAGCGGAAAATGATGGAGATGATGGTGGCGATGACAGCAACAGAGATAATGATGACGATAGCGACAATAATAACAATGGGGATAATGAAAATGATGGAGACAATGATGGAGATAATGATAAAGATGATGGAAACAATGATAATGATGACGAAAATCAACGTCGTCGTAAAGTTCTCGTTCGCGTAAAGGTTCCCTCAAAAACATTTACTAGAGGTCAAGTTTTAGCAACATTTGGAATTAAACCTCAAGTATCAACTCAGTCTGAAACATTGTCAAATGTGGATCAAGTCGAAAGTGAAGAAAAAGAAGCGTCAGTTGCTGAACAAAATAGTGGATCATACGGCGCAGTTTCTTCAGGTCAATTTGGAACTATTTCAGTCATACCAGTTGGAATTGTAGGCAGTGCTCAAGTTGGAGCAGTAAGTGGTGGACAAGGTGGTTATGAAAAAGTTGAGGTAGTTAAAAGTAATGTTGATACTGGAAAAGTTGTAGCAAGTTCAAGCTCTAATGTTAATGGTGGAAAAGTTGGATCAGTCAGTGTTGGACAAATTGGCACTCTAACTCCAGTCAGAGTTGGAGTTTTAACTCCGGTTGTTGTATCAACTCCATCTTCCTATCAACCAGTTAAATTAGTCCCAAAACCAGCTGCTGCCACTACTTCTTTTGTTGGTGGTCCTGTTTCAGTCACCCAAGCACCCCTACGAGTTACAACTGCCCCAGGAGCTACTCAAGCACCTTTCCGTGCATCACCAATTAAAGCTTATGCTGGTTCCCATGTACGACCAATACAAGAAATTTTACAAGAAATCCAATTTACGACTGCTAAGCCATCAGGCCCTTCAATAAATCAACAAGTATTCCGACCATTTAGACCAAAACCAATCAGTCCACCAGATTCATCTAGCACTTTATCTCAATTTGAACCAGCTAAAGTTGTAGCAAAACCAGTGACACCCATCAGATTAATACCAGTAAAAGTAGTTCGACCTGTTAGTATACCAGTTTCCCCCAGACCATCAGCTCCTGCTATTGTTTCACATGAAGTACAAAAGAGTATTTTACGTCCACAAAAGCATTCATATGCTCCACTTAGAGTTACAAGACCACAGCAAGTTGTAGTTAGCAGCACACCAACCCCATTTGTGGCTAAACCAGTTTTAATTACCCCAATTGCTCCTGCTTATCAAGCAGTGAAACCAGCACCAGTTGAACAAACTAAAGTTTTATCTGTAGTACAATCATTTGGTACAAAGATATCACCAGCTCCAGCTAAACCAGCAATTGTGGAGTATGCTAAAGTTCCACAGCAAGTTCGCATTACTCAAGCACATATTCCATACGCCCCACCATCTCCTCCAGCACCCAAGCCCAAGCCAGCACCTAAACCGATTGTAATTGATGTCCCACCAATTAATCTTCAACAGCATTACCCAAAAGTTACAGTTACTCAACCACCCAAAGTTCAGCCATCTTATGTACAAGTTCAACAAGTGAAACCAATAATCACTCATATTCGACATCCAAAACCAACTCCAAAACCGGCGGTTGCACAGGTTGAGTATCAATTGCCAGCCAAAGCACCAGTTAACATTCCAACTTATCCTCAGCAGCCACAAACATCAGTTGTCCATGTACAATATCAAACATTACCATCACCACCTGCACAGCAACAAGCACCAGTTCCAGAAGCCCCAAAACCAGTTTTACCTTCACCACCATCCGTTTTATATGTTGAACATCCAAAACCAACTCCAAAACCATCACCAATTTATATTCCAGTTTCAGTTACACTCCCACCACCTAAACAAACATTTGAGCAACTAAAACCAGTGCCTCCTCCTAGAGTAAATATTGAGGAGCCTCAAGCTCCGGAATATGGCATTCCAATATCTGTTTCTACACCCAGACCGTCATATATTCATATTCAGCATCCAAAACCATCGCCACGACCAGCAGTTGTACACGTTCAACAAGTAGAACAAATCCCAGTTAAACAAGTAGCTCCACAACCTTCATATTCACAACAGCCAATTCACATTCCAGTCACAGTAACATTGCCACCACCACCACAATACCAGCCAAAACCGTCATATTTACATGTTAAACATCCAAAACCATCGCCAAAACCAGCAATTGTACAAGTACAACATGTTCAACAAGTTGAGCAAGTTCCAGTTAAACATGTAGCTCCTCAACCATCATATTCACAACAGCCAATTCACATTCCAGTTACTGTAACTTTACCACCACCACCACAATATCAGCCAAAACCATCAGTGTTACATGTTAAGCACCCAAAACCATCGCCAAAACCAGCAGTTGTTCAAGTACAGCATGTTCAACAAGTAGAACAAATTCCATTAGCGACTCCAAAACCATCGTTTATTCACTTTCAATATCCACAACAACCAGTAACACTTCCATCGCCACCACAATATCAGCCAAAACCAACCGTTTTACATGTTAAACACCCAAAACCAACACCAAGACCAGCAGTTGTGCAAGTACAGCAGGTTCAACAAGTAGAGCAAATTCCAGTAGCAGCTCCAAAACCATCATTTACTCAGTTTCAATACCCACAACAACCAATTCACATTCCAGTTACTGTTACACTGGCCCCACCACCACAATACCAGCCAAAACCATCCGTTTTACATGTTAAGCATCCAAAACCATCGCCAAGACCGGCCGTTGTACAAGTACAGCAAGTTCAACAAGTAGAGCAAATCCCAGTAGCAAGTCCAAGACCTTCAGTTGTTCATGTTAAGCATCCAAGACCAACAGTACAGCCACAATTTATTCATATTCCAGTGTCAGTTACACTGCCACCACAGCCGCTGTATCCAAAACCATCGCCAAAACCAGCCGTTGTACAAGTACAGCATGTTCAACAAGTAGAGCAAATCCCAGTAGCAACTTCAAGACCATCAATTCTTCATATTAAGCATCCACGACCAACTCCAAAACCGATTGAAGTTCCAGCTCCAACTCAGCCAGCATTTTTTGCTCAATACCCAATTGCGCCACAGCCAGCACCGGCAGTCAAACAGGCACTTCCAGAACCACCAAGACAACACCAGCCACCACCTAAACCATCCGTTGTTCATGTACAACAACCCCAATTTGTATTCTCAACAATTAGACCGCCAGTTGTCTCATCAACCGCAGCACCAGTTGTAATTTCAGTGTCTGTGGATCACACAAAGAATGAGCCATCTCCTCCAGCCCCATCAACTCAACAACAAACACTATCTTCGTTTACACCAGTTGTTATTTCTCCTTCACAACCATTGCCACCACTTCGACCAGTTCCAACTGCTCCATCTGCCGATTCACAAATTGAGCATCATCCACCTAAAGGAGCTCACAGACCCGTTTTTAATCAGTTAGTAGATATTTGACGTTGATGTTATTGTACTATCTAATTAAATTCGTTTATCATTTTTAGGTACTTTTTTGAAACATTTTCATCTGCCAAATTGGTGCCACCTGCAGCGCCAACTAGCCCACCAGAAACACGACAGGAAGTTTTATCAGAAGTCTCCGGACCAGCAGAAGCTAAACCAAGTCCACCAAAACCAGTCGGTCCTCCAGCTACACCTGTCGTTGTTAAACCAGTAGCACCAGCCATTCAGCCACCATTTCAAGGCTTTGTAATTACAAATACTGGGTCACATGTAAAACAACCGGCTCCAGAGACTCGTCAGGAAGTCCTACCACAAGTGGAAGAGCCAAAACCAAGCGTTCAACCACCAGCAGTTAACAAGCACTATTACGTTCCAATAATTCCAGTAACATTACGACCAGTTCCAGCTATCCATAAAACGATTATTAAACATCCAAAACCAGAACCACCAAAAGTAGAAGCAGCTCCAGCTGAACAAAGTTATGGACAAAATGTTGAAGAACAGAAACAAGTTCTTCCAGCCGTCGAAGCTCCACAAAAACCTCAACAAGTCTATCACCAAGTCCAATATCAGCAGTGGCCGGTTACTATCGTTCAATTGCCTTACCGACCAGTTCCAGTGCCACAAGAACCAAGCTACACTAAATCAGAAGTTTTATCTGAAACAGACGAAAAACAACCAGAAGATGATAATGAGGAAGAAGAAGAAGATAATAAAGAAGAAGAAAACGAAAATAGACCTAATGAAGAAGAAGAAGAGCAAAGAGAAAGTGAAAATGGTGACAATGGTAACGGTGATATTGATGAGCGACCAGTTCAAGTGCCACAACAACACCACCAGTTTACATTCCATGCTATTCGACCACAGTTTGTCCCACAATTTATGCCACAACCACCTCCTCCAGCAATCGACGTTAGACAGCAACCATTCGGCACCATTCAATTCCAAAGGCCAAATATTCCTTTGTCAACAAATACTCGTTTTCTTCAACCAAAACCAACAATAAACCCAATTGACCATCCAAATGCTCATATGAAATCAAGTGAAATTCAACGATTAAGGGGATTTCAACAATTCCCAGGACAATTTCACTTTCCACAGCAATTTCAAAGAAATTAAATCCAGTTTTCTTTTTATAGATAAAAATCGTAAACAACATTTTAACATTGCAGTTAATTATTAGAAAAGTCATATAAATTGCCATAAAAACTTTTTTTTTGAGTTTTAGTTAATAATCAGCTTAAAATTTTGTTACAAAAAAATGATTGTAAATATTGTTGTTTTTAATATTGATGAAAAGTATTTTCTATCAAATGGGTAAAGAAAAAAATAATTATAAATTGAATTTAATATTATCAAATGGGTAAATGGACAAAAGATTAAAATGATGTAATATTATAGTCGCTTTTATTTTCAGTATTTTGATAACTAATGCAAAGAGAAAGCTACTGTACGAAAAAAAAAACCTTTGAAATTCAATGAATGTATTTTATGAATGATATGAAATAAAACCAGCTAAAGGGTGTGGTGAAATTATCTTAAATCTGCAAACAATCTCATGATATTGTAGTTGATTTGATACTGTAAACGAAGAAAAGTGTCGGGTTGTGTGCGTACTAAGTAATAATTTAACATCTTTGAATTGCGTTTCAGAATTTGTTTACACATTTAGCATGTTAAAACACAGCCTTTTAAGTCACTGAATTCTGAATTGCTTCTATTGACTAAATGTAATCGGCACTTATTCAACGACATTACTAAACGTCACCCAATGTTTCATTGAAAATAAAGTACTGGAAATTACTTATTAGTACTAACTATTCTCCTTAATAATAACGATACTAATCAAACTTAATGCTCTCACCATTCACAAAATCGGCATTTTCATCCTCGGTCCATCGTTAATCCCATCACACGACTTGTCACTTTAGAAATTTAGAAAACTCTTCATACAAATCTTCTAGGATTTATCTGATAAAATACCCTGTTGTAACTTTCACATTTAACTGAAATAAAACACCATTTAAAACTTATTTACACTGTATTTTAACCATCTTATTGCGACAACCACACACAACTTTTCAAGCAGACGAACAATTCCTTTAAGATAACTATGGAGTACTGTATGGAGGAACCAAGCTTTCATCCTTCATTAACTTCGCCTCGAACTCGTTTAATTGTCTTTAGGCAAAAAATCTATAATTTCTCTGCATCATATCGGCTGTAAAACGATAATTAAAAGTTCAAATCTCGATTAACTTAAGAAAGAAATGCATTAATTAGTCGATGATATTAAATACCCATAAAAATTCACCGTATCTGGCGGTCGTGAATGAACATCAAAAAACGACAAGCTGACAAAAATATATTTCTCCTTCATTCATTATTTTTAAATATAATTAAAGTTTAATTTACAAAAATACAAGGTATTAAATGCCATTTGTTTCTCATAAATCATAATTAAGAAATAGACATACAGTACAGCGGCTTAACAAAAGCATTTTCCCAAAATAATAATAATAAAAAATAATTGACATACAGTATTATAATAATGACTGTACTAAACCTCAATGTGCCTCCACAATTACTGTAGAACCAATAACCATCCAATCAACAGATGTTCGACATACTTTTTTTTTTTGGCACAAATCACATTTTCAAACAAAATTAAACGTATGGCCATCCAAATTATTTAAATATTTACACTGTGGCAGTGAAATTATAATATAATAATAAATATAATCGAAAATGACAACTTATAATTTCAATAATTTTGTCAAATCTGCTATTCAGCTGCCCTGGTTTTACCAACAATTTTTTTTCTTTTTCAAAAAAAAACTAAATGATACAATAAAAACGTCTAATAGAAAACTTCGTATGTGGCCAAATAATTTTTTAACATTTGTTTTTCGTATAGAAATAAAAAGTAAACAAGTTTTCATATTAAGTTTAATAATATGACCTAACCGCGCGGTCAATATGACCAAGAAGGAACAACCGTGCAAAAAAAGATTGCTGTTCCACCGCTCAGACAAATCTAAAAATTAAATACATTGCTATATGCATAAATAATCTATGTAGATATTAGGTATAAAATTCTGATAAACATTTTTTTACAATCACTCAGCTGCTCAATTTTTTACATTTACAATTTCTTACCTGTAAAATCACCAGAATTTATGTCAACAATTAGCAGAGCTGCTGATAAAATATGAGGTGAACATCCCAAGACTTCATAGAAAAACAAAAATTCGGTCCTGGGAATCGTTAATCTGTTCAAACTTTATAAAAAAAAACAACGAGATAAAAACAATTTCAATTCGAAATCAGCGTTTAAAAGGTCCTGATTTAAAGTGCGGTCGACGCCACATTTTGCACCACTTTTCGAGGATTTATCGCGTTATTTGTGATATTGTTGGTTCGATTTCCTAACAAAGAACCAGCTACATTTCCTACACTTGGCTTGGAATTATCGATAGTGTTCATATTACTTAAATCCAATTCACTACACATCTCGCTATCGTCAATTTCACACAGCATGTTCGCTGAAATGTCGCTACACGAAGCGTTTGTTGAATTATAGCCACCAACTGACACCGACAACAGATCATCAATGTTTGAGCTGGTAAGATCCAATGACACCGGTCTTCCAATTTGATGATCACCTGGCACCCCGTTCGACGTTCTTTGTGGACCTAAAAAGCCATAAAGATTAGCATCGGTAGCAGAAGCGTTACTACTAGTTCTTTGTGAAGAAACTCGTTGTGGATGACTTCGTCCATCGTAGTTGCTGGAACCTTCCTCAGCATCGGTGTCCACAGCCAGTCCATTATATGAAGGTAAGTACTGGTCTGGATGGCGATGATAACTCTGTGGTAGATTATAGGAATCCATTTCCAACGGTGGTAATATTCGTTCGAAATTCAAATGAATGGGTTCTCGGCTGCCTGGTTCATCTAAATCGTTAAATTCCGAATCACCGACATATTCAGAGTCGCCATCGTCTTCTTCTTCATCAGAATGCATTGGTCCCAAACCCGATAGCAAAGGTCGGTTATGCTCATTGGACAACGGTGGACGACTTGAGGTACTGTTTGTGGCGTTTATTCCAGGACCACGACGGCTAACCGGTCCTAATAAAACTGTAGAAACAGAACATTCTTCTTCATCATCATCGTCAACATCTGCTGTTCGACGTTCGCCATTGTTCGATTCGTTGCTATGTACACTTGGCGAATCAGGCACTTCATTTGTTGGGACTTCTGTAATATTTGGCAAAGGATTCTGACTTCTAGCCCAATCTGAGCAATCCCAATGATAACCTTAATACAAATAAACACATATATTAGACATAATTAAGAAGTTTGAATCCAAACAAAACATCCAGAAAAGTTATTCAGTCGTCAGTCAATCAGTCCAGTTAGTAATTTTGTTCATGCAGCACAATAATTATTACCTTCAAAATCAAAACGTAATTACAGTCATGCATACAACGCAAAGCAGCAACAATTACGTTCATAATTTTTGTTAACAATATACTGTAAAATCATTTCTAGCATGCATAGATGCATGAAGTAACAAGAGCACTATACAGCTCGACTGCCAATGAAGATTAAGATTACCTTTATCATATTCCTGTTGAGGTGCTGCATAGTAAAAAAATTAAAATCGTTAATTAATATAATAATTGTCATCATCATCAAAAGTCCACCAGTCCGTCCAAACGAATAATTGTAAATATAAAAATAGGCGTCCCATTTTACCACAGAACTATACTACTCTACCTTAATGCATATGATTATTACCTGTTAAAAATTCTTCTTCTGACAATGAAGAATGAGGCACACCGGTGCTATAGCTACTTTTACACAGACTTTGTCCTGTCGTTCCTGAGGGATGTAAATCCTGCAGGCGATAGTTATCCGTACATGATGAGGAGCACAAAAGAGGTACAACTTCAGGAAGACCAACACGACATTTCAAATCTTCAATAAAAAAAATTTATATTACACAATTTAAAATTTTAGTTGAAATAATCAATTTCTTATTGCTTACCATTCTGAATTTTTGCCTCGCAGTAATTATCTTTCAAATTATTATCCAAACTCCAGGGCTTGTGTAGAGATTCCGAGTCTGATGGTGAATTGGATGGAGGAGGAGGTGGTAGATTTGGTGGAACGCTGGTTGGCTTATTAATCGTTTGTATAAATTCGTTGCTAAATCGATTAATATTTTCGAGATCATCACCAGCGCTTCCATAACTTCGAACAGTTTCGTAGTTATTTAGCACTCCAGGATAAGTGTCATGATTAGATGGAGTGTACGAGAGTGGTCTTTGAGCTGAATGTCCTCTGTGCATGTGAGAGCCAGTAGTTGTATTGTATACCTCAAGATTACTAACTTTACTCGTCCTCTTGATTTCTTCTTGACCAGTTTTGTTTTTTAAAACCATCCCAGGGTTAGTCACGGTCATTTCTTTCTGCCCGTCCAGCCCCATTATAGCGTTGTTCTGCCTCTGTCGGGCCCTTTTTAACCGACACTTTCTGATTAAAATAAATATCAAAGCCAGCAACAAAATTCCAGTCACTGTTGTTATAATTCCAACAATTTCTTCAAAAGTAATTCCGCCGTAGCCTTCGCCTCCAGATGTAATTGCTTTACCACTAGCAATCACCACCGTTTCGCAGTTGGATCCTGTTGTATTTGGTCGACAAATGCACTGGTAAGATCCTGGCATGTTAACACATGTAGCTCCGTTCTGACACGGGTTGCCATTCAAACTGCTGCATTCATTCTGATCAATACTACAACGCTCGCCAGTGTAACCATTACATTTACAAATCGGCCCAAAAGTAGACTCCTCGCAAGTTCCAGAATTTAAACAAGGATTCGGATTGCAATGACGACCATATTCACACCTTTTCCCACTTAAACCATTTGGACAACTGCAGCTATAATCATTTGGCTGATTTGTACATTTTCCATCGTTTAGACAAGGACTAGATGCGCATGGATTGGTATCGATTTCACAGTTATAACCAGTAAACCGTACGTGACAATGACATACGTAATTAGTGTCCGAGATACCTTTGCAAGTTCCTCCATTAAAGCAAGGTTGACTTCCACAAATACCAAGATCAGTTGGAGTTGGGTGACAAAACCTCTCAATATTAACCAATCGTTTTAGCTGAGCTATCGAGGAAGAACTCCCAGCAGTTGTTTTTAAAGGCAATGCGACACCTTCAACTTGGATGTCGTCCAAACAACCAACGTATCCCATTCGGATGTCATCATATCCTTGAACTAATGGATAAGGCCGAACTTCAGCACCAAAATAGATATCGTTGGTCTCGATGTTGAGCACATCATTATGACCAGGAGCACTTCCATATGCATGATGAACATTATCAATAACCAATTCAGCTGTGTTTCCACGTCGGCTCAAGCTAACAGAATGCCATTGGCCATTACTAATCCAAACGTTTTCAACCCTGACTAGTCCTTCACCACTGCCACAGTCAAATCGATACTGTATAAATCCATTAACCACCTACAAAACATTACTTAATATTTTCTTAAAAAAAGAGATATGAATATTTATCGTTTACCTCTAAAATACTATAATCAATTCTTCCAGCTGCGTACATAATACAACTTCTTGGTTGAACTGTTTTCAATTTTAAACTCAATGATAAATGTCGATCCATTGAATTATTCAGTGTGTAAGCAGAATAACTTTTTCCTCGAAAAGATACTGGATTTTTCTCTGTTAATTGAAAAATAGTAACAATTGTTATAGTTAATAAAAAATCGAAATAAACAAAATAACAAACCTTCATAGCAATGATCATCGACACAATTGCTGATATCTTTTGAACAACGAGGTCCAATTTTTCCAGGAGGGCACTGGCAAGTGTATGAAGAGAGATTGGTATCAGGTACACAAATTTTGTAGCTTGGACAGGTAGCATGGGCACATTCATTGACAATCATTTCACACAATTTTCCTAATAAAATAAACAACAAATAAATTTTTTTAAAAAAATCCAACATAAAGCAATATTTCAATTACCTCCAAACCCTTCTTTGCATATACAATCCACCTGATGTAAATGCTTTGGATAAACATAACTAGCTCCTGGAGTTGACACAACAACTACAGCCTTTGAAGCAAACGCAAGATTCGCTTTACACTGGCCTTGTTTACAAGGGTTTTGTTCACATAGATCATCCAAAATTCGAACAATCTATAAACACAAATAAATAAATAATCAAACAAAATTCAATATTAATAAAAATTTCATGACATGCCTTCAATTCCATCACTGCTTCCAATTTGTCTTTATTTTCAACAACAACTTTCCTGAGAGCATCAACCGAATAAAACTGAGATTTAGGTTTATGGACGGATAACATGACATCCAAGTCAGCTTTCTGACCCATCTGTCGTTTAACTCTGCCTAAAGAATCCTCGCTAGTAGGTTGAATACTTAAAACTTCCACATCTTTCTGACGGACGGAAAAAGCGTTTCGAAGAGCTTTCAAAAAACTTTTGTAGTAGCTAATGACAAACTCTTCAGGAGTGACTTCTTGAAGGCGCAACACAATCGCATTTTCAAGCATTTCATCAGTAATAAGAACCACAGAGACTTTAGCGTCGACGTAAGTAGAAAACTTTCCATCTGAAGCGCTGACATTGATGCTGTAATGGCCAACATCTAGACCTGGAAGAGCTTTCAAAGTTCCAACATCTGGATCGATATCAAACAAGTGGCGATGGTTAGAAACAATAACAAAAGATAAGGTGTCGTAAGGATCTTGATCACGCGCATGAATTTTTCCAATGATTCCTCCGGGAAATTCGTCGAGATAAGAATTGATATTAATGTCAATGGGAGTGGCAACAGGTGGATACTGAGATTCCTCAATTACTTTGACAGTTACCCATGTGTCTGAAAATAACGGTGGAGTGCCATTGTCAAACACTCTCAGTTGTAATTTGTAACTGTCTCGTAATTTATGATTAAATCGCGCAGCTGTTCGCAAAGTGCCATCCTGAACCATTCGAAATTCATTGCCTTCATTTCCCCGACGAATTTCATAGGTGAAAGGTGGACCATTGTGTGGTAAATCAGCATCAGTAACGGTTAATTTCAACACTGTAAAGCCAAGATCTCGATCTTCCCGCACAATAGCCGTGTAATTATTCGATGAAAATATTGGCGGATTATCATTCGTGTCAGACACCTCAACATTCACGATGACTGAATTAGACAACTGGGGAATTCCGCTATCAACAGCATGTACTTCAACTTTAAACTTCGATATCTATAAAAGTAGAAAAAATTAGATAACGTACGTAGTTATAAAAAAAACAAAACGTACAGCTTCTCGATCCAACGAAGCTCCTACTACTAAATAGCCGGTGTACTTTTCAATCTTAAATTGACCCTTAGCATCACCCGCAGCTATGTAGTAAGTAATTTTACCATTAGATGAACTGTCAGCATCTCGTGCCAGCACCTGTTAATATTTATTTTAGATATTTTCATTTTTAAGCCATAAAAACAAGTTACTGGTTTACTGTACCTTAATTATACGATCTCCAACTTGAGCATCTTCTCTAACAGTAGCCGAGTACCCATTCTGAGTGAAAACTGGTGCGTTATCATTGGCATCGGTGATAGTAATGTTGACAGTCGCATGATTGCTTAATGAAGGTGTTCCTCCATCGTTGGCTTGAATTGTCAATAAATATTCTCGAGCTTTTTCATAATCTAATGCCTTGCTGATTCCGACGACACCTTCAGAAATTAAAATTGCATTTAAGTCAAAGATGCAAAAAGTAGCTACTATATACGTCACAAACTTAGCACCAAGTTACCTGTTTTTGGATGAATATGGAACATCCCATATTCATTTCCACCGACAACTGAGTATGAAATCTCAGCATTAACCCCGCTATCCTTACTAGTAGCAAGCACCCTGACAATATCACTTCCCATTTTCGCATTTTCAGAGACTGATGTGTAGTAGTACTTGCTAGCAAACTCAGGTGGATTATCGTTGATATCCAAAACAATGACTAAAAGATTGGCCATTGATGAAAGTTGAGGAGTTCCCATATCGGTTGCTTTCACGGTTAAGTTATACATGGCTCTTTCTTCACGATCTAAAGGTTTTGCCAGCGTAACAATACCACTCAACCCATCGATGGAAAAGTGACCATTAGCAGAGTTGACAAAACTGTATCTTACTTTTCGATTAACTCCTACATTATAGTTTTAATTAAAAATACAACCGTTAAAAATTTATAAATAATATATATTACCTAAATCTTTATCAGTTGCATGAACTTTAGAAACCAGCATTTTAACTTCAGTATCTTCAGGCACCGTCACAGAATAAGTCAATTGAGTAAATTCAGGAGCGTTATCGTTGACATCAGTCAAGACTAATTCAATTTCTGACTGGCAATTCCAGTGATGATAATCCTTATCCTGCACCGTAGCCGTCAGCAAATAATGGGGCACCGTTTCTCTATCCAATGGCTTAGCAGTTCGTAGAGAACCTGTAAACGAAGAACTAATCAAACTCAACTTATTAAACTAAATCAACTCATTCAATACCATTATTAACATCAATGACAAAATCATGAGCTTCGTTCCCGGATAAATAATATTTTAATCTTGCATTATGCGCATCATCTCCATCGAATGCTTCCACCGACAAAATAATTGTACCAGGAACTATTGATTCTGATATACGTTGTTTGTATCTTGGCTACAAAATAAACCACAGTATATTAAAAGTCAAATACATCAACATATAAATTGAAATTGGTTACTGTTTTGCAAATAGGTGGATTATCATTGGCATCCAAAAGATCAATTGTAACTTTGGCGTTTGAGACAAATTTTCCATCAGTTGCAGTAACTTGCAGGTCGTAACGATCAATTTTTTCACGATCCAACTCCTAACAATACTTAAATTAATATTTGCTCTACAATTTTAAAACGTCTATAAATAAATACCTTATTAACATATAACTCGTCAGGATAACGAATCCCAAAATGCCCATTTGGATCTCCACTTGTTATGTAATAAGCAATTCGTGCACTTAATCCTTCATCAGCATCATTCGTCATAACATTCATCACAACAGTTCCAACAGATGCGTCTTCGTTCACTGTAAAATTAATCACGTTATACAAATGTGCTATAGTTAGTTACTTCTATGTAACTCACCTGATGCTCGGTAATAAGACTGTGAAAAAACAGGTGGACTATCATTGTAATCTTTGACTTCAATCCGAACAGTTGTCATCGACGACAAAGGAGAACTACCACCATCTGTGGCCGAGATTTTTAATGTGTATACAGGCGTCGCTTCATGATCTAACTTGATTAAGTTTGTAATCCACCCTGTGTGAACGTTGATATCAAATGGCGTAGTCGCATCTGTTTCTGATGGAGGTGGAACCACACTTTCTAGAGAATATCGCACTTCGCTATTATGCCCAGCATCTCTGTCTCGTGCAACTACTCGAACTATAGAATGACCTTCCTTGACATTTTCAGACACCGTCACGTAGTAAGGATTACATTCAAATTCAGGACGATTATCGTTGTCATCCATTACTTGCACAGTAAAATTCGCATAAGCTGTTAAAGGTGGACTGGTTTGCGTTTCGGCTTTTACCACCAGAAGATATGTATCTTTAGTTTCTCTATCGAGCGAGCCAGCTACTACTATTTCGTTCTGATCATTTACACGGAACGGCAAACTATCGTCTATCAAATCGTATTTGGACGCAATCGAATAAACTAAATTCTCATTTGTTTCAGCTGCCACCATAGTAACAACTCGACCTAAAAACAAATAAGGAGAAAACATATTAAGCTTTTAAAACATCTTTAAATAAATCTAAATACGCTTACCAATGGGAGAATTTTCTTGTAAGAAAAATACAGAATCTCTTTTACGAAATCTAGGAGGCGAATCATGTCGACTTGCGATGAATATGTCAACTGGGACGTCTGAATAAATCTTAGGCACACCATTATCTTGAGCTCGAACAAAAAATTGAAAAACTTGATTTTCTATTTAAAAAAAATGACATTAAAAGTACTTTCATTGGAAAAACTTAAAATTTTGTTTACCAAAATTTAAGGCATTTCGACGAAGTGAGATATCGCCTGTCTGTCTGTTGATAGTAAACAGTTCGGTAATATTAGTCCCTGAGGTGTCGTTTCCGTAGATAAAATACTCAACAACAGAAGATAAGCCTGCATCGCTATCAACTGCATTTACCTAACAACATATTTCAAGTTAGAATTCTCCAAAGACTCAAAGATATATTTCTTATAAATTATAAACAACAATAACATTTTCAGTAGTAAAAAAAAATACCTGCAATATATTTGTACCAACAGTGGCATTGGCCACAACAGTAGCCTCATAAGCACTGACGCTAAAAACAGGTGGGTTATCGTTTACATCCTTTAACACTAGTGATATCAAAGAAAAGTCCATTAATCCACCCTCATCAGTAGCTGAAACTGGAATCTGGTATATTTCTTGAACTTCTCTATCTAAACTTTTCTTTGTTGTTACGATACCTTTTGGTGTAAACAACAAATTCATGGATCAAAACCAAATTTTACAAACATTTTACAAACTTTTGACAATTTACCGGTGACAGAGTCGATTTCAAACAACTCTAAACTGTGATCACTCTGAATGTCGTAAGTAATCACAGCATTTCTATCCCTGTCAGTGGCTAACACAACAGCAACAGTTGTTTCAGGTGGAGAATTTTCTTCTATTTCAGCATCGTATCTTCCTCTACTAAACTCGGGCGAATGCAAATTAGAACCAATAACATTGATCCAAAGACGAGTGTAGTTAGTGAAAACTCCATCCGAAACAGATATATTTAAATTATGAGAGCTGGAGTAGCCGACTTTAAAGGGATTCCTCACAGACACAATACCTTTAAATATTAAAAAAAAAAAAAAGAAATTAGAAACATAAAAATATTTTTAAAGCAAAAATAAAAACAATAGTTCAACCTGTCTTTTTATTCACTGTAAACGCCTGTTGTTCATTTCCTGAAACAGCAGCGTAGCTTAGTTTAACCTGGTCACTGATGTCTGGATCAACAGCCATAATCATAAAAACAAATTGGTCTCGCACTGCGTCTTCCGATAAGAAACATGTGTACAGATCGTGTTCAAAGTAAGGAGCATTGTCATTCCTATCTTCCACATAAATTCTAACGATAGTTGTAGCATTAAGAGTAGGAACACCGCCATCTGATGCAAGTACAACGACATCATGAACTTTCTTTTTTTCGTAGTCCAACGAATTTCTCAATGTTAAGATGCCAGTGTCAACTCCAACGTCAAACAAGTTCTCGTCAGAATCCTCCTCAGATAAAATTCGGTACTGAACAACTTTATTTTGACCTGAATTTAATAATATCGAAGTTTAGTTGGTTAGATGTTAACGATTAACTCGTAATCGTATATTATGAGCGAGTTTTTAGTATTTTAAACAAAAAGAAATAATCAAACGCTTTTGAAAGTTGGACGTGTAGATTATTTAGTGCTAAATATATGTTTTTTTACCTGAATCGTTGTCTCTTGCTTCAACTTTGTATATTTGAGATCCAATTTTTGCAGCTTCACTCGCAGTTGTCGTATACACCGATTTTGAAAACTGTGGCGAGTTATCGTTAACGTCGTTAATTTCCACTTTTAATTCAACGTCAGAAAATTCTCCAGAAACCGAGTCAGTTGCTCTGATGGCAAGATGATATTCTTTATCACGTTCATAATCCAAACTGTCGACAACATAAATCACACCTAACACAGGGAGGAAAATAATTACTTAATAAAAAAAATAAAAAACAAGTTAACTACTTAACATGCAAAAATATTTCTCAGAAATTGGAAGAAAAAAAAGGAATAGGAGAAATAAAATCAATCAATTTCGAGAAACGTTGAAAAAATTGAGAAAAAAAAATAAAAAGACTTGAAACATGCAAATGACTTATCAGTATACAGTAGACTAAGCATAAAATACGCTAATTAAACTTGCTAATGATTGATAAAGTAATAAAAACATACTTAAACAGAAGATCTGTCCACTACAACTAACAATACATTTGATGTAATAAAACTAAAATGATCTAATGCGACAAATAAAATACAAACAGCAAAATACCAAGCATAGAGTGACAGCATAAAATAACTGATTACTTCATTTGCAGCAAATAAAAGCTAACGAACTAGTTAGCATAATAATTAACTAAAAATATCAATTTAAATAAAATTATATTTTAATAAAAGTGATAAACCAAAAAGTTAATGAGTCATATTTTAAAAATAAATAAATAAAAGCTTCATTAAAACAAACATGCAGTTAGTAGATTTAATAATAAGTAAAACTAAATTTGACGATGACCCAAAAGTAATAATTAATCAGTTGTCCGAAAAAGTGCAACACAATATCAACTTTTACTTATATTTATCAAAATTAAACTAAATTTTATAAAAAATATATATTAAACAGTGAGGTTGAGTGTGTCAAAGTGCTTGAGTTGATGAATAATTCAAAAAATAAATCAATGCATGCAAGTTGTCTTTATAATATTTTGTAATAAAAATAAAATAACTGCAGTAATTTTTACTTAAAAGTTAAAGAAATCTCTTTTAAATTTATAATGTCAAAGACTGGTTCAAACTAAAACAACAATCATTCAAATTAGAATTAGTTTTGTCTGTTTTTATTTGAACATAATCTTTCAAAGCCAGTCTTAAGTTTATAAAAGAAACAGAAAGAATTAGTTAAATAAATTAATTGAATTAGACTAATAAAATTAAAATTTAATTTACGAGGAGATAAGGTTAGGAAATAAAAAGTCGAAGGGGCGGAAATAGAATATGTAGATACTCACAAGGACCGTTACTACGGTCAGGGTCTGTTGGGAGAAAAAAAAATAAACAAAATAAATAAATAAATAGTGACACAACTTAAAATATAATTTTTTTCTGTTAAGTAATTATTTACATAATACTACAATATTGCCCACAGTAATTTTTCTTTCTTTTTTTTTGAATAATAATTAAAAATCAAACCTAATGTCACCGTCAAAAAATATTTTCATCAGCTTAAAAAAAAATTATTTACATTACCTGACGACTTCACAAGTCAAACACAACCACAAGAAATGATAAAACAAAAAAACAAAAGCGACGAAAATATCAGACATCATCCAAATAAATTAAAAGTATAATGATTTTTTTGACTATATTAATATTAAAGATATTTAAAAAAAAAAAAAAACAGAAACAATGGACGGTAACACTTCACAATCCTAACAATGTCACTCTATTAAAATGATATAGAAATGCTTTTCAACTTCAACAAACACAAAATTATAGTTAAAAAAAGCGCTCTGATTTCTAATAAAAATAATTGAAGACTAAACAAAGATGAGAATTAGCAAAAAAAATAACTTACAGATTAAAAAATATATAAATTTTGGGTTACCTGTGTTAAAATCGATGGCAAATTCCTCGTTGGCATTACCATCGACAATGCTGTATATTAGTTTCCGCCCAGCAGGACTATCAGCCTGTAAACTGATTACCGGTGAATAAGGCTGAATATCTTCAAGAACCGAAGTAACATAATATTGTGATTTAAACAGTGGCATATTGCTATGAACAATTTTAACTATCAAAGTCGTTTGAGTCTGCAACGAATCCATTCCTTTACAAACAGAAAAATCAACAAAATTAACCAATTATTGTTTAAAATTTCAATTAATGAAAAGTACCTCCATCATCAGCGTAGATTGTTAAACGATACTCCTTATTAGGATCACTAACAGTTCTTTTGAGACTTACTTCACCAGTTTTTCTATGGATCTGAAAAACGCCTTCGTCCCGGTCTCCAGACAACTCATAGCTTACATCACCATTGTCACCAATATCCACATCATTGGCATGAACCTAAGAGAATTACCATTCATAATAAGTATATTTAATTTCTAATAAATATACCATATTTTTACCTTGAAAATTACGTCTCCCTTGTTAGACGTTACAGGAACGACAGCAAAATATGGCAAATTGACAAACCCTGGTCGATTATCATTGATATCCATCACATTGATATGAATTACTGTATGCGCCATTTTTGACGGTTCGTACTGACTCCTAGCCTCAACCGCTATTATGTAAGTTTCTTTTTCTTCTCGGTCAAAGGGAATCCCAGTAGTCCGAACTACTCCAGATGTTTCACCAATCGTAAAGAAACCACCTGGATTTAGTATTTTAAAGAGTACATGTTCATTCAGCTCAGTTCCCACAACATTGATCGCAACAACGATATTAATTTCCGTGCTATTTTCCATGACATTTGCGTAATATTCCGTCTGACCAAACCGCAAACCAGTATGACGAAGCTCCTCAAATTTCACTTCTACACGAGCAACCGAAGAATGTAACCCATCAGATGCCCGAACTGTAAGACTATAGTTACTACTCAAACCGTCAACGTCTACCAGTGTTATTACTCCTGTTACTGGATCAACTGAAAACTTATTGTCAATATCACCAGAAGCTATGGTATAAGTAACGACAGCGTTAAGGTCTTTATCTTGAGCCTTAATCGTAACCACGTTAACACCCAAGTGAGTTGGCAAATACACGCTACTATTATAAATATGAGATGAAAATGTTGGTGTACAGTCGTTAACATCGTCGATGGTTATCATTACATGAGCTGGAATCTGAGATTGTAGAGATGGCCGACCCATATCTCGAACTTGCACCGTAAAATTGATAGTAGACACTACTTCTCTATCTAATTTGGCCGCTGTTTTCAGTGCACCTAAAACAAAAAAAAACACAAGAATGAGTTTTAAGCTAAGATAAGAAATCTAATTCAATGAAATTTACCAGTGCTTGGATCAATAGTAAAATAACTTTGTACATTTTTTTCTACAATTTCGTATACAAGAAGTGAATTTAATTCATCATCCAGATCGTATGCAACGGCAATAAGTGGGACTCCATTGTCATCTAATACGACGGTTCCTATATCAGCTGCCTCAGTGATGCTCCCATTGTAACGAGTTTGATTAAAAACTGGCGCATTGTCATTAACGTCCAACACATGAACTAATACTATGCAATTTGCTTGTTGATTAACCATACTAACCGCACGAATTGTCAAGTTAAAAAAGTCCTTTTTCTCGTAATCCAAACTTGAAGTACAACTGATGGTACCAGAATTTGGATTTATAGTAAATAAACCATCATCGTTACCAAACATTATTTCGTAGAATACAGACGAGCGACTGTCGGCGTTGATCGATATTATGGGAGAACCCTGATATATATTTTCTTCAACTTCTGCTGAATATACAGCACGATCAAACCTACAATTTCAATATATTACATATGTAATTAGTTAACAAATTTTAGCTAAAAATTACTTTGGTGGAGCGTTGTCAGCCACGGTGACTTCAATGTGAACTGAAACTGTAGAACTAAGAGGAGGATTTCCACTGTCAGTAGCTTTCACAGTAAGTAAATACTCGTCCATTGCTTTTACGTCCAGTGGTTTAGCTACCGAAATTATTCCTAATCGCGGATCCAAGTTAAAAACGCTCCCCATATTTCCTAAAATTCAATCAATATATATTAAATATAAATAACAATAGATTAAACAAAAGAAAACGTTATTTGTTAAAAATAACAATAGCTTCGTAGGATATAATATTACCAGATACTATAGAGTAATTTATTTCTCCATTTTCGCCATTGTCTTTGTCGGTGGCCAGCACTTGGACTACGCTGCTTCCAATAGCAGACGTTTCAAATATCTTTCCATGAAATTTATCAGCCATGAAGATCGGCGAATGGTCATTGTGATCAAGAACGTTGATAATAACCCTCGCGTAATTTCTTTTCGCTGGAACCCCATGATCAGATACACGAACAGTCAATACGTGTCTGCGCAGCGTTTCTCTATCCAGTCTTTCTCTAACTTCCACTACGCCAGTATTCGGATCCAAAACAAATTTATTATAACTGCTCGGTGGATCAGCCGAATGGACAGCATAGTCCATTCGTTTATCACTGTCATCGTCCGTCGCTTGAATCTGGATCACCTCTGTTCCAGGAGTAATGTTCTCAGGGATATTAACTTCATAAAGCACCTGATTAAATTGAGGCCGATTGTCATTCACGTCAACTACGTGAATTGTCAGCTGTGAATAAACGTTGTGAAAACCGTCGCTAACGCTGATATTGAGAGTAAACTGTGTTTTTATTTCATAATCCAACGGCTGTGCTAAAAAAATGTCACCCGAATTGCAACCAATTGCAAATTCATCACTACCACCTGTCAACCAAAACCATAGTCAAATAAATCTTCAAAAATACCATTAAAAAAACTTTAAAAAATACCTATGATGCTGTAAAAGAGATAATCCCCATCAGAATCGTGTGCTTGAACATGAGCAATTAGATTTCCAATCACTTCATCTTCTCCAACTTGAACTTCTGAATTTGGATTTTGAATTATAGGAGAACTGAACGAGGGTCTTTGAGGCACTGGCAAAATTTCCATGAAAACATTGGCTGTTGACGATTTTCTGGGTCGCCCATTATCTTCTGCTTTTACCTATAAAATAAACAAATTGTTTACAAACTCAAACGCATGACATTTAATTAAATTAATCAATTACCGTAAAATTATATCTTTGCCCAGCAGTGAGATTATGTGCGTAGATAACTCCCAACTTTGGATGAATTTTAAATTTTCCATTTAATTTTCCAGTTTTCAGACTGTAGTTTAAATCAGCGTTTTGACCAAAATCCAAATCCTGAAAAATGATCTGAAAAACAACAACCAATCACGTAACTTGAGATGCGTTTTATATCCAGCATATCACGACTAAATTACCCTAAACAGCTGCATTTCAGCTTCTAGTTGCGGCACTTCGTAAATCCGTATCCGGTGGTCTTTTTCCAGATATCTAGGGGCACAATCGTTTATGTCAGAAACGTTGACAACTACTCTAGTTGACGACACCAAAGCTGGTTGGCCATTGTCGCTAATCAAAACCTAAAAAAAAAAACGAAGCAAAAAAAAAAAAAAAAAAACAACATGAAATCAAAGTTTTAATCCTCAAATCGCACTTTTAAGACCAAGTTTAATCTCATTCTGACACTTTCAATCCTGAAACTAAACGGTTGATTGATGCACTAAGGTGGCAAAAAAAGCCACAACAACAAATCACCACTTTCATTTAAATGCATTGTACTGCCTACAATGCGTATTGATCCAATCTCAATGACATTTAAGCTGACACAACATCTGACAGTTGTTCAAAACAAACCGATTTCCAGATCCAAGAATAACCCATGCAGTTTAAAGACATTGAAGAATCTTATTTATGGTCACAATCTAATAACAGCAACATTTATATGTTGATCTATGAACTACAATCGTAATGTAACCTTGTTATTCAATTATCTAAATAATCTCATCTTTTGAGTTAAAACAATAATGTTAGTTAGCAGTGTAATTTTTCATTAAACAGGTCAATGTACTGTACTATTTTTACGAAAACAACTTTTGCTTCAAACCTGTATAATTTACTATTTAATTCAGCTGTTATTTTCTTTAAAAAAAATAAGTTCCTCAAACAACTTCCTTGTCTTATTGGATAAAATTAAGATTGAAAAAAAAAAAAAAAAAAAATTCCTTATTTTTCTCAACTTCTGACTAGAAATTTATTTTCCATGTCTAAATAAAAAAAACCTGTTTAAACGTTTTTTCATAGGTTGTAATAAATTAATTCATTTTTTAGGGAAATAAATGACGCATGAATGCAACAGCAGCATTCCGGTAAATCTACGCTAAATTAAAATTTTTTTTGTGCTTTTACAAGACAATAAAATTAAAAATAATAGAAGAAAATAAACATAAATTGGAAGATAAACATCCAACTTCTTAATAGCATTTTTATATCTTGAATGCACAAAAGGAAGAAATGCATTAATAAAATTAAAATGCGCAATTAACCTCAGCAAATAAATCATTTCAGCATAATCAATTGTTACTATTGCGACAGTTACATGCCTAACAGCAACATTTGTAAATAAATATATTAATTAATTAATCAAACCAAAATTATAAACTCAAAGTCAACAAAATTATTATAAATCTTAAAATTTCATTTTCATTGGCGTCGATGACTGTTTCCTTGGAAACCCCCTTGTACAAAAAAGCTATAAAAAGTTTAATTGACAACAATATCAAACTGAATGTACTGTAACTTGTTTAGCTATGTGTCTACCAATCATCGAGTTACATTGAAATATAATTAGATTGAAGATGAAATGACACAGAAGTAAATAACTGACTCAGCACAACATCAAACGTCTTAGCAAATTTTTCATCATTCAATAGCATACCAATCTCCTCAAAGCACCTCAATCTGATCAATGTTAAAGAAAATGGTGCAACATACTGACCAAACTTCTATAAATAAAAGGTTTTAAGTCTAACAAAAACAAACATTATTATTATATTACCAAAAACCATTGTTTGGTTACATGTTTACTTATTTCATGACAGATAAATAGATTATTAACTGCAAAAATTCTTGCTCCTTACAAGCAAAAATTAAAATAATATTTCGTCACTGTAGATGCAACATGACGAAACTCATTTTTGGGCTAAATTGAGTTACACATATCATGATGTGCAAAATGTTCCGCTGAATCTCCCTGATATCTCTAGTTCATGAAAATCCCACTTAGTTTTTCTAGAATTTAAGATTTTGTAACATGGTTTATGCAGGCTGACAATGTAAGAACAAGATGGTTTTTTCGCTCTCCTGAAAAATTCGAAAAACAGATTCGTTATGTTGCATCTACAGTGACGATTTCTTATTTTAATTTGATGCTAAATTTAATGAAAACACTTAACCAATTTAAAAACTATTTTAATGTGAAATACTCTTATCGATACCTCTAATTTCTCAACAACTTAGTACTGAATTGCCAAAAAGCAAACTTAAGTAATTTCAGAAATAATTTATCATTTCAAAAAACAATTTAAATGGCATACGATAAACTTTAACATGCTAAATATTGCAGATTTCCCTTAAAACTTTAACGCAATTTTCTTTCTTAAAAACTAAAAAAAAATCTTGTAGTTTAGCAACTTTATAATGGTTTCAAATTAATCACCTCTGCCTCACAGACAGACTCAATAATTAACATAGTTGTAACAGACGAAATTAATTGATAACAGTAACAGCCTTTGTCTAGGTCACATATGCTGTAACA